>OZ059792.1:12083040-12503040 GCA_964057025.1 Standfussiana lucernea | reverse complement strand
TCCTGCGAGTGCCCGAAACTGAATCATCGCAGACAGACACGCACACAGTCCGAGACAACACGGCGGCGACAACAGACGCGACGCACCTACATCCGCACTAAGGCGTAGACGATGGGTACGACGTGTCTTGCGTCGGGCCAGACGCGGCTAAAGCGCGTGCGCGTTTCGTCAAAACTATAGTCCAAGAGCCGGTCCGCCACAGTCACGGTCCCAGTACCCGGTAAGGGCAATGGGGCGAGGATCCGAACAGTGCTTCGACCGGCATCGAACTAGTCGCGATGTAATTACTAAGAGAGAAGTGCACGCCGTCCACGGTCATCGACGGACGCGTCCAGTGCCTACCCACCGAACCGTCGGCAGGCGGCATCGAGGCGGACGTCCGTGTTCCGCGGAATAACGATGAATCTCTCCGTTCGTTCATTCGAGTTTCGCAGGTTTACCCCTGAACGGTTTCACGTACTCTTGAACTCTCTCTTCAAAGTTCTTTTCAACTTTCCCTCACGGTACTTGTTCGCTATCGGTCTCGCGGTAATATTTAGCCTTAGATGGAGTTTACCACCCACTTAGGGCTGCACTCTCAAGCAACCCGACTCTAAGGAGAGTTCCTCTCGCCGCGATCCTCCGTCGCTACGGGCCTACCACCCTCTACGGGAAAACGGCCCCGTTCAAGACGAACTTGGACAAGAGTGATCGCGACGAGAAAACGGAACCTCCCGAACACCACATCTCCCGCCGCCTAAACAACGGCGGGATTCAGTGCTGGGCTTCATTCCTGTTCGCTCGCCGCTACTAAGGAAATCCTGGTTAGTTTCTTTTCCTCCGCTTACTAATATGCTTAAATTCGGCGGGTGATCCTCCCTGATCTGAGGCCAACGATATTATGAAGCAGGCTTATGAGGCCTTCTTACTTATAACAGACAAATAGACACTTTTATTATGGCAAATCACTGCACCGTTAAGGTAGGAAAACAAAAGCTTGTGATACGCGGCTCTGAGGTTAATGTAACCGACCAAAGAGTACCGCATATGTGTGTTGAGCAAACACCAACGCGTGTCCTTGCCGTCGGATTGACGACAATACGCATCAGAAATCGCTCTGCACGCACACTGCTTATGAATACATGACAGTGATGACCAGGTCTTATTGTACGTTCTTATTCACATTTTTAAACAGACTGTAACGAGTATGTTTTACATATTCACGTTACAGAACTGTCATAAGCAGTTCAACGTGTTCGTCCATCTCAACTTTTTACAGGTAGAGACGTTCGTACAAGTCTAGAAGTGCAATGTAGCATTTGTGTATACAGCCGGCCCTCAGACAGGAGTGGTCCTGGATGTGTCTCCAGGGACCGCAATGTGCGTTCGAAATGTCGATGCTCAAATGTGCAGTTCACACTATGACGCGCAGTTAACTGCGTTCTTCATCGACCCGCGAGCCAAGTGATCCACCGATCAGGGTAATTTTTGGATAATTGTTACAGAAATAAATGGTTTTGTTGTTTTTTTTTTTAGCGTTAGTGGTTCCAATTATAATAGCCTGAAAATTTCCTGAAAGCCAGGTTTTTGTCTGTAAAATGTATGCCCCAAATACATTTAGACTGCTAGACCAGTGCTCTGATACGATTAGGGAAGTCGAGTTAGATATGATCGGATAGCATGCCCACTTCATGCAATCAATACTGTCGACACCGCTTCACACTACGATAAAGCGGTCGACTGATTCACAGACCTGTACATATATGCGGAGCTACAAAACGATGGCATCGCTGTTTTGATGAACGAGAGCCGAGGGAATATTTACTAAGTTGAAAGAGACAAAAAGTAATGGCAGACATTATTTATGTATCATATCCGAGGTGTTTTGATAACTTTTTGGCAGCAAAACGCATTTTTCATGCGATTGCACAACGAAACACACTGATGACGCATCTAATTTCAAATTAGTCTTGTAATTAATTTTAAAATTACAAGACTAATTTGACTTCCAAAACGAAAATATGGTCCATAAAGGTAAACGCAAAAGGGATACGCAAATGGATGAGTTGACCGCAATGTCCGCAATACAAACAATAGTCTAATGCCGTAAGTATTTAGTATAGTCGAGCGATCACCTTCAACGACACCCACAGTCAACTGAAGGTACCTGACCTATTCTTTGAATCAAAAGAAGTTCACCTGTCTAACTATGAAAAATGTTAAGGCACTACATAACTAACTTTCTATTATATCCGTCATTTCCGTGATACATTCACCCATCCGTCTTTACAAGGTTGTCTTTAGTTTGTTTTTTGACCTAACTAGTTGTATTCTAAGCCATAGCCATGTATAGTTTGTTTATTCATGGTGAATAATCAACAAAAAAAAAACCTTGACAGTTCGCCAAATTGGTCTATATATAGAATACTTGTTTTGTGAATCATCACTGATTAAGTAGAAGGTAGCAGATTACAAATGTAATCAATGTACATTTCCAAAATAATTGACATAACATCACGGCTGATTTTCCTGGAGGGTTAGTCAGAAACAGAACACCTACATTTCGCCAGTTCTTTTTAAGTCACATCCCATGTATTAGCGTCAAGCCTTTTGCCTTCTACCGGGCACGCTCCGGGCTGCTACTGAGAAATTCCTAATGGAAAATCCCAATTACACGTTGTCCGATCTGGGAGTCGAACGTGTTCAGCCGTAGCCATAAAGTAAGAATACATAAATAAACTAGCACTTTATCAATTATATTGAGTTGGTATACAATATTGATAGCACGTTAACAACGATTGCACAATACCAAGTGCAGATTATGAAAGTGCTGTGTAAAGATAGATAGCCAAAATGTTTTAGACGATGTTTATGCTTCATTGAGGAAGGTTATGATAGGAAAAGTTTGACTAGAAAGTTTGACTTCTGAGTTTTATTACAAGCTGGCCATGAGCGAGTCGGACTCGTGTGTTAAGTGTTCCTTACCGTGAAATAAGCTGTTTTTTTTTTTACTTTGCCCCATATTAGGAATTTATTTTGTATCGTGGGTGCGTTTACAAACATTTAAACTCACATAAACAAACAGCCAGACCCGGACCGACTACCTGTAAGCCTAAAAATATGTGTTCCGTGCGGGAATCGAACCCGCTACACGCAGCGCAGCAGCCGATCACTCAGCCACTGCGCCAACCGTGCCGAAATCTGGATAATTTGCCCTATGACTTACGATGTTAGGTATAATTGTCTTTAATATACCAAGTATATAACGAGCCGACATTTCAGTTTTTTGTAAGTACCTACTAACGAAGTATTAACTTGGATTTATTTTGTTATCTTTTTCGTTAGTCATACTAATTTTGTCATGTACCTACTCTACATTTATGCCTGGATCGATTCGGTCAAAAAAATCTAGTGTAATGTGCGAATGTACAGTTTAGTCTTCTCCTTTTGGGAATCGTGGCGTGATGTTTATAAAATGATGCCACTGCTGGATTTGTGTCTCTCATGTAATTGGTTCCGACTGACGGCCTGCCACTTTTCACCCTTAAGCCCTGACTACTAAGGTTGAAAAGTGGTCGACCCGTAGTGAACTCGGTATTACATATCGTCCTGTGCTTCCAATATCTTGCGGATATCCGGACCTTCACCAGGTTGCCGGTTTACTTTATGGGGGCCTTTCACGTACTGCCAAGTCATTTATTACTTTGTCCCTTTACGGCGACGAACGAATTTTCGCCATGACTGCACATCATTATGTACCTATGTGTATGTTCATGATATGTAAATAAATGCAGCCTCTTTCGGTATACAGGATGGACGGCACACCGACGCACAAACGGTGACCACGTATTCAGTATTACATCATTCTGAATCATCATTTAAAAAAAATCTGCTTTTCCATACATTTTGAACGTGTAGGTGATACAGTTTTGTAGGAAACTTACCGATGAAAACTCTCCATGTGGGTTTGAAATGATGTGCTGAATTCGTGGTGGTAACCATTTGTGCTTCGGTGTCCCTTCCACTCTCTATAGCTGAGTGTGGGGTTCCATGGGATTGATATAAGTCCGTATCTGCTACGATCTTGGGACTTAAACATAACTAGCAAGAAGCGGGTGTGTGTATTTGCCTTTTTTACAACCAGGCGCTAAGTGACGACCATAGAGTGGAGTTGATTCATGAGATGATGGCTATAAGACTAGGGGAAGACTGGGATAGACTGTGTGAAAGATGATATGGCCAGAAAGGGGGGTGTTTTATGATATGATGAGTTATAGAGTAGTATGACAGAAGAAGACCCGAGGACCCGAGAACAATGATTTTACCTTAGCGTTGAGCGCAGGTACTGGTACCCTGAAGAGCCGCCTGTACCGAGCTGCTGCGATCCTATCATGCGCTGCACCATGATCACGTGGTTGTCTGTGAAAAAAATCATAAGTTTCATCAATTTTTATTGGCTAGGTGGTTGGTTGAGCCATTTCTTCCGAGCTCAAACACTAGGAAGTCGTGAAGGACGGGCGTAATTGGAAACTATCTTAAGTCATGCATTTTCGTCCCAATTTAATTAATCGATTGATTGGTTCAGAGGAATCATGCCTTCTATGTCGAATACCCGTTAATATTTTTTTCAATACACTTCCTCGAAAACTGGCTCTTATCGCACTACGATTAGGTTCAACATGCTATGGATTTCACCCTCGTGGTTTTCTTCTTATATTCCCGCACTATAGTGCGGAAATAACATTTCCACAGCCAGGTGGTGAGGCGGCTCGCCCGCCCGCTCAGTCATTTTTATTTTTCATTTTTTTTTCTATTCCATTGAATAAATTTGGATTTTGAACAAATTTGGACTAAAAACTAAAACCAAAAAACTAAAAGTGTATTGTAAAAACGTCGTTTGATACACGTGGGCATTTGTTACTGCAGTTCTCGGCTCCATAACACCCTCGCCTGCGGCTCGTGTGTGTATTTCGCCTCGGCCGCAATAACAAACTTTCCCCACTTATATCAAAATGTATTATTTCTGCTCAAGGAAAACTGACTGAATCTGTTTTGAGTCACATATTCGGTTTTCATTGCTATGAATACACGAAAGGCGGTTCAACTGGATTTGGGTCTATAACTACGTACTTATGGGCGATGTTAGTTAGTTAGGACCCTATAGGCTTGTGGCTGCTTGTTTGCAGAAGAGATGGCTGATGGGGCTGCAAGGTCTAGTAATAGGTATGTCCAGCAGTTAACGCGTTAAGGACCCGTTCACCGCTTTGGGCAATTCGACTCGTGTCAAGTTACACGCGCCTGAGTAGAGTCGCAAGTCGCGTCGCAATGACTTCTCAATTGTTTTCTGTCTTAGTCGCAACTTCGCAAGATGCGTGTAGGTTTTCGTCAACGGTGTGGTGAGTGATGATGATAATGATGATGACACCCTATTGGAGCTGGAGAACATTCTAGAATTTCTAGATTACTTTCGAGTATAGAATATGGAACTGAACTGTCTAAAAGATTCGAGAAAGATCCTAGAATGTTTAATTTTGGAAATTTGGAGAAGATTTCAGAAAGTTGTGGAACTTTCTCGAAGGATCGGTCGGCATATAAATTGTCGTCGTGTTTGCGAGGGGAGTCTGTCTGATTTTGAATCCAAGCGAACTACATGCGTGCGAAATCTAAGTGAATAGTGATCAATGGTGAATTTGTGATTGAGTTAAAAGTGGTTTGTGATTAATAAAGTTATTTAGTGTGTAATTTGTCCCATACCGAGCTCGTAACAATACTCACAGCGCCACTTGGTGATGAGACTGTCCATGTCCATGAGGAGCGTGAGCAGTTGGTGCGGCTGCGAGAACCGAGGCTCATCTCTGTAGAATGTGATCATGATGGCTCCCTGCAGAGCCTTGTGGGACAACCTGAAACAAGTGAAAACGTTAGTCTGAGATCACAGTTGTCATTCATAGTCAATAGTTTGACGTGTTAAATGCTCCGCTTGTTTTAAGGGTGGTAATATAAGACGGGCATTGTGCCAGCACTCCTTTGAACGTTTTAGATGTAAGAAAACGTTTTTAGGAGACCAAGAGCATCGAGACCATGTCGAGAATACGCGAACAAGCGTAATCGACGACATCAAATGTACTATAGCGCTCACTGACGACCATTTCACACCCTTTTGCCCTGAGTGATAAGGTTGAAAAGTGGTTGACCGTCAGTGAACACGGTAGTACCTACCGCATAGGCACATTTTGATGCATTTGAATGAATTCTGGTGGCTGGCGACTCGTTGTACCCTAAAGACAGCCAATGAAGAAGTTGGTTTTTTTTACTCCGCGAATCCTTTATTAGTATCAATGGCACAGTCGAAGCCGATCCTCTTCATTTAACAGGCAAGTTACTTTAACAAAAATGTTATAAGTTACGTCGCCGCCGAGGCCGACCCACAAAGAGGTGGCGAGATGACCTGGACGCGCACTGCGACGGCTGGTTCGAAGTGGCGCACAAATAAGTACCTGGAAAGATGTGGAGGAATCCTTTGCTCAGCAGTAGGACTTTAACGGATTTTAAAAAAGTGTTTTAAATTGCTGTTTTATTTGCCTTCTCTGGACGGCCGGGTCGCAGATAGGGCGGTAGATTTCGCGACGGTTCCCAGCGTCCTGAACGTGGTGACGATGAACTGTCTTGTTGTGTGCTAAGTCTCAAAAAGTATATGATAATGGATACAGATGTCCTTTATCCCCTGGACCTGAGCGCGTCGTGGACAGGGTGGTCAAAGAATGAGCTGTAGAACTCTCTACGGTTCTCTGTATCTCGCAGACGGTGACGATGAACTGTCTCCTTGTGCTAGGACCAATAAGTGCTATTGTAGTGAATACAGACCTCCTCTCTCCCCTGGACCTGAGCGCGTCGTGGACTGCCGGGTCGAAGATGGAGCGGTAGATCTCGCGACGGTTCTCAGCATCCTGCAGCCGGTGACGACGGACCGTCTCGTTTGTCTCAAGCTGTGGATTAAACGAATATTATAGTTAGACTGTTTGGAACTGCGTATATTAAAATATCTATCATAAAAAACCTAAATAGGTTGAGCTAGAGTCGTAAAACATACCCAAGTATACCAAGAAGTATTTAATTTATTTTCCCCCTGGTTCCACTTTTCCAGAAGAGAATAATTTATGTCGCATTTCCTCGATATTTTTGTTCTAAGTCATGCTGGTTTCCTCACGATGTTTTCCTTTGCCTTTTTGAGAGCAGTGGTTATAAAATAAATGGCACTAAGCTATGTGCCTGCCTGAGTTTGAACTCACGACAACGTTCACGACACGTTCGTAACTCGGGGCCGAAACCACCGGAGCGGAGCCAAAACTGCTCTTAGCCTTCTTCTTTAAGTGATTTCAGTGTATTCAGAATCTCTCGTAGTGGTAAGACCTTAAGCTTCATCATCATCATCTGCACAGCCTTTTCCCAACTACGTTGTGGTCGGCTTCCAGTGTAACCGGATGCAGCTGAATACCAGTCTTTTACATGGAGCGACTGCTTATCTGACCTCCACAACCCAGTACTGGGTAATACTATACCCCTTGGTAAGACCGGTTGTCAGACTTTCGGGTCACTGACTATCTGTAACGACTGTCAAAGATCTCCAAATGACAGCACGGACCAACGGCTTAACGTGCTTTCCGAGGCACGGAGGAAACTCGGTATGTATTGGACGATCACCGATCCACGGACCAACCTAGGTAAGCACGGCTTAACCTAAAGATCGACCCGAGCGGGTGTTATTATTTAGTCTCGAGCGGTAGGACCCTAAGGTAAATTAAAAAGCTGATACTAACCGCAGCAGCATCGATATCTTCCTTGATCTGTTTGTTGACGGCGGCCTGGAATTTGCCCCAGAAGTTGAACCCATGGGTTGTGAGGCCTGGAGTGCGCTCCAGCCAGCGTTCGATCAGGGCCAGGAGAGATTGCTCTTGTTCGGACCTGGAGGATGTACGGATTTCATAAGATTCTGTTGCGATTGGTCTGGGATTAGTAGGAACTAGTTTCTTCTCCCGGAGTCGCTCGTGATATGGTCGGGAGTTATACCACGGGAACGTTTCAAATATAGCGTATGACACTCGGGGGTAATGTAACTTCTCATTAGTGAAGGAATTATCGGAATCGGATCACAAGTTCCCCCCTACATCCAAACTTACCTCTTCATAATATTAATGCAGATATAAACTAGAGCTGCAGTTTAGGGTGTAGGTGTTATAGCGAACGAAATAAATATTCAAAGTTCTTTTATAGCTCGATATTAGTGAAAATATTTTAATTTGTAATGGTCTCGTATAATTCGAAGGATTCAAAATATTTACATATTTTTTATGGTAAAACAGTAGCCTTGTGTTTCATTAGCATATCGATACAAAGAGTACCTTTAGACTGAATCTGTTCATTTTTCTTTGAGCCAGTTAATGCATAGCCATAATCGTCACATCACGCCTATAATCCCCGAAAGGGTAGGCAGAGGTGTATTTAGTAATACAGACACCCACATTTCGCCAGTTATGTTTAAGTCTCAAGTAATAGAGGGCGATCCTATTGCCATTAACCGGGTTCAATTCCTAACGGAAGAACCCAATAACACTTTGCCAGACCTGGGAATCGGACACGGGACGCTTGCAACCACGCTTACTGCTTATGCTTAAACACGTATTAATTGAAGTTATGATATAATTATGTCATGGGGCCTAATCTAGGGAAAACAGTATGATATAGTTACTTTTGTAGATTGTCCATGGCTTCAGGGTCGTCTCCGAAAACCGTCTGGTAGCTCTGGTTGTACTTGACACGCAGCGCTTGCTTCAGACCCAGCTGGAAACAGAAATGACATGGAAATTATTACTTATTTGATCAATTTCGTTTTGATATAGTGACTTGCCTCTTTTTAAAACGACTATATTATACTTTAAACTACAAGACCCCTATAAATGCACAGAATGCATAATAGTAGGGGTAAATAGACTCTCAAGGAAGCCGAAAGGCACTGTTCCCCGTCATTGCAATTTTTTTTTCTTTTGGAGCATACCTGGGCACCTTCTAGTTACGGAGATATTGGAGGTCAAAAAAGCCATTTCACAAGTTTTTTTTGTTTGTTTTTTTTAAACTAGTTTTTATGTTATTATAACTTTTTTTTTTTTTTTTTATAAATAAATAAATATCGCTAGACATTACACACAGTGCCATCTAGTGCCACACTAAGCAACGAGGCTTGTGTCGTGGACACTAGATAGTTGATATACTACATAGATACTTTTTGTTTGTAAATACATACTTATTATACATATAAACATCCATGACTCGGTAACAAATGTCCATGCTTAATCACACAAACACTTGCTCCTACCGGGATTCGAACCCGGAACCCTATGAACGTAAGGCAGCCTCACTACCGCTGCGCCATTCGGGTCGTCAATAACCTTTAAATACCTGGATGGACCCATTTAATATTAAATGCATCCATTAGAAGAATGTTTTGAGTGCGTTATATTGAGTTTTATCGTAAAATGTGATTTTTTACCCAAAAAAAGTCGTTTCCCAGCAATAAGCTTTGCGTAGGGTTACTTAGTTTAATGTAGGTACAGAATGCTTCATTGCCGGCTTCGTGAAGAGTCCCTTTACATCTTGTATATTGATTGAACCGGATTTGGCTGAGATGACGAGTAATAGAGAAGTATGGAAGCACACATGCTGCGACGCCGACTCCAAATTAATAGGTACAAGAACAGGAGACTGACACTGATTCAAGGCACCTGACTATGCCTTAGTAATACCTAGGTATTACACGCAGTTGAAGCTATAATAATATACTTTTTAAAGCAGTTGTTCCTTTAAAATCTTTCGCTATATTGATTCACTGCTGAAATTATATAAAATAGTGTGGTGGGTAGAAATATGTGGTTATACTCATAAATATAATAGACAGTTCCAGCAAATTCAAAGTCAATGCCATATTGATTCAAATCAATCGCGCTGAAGCAATTGGTGTAAATTAAATTGTTATCACGACGACAATAGAAATTATATGTACAGTCGGCCAAGAAAGTGGTGTACCACCCTAAGGTTGAATATCGCTTGCAGATTCATAGGTGATAAAGATTAGTTTCGCTTGCAGATCGATCTGACAACTTCTATTGCTGTCTTTATCTGATTATTGATAACGACTATTACTGTTTGTAACGTGACAGCTGTTCTTAGTTTGAACTTGATGGAACCAATGACGTCGTAAAATCAACGGCGGGGGGCTGTAGATTTTGATGACAAAATTGTATCTACAAATTCAGAATTGTAATCAACAAGTTACATAAAATTGTAAAGGCACAAGGCGAGTCCACAAACCTACAATTTCTGTAAACTTGTAATTACAATATCAATAAAAAACAAGCTAAAAATAGATTTATCCTTTTATTAAATTTCTACAATCAATTTTAAAATACTTATAACAAACAAAAACATAGCATATATAGTAATATTTAGAAGATATTGAAAATTTTTAAAAATTAGAAACGGGTGTAACCGCCGTTGGCCTCTATAACCTCTAAAAGACGAGACCTCATTGAACCAACAAGCCGTGAGCAAATATCGGTTCCCCGCATTTCCTCCCAGATATAATTACAGTGACTAATAAGAGCTTGTTTGGTTCTTTCATTTTGATGCGACCATCGTTGGACCATAAGGCCCCAAAGATTTTCTATCGGGTTGAGGTCCGGCGATCTTGAGGGCCACTGAATTACCCTTACGTCAGTGTGTGAACGAAACCAGGCTCTTACGATCCTCGCATTATGAATTGAACAATTATCTTGAACAAAATCAAATTGTGGCACTTCGTTCTCCGGGTAAACATTACGGACTGTCGGTAGCATTGCATTCTGAAGCACGTCGATATAATTTACAGCCGTCGCTCGAGGAGGTAGAGAACACAATTCTCCTACACCATCCGTACTCATCCAGCCCCAAATATTTACGGAAATTCGACCTGATTCTCTATTTGGGATTACATGATCATCTTTATACCGTGTTGAATTATATCGCCAAAGGTGAAGACGTCCATGCTGACTGGATTTAAACGTTTTTTCATCACAAAACACTGTATTAGACCAATCAAACTCTAAGTGCTCTCTGGCGAAGTTCAGACGAGCAAGTCTGTGAGCATCCGTCAAATATATTTTCTTGGCGTAATGCCTGTGGTGCAACCCCATGTAATGTAGATGATTCCTTATTGTTTGGGCACTCACATCGAACATCTCCGCAAAATGTTTTGTGGGCTTAAAACCATTGATTTCATATTCCCGTCTCATGAATTCTCTATCGTTATTGGAGAGTGCAGGCCGGCGACCACTTCTTCTGTGAACCAACAAACTTCCCTCCTCTCCTTCACGACGAATCCAAAAGCGGACAGAACGCCTCGATATATTCAAATTCCGGGATATCGCACTGATACTGCTTCCCTCATTAAATTGGGCAATTATTTGTGCTCTTTCGGCAATGGTCAAGTTGGCAGGCATTGAGATGATTTTATATGCAGTTGATTGAAAAATAACACGGAAAATATATCGATTTTTTGCATATATTTGACAAAATGTCAATTGTCAGTTTTCTTTTTCAAATGGAATTCGGTTGTCTAAATAGTTTTTATTACTTTTGTTTGGAAACATTTCAATTGCTTTGTAGAAACTAATGTCCTTTTCATTTATACTAAAGGTTAAAATGTCATGTACTTATATGTGACATATGACGTATGAATACTAAATACATAGGTTTACGTCATGATAATGTTGTCTCTTTCAGTAATATCTTTTTATAACGAACCTTGTTTAATTTCGATGACCGGGAAACTAAATCAAAACTGGTACACCACGTTCTTGGCCGACCGTACTCTACGCTACTGAAACATTAATTAATAATTTGACCAGAACTTAATTTGAGTCGTCTATTAAAGACTGACGTCTTGCTCTTTTGTTACTACGAGTATATCGGTTATAAAACGTAACGACATTTTTTAATAACGTACGAGAGAAATTCCATGATCTACATCTTGGCTAGAATGCAATGTTTATAACACATTTTTGCCCTGAACTGTAAAAATCCTAAGGACTTTTATAGTTCGGGGGAGATGACGACCGACATGGTATTATGTGGGCCGATCCCGGCGGCACTGCAATGCCGGGCCGACCCGCGACGGGAGTGGAGCGAGCCCCGAACATCCCGTCAGCTTACAAAAATCAGATTAATATACTGGTCCCTCAGTGAGGGAACTTTCAGATATTAAGCTGAAAAGAACAGATACTACACTTTGATCTTAGCCAAAAGGCCGAGAAGCGATGTCGTGGAAATGTAAAACCGGGGTAGTCATTCACTCGCGGAGAATCTTAACACCGCGATTCAGAAACGTGACGTCAGCGTACAGCGCCATCTATCAGACACGGTGGTGAACTTTAATACTCGCACAGTATGGGAACGTTTTCGTATCGTTTATCATTCTGTGTGACGTATTTGTGCGTGAAAAAGTGTTTATTTTATTGAATTCATACATTATTGAATCGTGGCTAGACTCGTTGGAAGTTCCACCGAAATTCTAAAACGCTATTAAGTAAGATAAGTACTAAGGAATTGAACAGATATCCATTATTAAAATTTGACCTACTTAATAACAAAGATCAAAATAGCATACACTTTTGATCAGTGTCTAATTCACACAACCTTGAATGCATAAACTAGATACCTACTGGCTATTTTTTGCCGAAGTTTTTATGAAATATGAACCGAATCTGTTTTATTAACACTGTTACAAGTTGAATTATCTTCAATACTGTGAAGGGTAGTCCCCTTTGATGCCTCGAGGTTGATCTCTAAGCATTGGAATATATATCTTGTTACCACTAGGTACGTATAAATTTACGTTGGGTAAAGATAAAATGACCTGCCCTGCCGTCCCCGGTCTACGCTGGTCTTAACTCTTTGAAACAATATTACTTACCTTATTTTCGAGCAGACGAAACTGTAAGCTCTGGAAGCCGGAGGCAGGTCGCAAGTAATGCCGGAAGTCCATGAAGTCCAGCGGAGTCATTGTCTCCAAGATCATCACTTGATCTACCAGCAGCTGGAAAGAAAGACGTAACCGGTTAAGCCAAGGTTGATTTTCGAATAAAGCACTACAGGTATGTTGGTCCTATCCAATCCCAGTCCAGGTTTACTTAATGGATCACAATTTTGCAAAATCTACATCGCCTTCACTGAGTGGTCGCAAGCGCGACTGCTGAACTTGAGGTCCAGGGGCTTCCCATTTCGGGCAAAGTGTTATTAGGTTTTTCCATCAGGAATTTCTCAGTAGCAGTCACGGAGTCTTTGTGCCCGGTTGATGGCAATAGGCTCGCCCCTATTACATGGGACTTATACATAACTTGCGAAACGTGGGTATCCTAACGTGCACCTTCACCTCAATGCTACATCGCCTTTATAATTTCAGCCAAATAACATTATCTGCTAGATATTTGTAGGCCTCCTTGAATTATAATTGATGATCAAGCAATGCATTGCAACGCACTAAAGTAATTGCCGACCAATATGTTGGGTTTCCCAGCTGTCATTAATCACATATCTACATATTACCTGGTTGATGCAGTTGTCGTGTTATTGATCACCATAATTGCTTATAATTGACTAGTAAGAAATACGTACCCGTATACTGTTAGCGTATACTAGTTAACGAGGGAGGAAAATTTAAAACCCACGCATATTAATGACCGCCACCTGCATCGCAATCAGATATACAAGGCGTAGTTTTGCAACCTCGTCAAAATTCGGGAGGTTGTCATAGAAGACGTAAATAATCAATATAAATTACGGTACTTGGTCAATAATAATAAACGCTGCTTTTTTTAGTTGTTTTAATTTGACACTATTTCAGAATGAAGCCCTTTTCAAAAGAGGAGAATCACCCGTTTATCGAATAAACGTCTGCGTTTGTTTGTGTGTGTGAAAGCGCGGTTTAAAAGGACTAGTATTAGACGGGCCGCTTTTTAATACGGGTGGTGTACACTTATCGATTTCCGATATTAAGAAAAAAGTATAGAAAATTACCTATCCATTTTATTATTGATTCAGGTCGAGAATCATTAGCACCGTGACCTTGAATTTGACGAGGATGCAAAGCAACACCTTGTATACAAAAGTTTCTAGTGATGGTTTATTTATTGATCGAAGGAGGAAATAGTCCGCGTTTTCACGGAGTCAGAAAGAGGCAAAGAGCCCATAATAAATGTCCTTATTGAATGACTTTAACATGTAGCTTTCCACATCGAAATTATTGTGAGGAAACCAGCATGCCTGAGAGATATATCTCGACGGCATGTTAAGCCAAGTCAGAGGTTCATGGGCGGCATAAACACTGACACTAGGTTAGACACTAACCACATGATAAAGAAAAAAACTTTTTTGCAAAAAAGTTTTTATTTTACCCTTTTTAGTTATCGCATCACACACAAATCCTTGTCAAGTATCAATTTCGCAATTCCTTTTACTTGGATGACATATTTCCAGCTATTTTGATTTCAAAACCAAACTGCTGAACCGATTTCGATGAAATTTCTGTGGGACCAATCGGGAAGTAGATCCATTCAGATAAAAGAAGATGTTTTCAAATCGGTTCATAAATGACGAAGATATGAGGTAACAACACACAAAAAAAAAAAAAACATACAACCGAATTGAGAACCTCCTCCTTTTTTGAAGTCGGTTAAGAAGAAGAAGATTTCCACCACAACAAATTATGGTTTCCAGTCGTTCAAGCTACTGATTACCCGTAACGGCTGTTACAGATCTACAAATGACAGCCGGGACCAACGGTTTGACATGCTTTCTTGCCCATTCTTCTCCATAGGATCTACGCTTTCGAATGGGCAACTACAGTACTTTCACAAGTTAGTATGCCCTGTGACAGGGACTGTAGCTTAGTTTATTTTTTGTGTTTTGACATTCAAAAGTGCCTGTAATGGTCAAATTGAAATAAATTTGAGTTTGAGTTTTCCGTAAGTAAGTATACTGTACCTTCAAGGTGTAAACGGACCCTTCACGAAGCAGTCAAGCATTCTATACATCGAACTAATAAGTAAAACTACGCAAAAATTATTGCTGGTAAACGACTTTTTATTTTGGGGTGAAAATTCACGGTTTACAGTAGAACTCTTTGTAACACACTCAAAACATTGTGCTGATTGATGCATTGAATATTTACAGTTAGTGGGGTTATGGAGGTATGTAAAATTAAAAACTTGGAATCTCTAATTTCTCCGTAACTAGAAGGTTTTTTGATGGTCCAGCACAAAAAAACTGATCGAGTGATCAGTTTTTTTGTTCGTTGTGTGAGTGAGTGAGTGAAGTGTGAAGTGAAGTGAGTGAGTGAGTGAGAGTGAGGTGTGGTGAAGTGAAGTGAAAGTGAAGTGGTGAAGTGAGTGAGTGATTTTGGTGTACAATAAAGTATATTCTATTCTATTCTATCACAAACAAAAATTAAAAGCAATGACGGGAAGAGTAAGTGCCTTTCGGGTTCGTTAAGCGTCTTTTTACACCGATTATGTATGTTGCTCGATTTGCAAGTTAGCACCTAAGTCTATATTAATATCTAAGATGCCAAGATATAACGTGTCTTACAATGTCGCCGTGTGAATGATGTGAAAGTGTTAGGGAAAGTTGATATCCGATCCATCGGACGATGATTTAACAACCGCAACGGGTGGGAGACTGTTATACGCCGTAGTGCAGTAGTCTAGATCCTATACCGATGAGCAAGCGTGAAGATTTGAGTAAAGATAAGCATGAAATCTGTTAGTATGAAATCTAGGAAAGCATCAGTCTAGTTGATGATTTGAAACGAATCAAAGATTTTATAAGAATACATTATGTGTAGCGTGACTGGGTCGGGCAAAGTGTTAGCGTTGTTCGGAGCCGTGTCCACAATTCGTCCCTGCTGGTTAAACCGAACGGCAATCTACATAAAACATAACGTCACGCCAGTAATCCCCGAAGGGTTAGGCAGAGGTGTACCTAAAAGTACACCAACATTTCGCCAGTTATGTTTAAGTCCCATGTAATAGGGGACGAGCCTATTGCCATCAACCGGGGCACATATCCAGACTGCTACTGAGAAATTCCTGATGGAAAAACCCGATAACACTTTGCCCGACCCGGGAATCGAGCCCAGGACCTCATGCCCACAGTCGCGCTTGCAACCACTCGCCCAACGAGACAATCTATGCAAAAGAAAACCGCAAATCAAAACCTAGAGAAGTTATACGAAATAAACGTAAGCTGTTTCGAAAATAATAAAAAATAATAATATCAAGTTTGTTGTTCTGATTCATAACAGCAATAACATATTTTGATACATTATTATCGACACGGATCACACGATTCATGTTACATCATACGAAATAGTTATGTGAGCACACATTATAACTTGTTATTATTACTTACACATAGACAAGGCAATATTTATAAAACAGTGGGTGAATATTCCTGATACATAGACAAGACAAGATAATAAAGAGTGCAGACTAGCATCAGGTCACTAGACATAATATTAGGCTTTTGTCTGGCATAGGTTTATTAGACAATTTATTCAAACCCTGTGTGGTGGCTCGGCTTTATCAAAACCGGAGCTATCGTATTTTAAACTTACAAAGTTAAAGATGTATAGTTCTACAAGTTGTTGTGTGTTAATATTAAATTGTTTTCCGTGTTTAAACTATCGTCTTTTGCCGAGTTTCCATACTGTCCATATTTATACTGTGGCGCGGTGTACCACGTCGATTTTAAAATAAAAAATACACGTTTCACATATAATGTTTTCATAATTTTATGAATATATTCATTTATACGGATGTTACTGATTGTGTTTTTTGCAAACAGTTTAACTAAAATGACATAGGATAATTCTATTTTCGATTAAAAAATCGACGTAGTACCTATTTACGGTATGCGCGCTCGTGTTATAAAACACTTTTGTCTATCATAGGCCATACAGGTAAGACAAAACAATACTTATTGTTTTATTGTGGGTATTGTTCAGAATCTTGTTAACTTTGAATTACGAAATTATTTTTCGCACCGTTGCATTGTTATCACTATCGTAAGCTATAGTCGTAAAAAGACATTTTGGTCTCGACTCAAGTCTACCCACAACAGAACACCTGCTATTATTAAGTTGTTACTAACAAGTTTTAAATTAATGTTACAGAATATTTTAATATCGATGTTATTTTTTTTCTTCACATTATTTTGTTTATATTTACTGTCTTCATGTTGATGCTACTATTGGTCCAATACTTCGCCAAATCCACGGCATCGTCGGTGACAGCGAAGAGATACCTTTTGGGGTACAGAGGGCAGAAAAGCAAGTGAATATATAGTCTGAGATGCAGTTCCACATCCAAAACCTTCAAGTGGTTCGTAGTGGTGTGACTTTACAAACCCTCGTTATGCTGGGCTACCGAGACGGAACGGTAGCGGGGTATGGGTGTGTAGAGCTGTGTCGCAAACTATGCTCCAGCCCGCTGAGCCCCAAAATATGCAGCCAAGGACACCAGCTCTGCGCTGCCACAGACGCCGTGGAAGTGGCGAAATGTCGTGCCAGCGACACGAAGGAGTAAAAAAGTAATTAAAAAAACTAAAAAACCCGGCTGCGGTAAAAAACTTAAGTTAAATAAACACTCAAAAGCTATATTCTATTTTTATATTTTCAAACTCAAATGGGCCCCACCTGCTTCCAACTTTTTTTTAATTTAAAATGTGCTTGTTCTTAGCTTTTTAGTGTTATTTAACTTATATTTTTTTTACCGCAGTCGGGTTTTTTGGTTTTTTTATTTACATTTTTTTATTTCCAGCTTTTTAGTTTACAAATGTGAAAGATTTCGCAGACGATTAGCGAAACAAATTTTTACCGCCCTCACCGCGTGGAGCTTCTCCCAGCTCATGTTGTGTTCTGATTCAAAATTTATACCCGGTGTCACTTTCACAATTTTATTAATACGAATCTCACAACACCGTTGATGTTAAACTCCATCGAGCCGTTCAGGCTGCAGATCGTGCCAAACATTTGAATTTGGCGCCAAAAATCCGCCGTCTTGTTTTTTTCTTATTGTGATAATTATACCCAGTGTCACTCTCACAGTAAATACTAATCCAACGACACCTCTTAAGCTAAAACCCATCGAGCCGTTCAGGCCGCAGAGCGTGACGAACAATTATACACATACATACATATATTTATGATGAACAATTATACATATACATATATATACATACATACGTACGTACATACATACATACTCTCGAAAAACATAACCCTCCTTCTGGCGCAGTCGGGTAAAAACAAATTGGCATTAGTTATACATCTACCCATTTGAACCGCAGTTTTGCTTCCTTTAATTAAGTATATCGAATTTTAATCGAGTTCTACGCGATTAATCGTCAATTTGAATTACAAAAACAATCGAGTCGTTACGCTCAGAGATGCCGGAGAAAAACTACCGATAAAGCGTTAATAAGTGTTGCTTGGCAATTATTTAAGTAAGTATATAAAACTGTTTTAATTAAAGTTTAAAATAAGCCGATATTATGATCGAAAATGTTTTATGCATGGGTTTCATAGAACTATAAAATATCTATTAAAGGTTTAGAAATCACGCGATCTTACGATAATCTTCTAGGTACTGGTTGGTCACAAGTCATTACGCCTCGAAACGACTGACTAATCTATACATATTATAAAGAGGTATTTGTTTGTAAGTTTGTATGTACGGGGTAATCTTCGGAACTACTGACCCGATTCCAAAAAATCTTTTACCAATGGCAAGCTACATAATCCCCGAGTGTTTTAGGCTGTACTTAAAAACATTCCTGTGGGTGAATTTACATACATAACGAACATAACGAGAGCGAAACCGCGAGCAAAAAGCTAGTTTTAGATATAGGATAAAAATGAATCTAAAGAGCGGGATTTGAGAGATATTAATATAGCCTCTATGAGACTATACAAGGCGGAAGGGACACCGACGCTTAAACGATTACCACGTATTAGGTAGTACATCATACTGACCCCATCCACATACAAAATTTTTCGTCGGTTATTAAAAAAAAAACAGCTGTACATAGTGGATGAGTGTGTAGGAGTGTGCATGAGGAGTTGCAATGGGTGTGTAAGTATTTTATAGTGGTAAAGATGTCGCCATCGTTCTTTTTATATTGTTGGTTACAGAAGCTTCAGAGGCAATATACATAAGAGGAGAAGAAGAGCGCAAAAACAGCGCGTCACCAGTTCGAGCCAGATTGTCGATAAAAATTACGTGTAGATGTCGATGCGGGTCAGATGTCAGGGTTCCTCACTATCGCAGTTAATATGCGTAATTGTATAGTACCACAAACATGTTGCTGTGACGTGTAATGTCACACAGATTTTGCTCCGAATAAGGATGATTGGCTGAGTCTTCGGGAAGCACATAATCCGTGTAAAGGAGAAACTACTCCCTTCTGCGGTAAAGGTCCTTAGTAGAGACAACGAAGATACTGCTAAAGTCACTGCTACCGTAGGTGACAACTGATTGAACGGAGCCACTTGACAAACATGTATGTCAAGTGTAGAAGGCTGTAACGTTTGCCTACTGGGTTTTTCTGACGGGTATTTTCCGGCTGCAAACATGCGGCTTAGAGATTCATAATATTTATGCACCATTATCTTTTATTAATCTGTGCCTATTTTGTTATAAGTAATAATACACCTAATGTATATCTACTTTGATTTGAAGCTTGCTCACTAAGAAGTAATTTTTGTCGCTTTTACCAATATGCAATGGTGCTACACATTTAACAGCAAAATGTAAAATTGGATTGAAAGCCTCTAATCATGGTCATTCAAAAGTCAATCATCAAGAAAGTACTTTATAATAGGTATGTACGTCACGCAAATTTCAATTTTTTTACCCCCCCACCCCGTCCTTGTCACAGCTGGTAACATTTGTGAGACTCTCCCCTCCCTAGTGTGACGTCACATATTTTGATATTTTTTGCAAAATTTAGGACCCCTCCTACTCCTTGAATGTCACACTTCGTCAACCCCCACTCCCCCCTTAACGTGTGACCTAATTTATGGATGCCCTCTAAGCAAAGTAAGTACCTACTTAAATAGTACGTTCTTACCTTCAATATAAGCACGATTCTGTTGAGCCTCTTCAGTATTTCCATGGTGTGGCTCTCATCTAGACCTTCCACGTCTAGGAGTGCGCGGACCGAGTCCACCTCGAAGATTATCTGCTTGAACCATAGCTCGTATGCTGGAAACAAAGGGATAACGATGTTCATACTCTAATCAAGACATGAGGAAAGTGTTGTGAAGAATTTTTGAAAAGAACAGCAGGAAAGACGAGACCTCTGATCAGACGTGCGTGATTCTAATCTGATTTTTTATTGTTGTGTTGACTATGGGCACAGAGTACATACGGGGGGTGGAAGGACACCGTACCGAACACGGACACCTCCAAAGCGCTCGGGGCAGGCGGCGTGTGTAGTCGGAGTTAACACCTGCCACGGCTGGCAAAATGCTAGACAGAATATTACTTCTTGTTTGCCGACCCAGCTTCTAGCTTTTGAAATCTTTTCAATACACTTCCTCGAAAACTGGCTCCTAACGCAGTGCGATGAGGTTCAACATGCAATGTATTTCACCCTTGTGGATTCTTTTCATTTATTACACCAGCGGGTTTTATTTTTCCTGATTTTCCCACAGATAATTAAACAACTGTTCAATTCCCTATAATCGGCAATGATTGCTTTTTTTCACAGCAAAGAGGCGCAAGTTTTTAAGGCCTTAAAAATATGCGCCTCTCATTTTCGTTAAATATAACGAAAATTTCAACTGTGTTTATGAACAGATTATCGCAAATAAACATTATTATTTATAAAATAATTTGCTTTTATCAACACATTAACATTTTTTTGTTTTCTAAATTAAAAGTAAGTATTTGAATTTTATATTTTTCATATTAGGCTGTTTAGCGGCTTCATACCTTTGCCTGTTCTTCAACCTGGCGAAAGCAAGCGCGGGAAAAAAAAGCAAATCATTTCATTCTTTAGTAGTTGTTGTCAAAAATACTTTTCGTTCTATAATCTCCTTTATTTATTTTTCGTTCTTATTTTTTTTATTTTTAAATATTCGCTAATATAATTTTAAAAAAAAAACATTTAAAAATATAAAATATAGTAGCCCACCGGTATTCGTTCTATTATTACTATATTTCTTCGAAAGTAAATTATTGAAAACCGTCGTTTGATACACGTGGGCAGTTCTCGGCCCCAAGACACCCTCGCCTGGCGGTTCGTGTGTGTATTCCGCCTCGGCCGCAATAACAAACTTTCCCCACTTATCAAAATGTACTAAGTATTTTAGTTTCAAAATTATCTAATGCGGTGTATGTTTGAAGAAGTCGATAAATAATTGATTTTAAATACTGTCGGTTCAAGTGCACGAGGTTACATCCGGCGCCTTCCTAAAGATAATGTCGTTTGCAGACTACGTAAGTAGCCATATTTTAGATAAAAGTTTTGTTTTTTGGGTCACACTGTAGAAAACATGTTTGATATCTCGGACAGTTTGTGTATTGTATTGTGACGTTACAGCTTCAAAGTTTGCGGAGATTTTTGTCGTCATTAAACCTCATACTCACTCAGCCTGAAATAATCCTCTATTATTTTTTTTGAAACAAGCCCCCCTTACTATTCCCAAACCACTGAAACTCCTGAAAGCCAGAATCAACAGTGGCGACCACCAGAAAAGCGCCGAGACTACGCCGAGACAATGAAGCTCGAGGAAGTACTGTCTTGGATTCCGCAACGAATTTTATCAGAAAAGAATAGAGGAGGAGTAGGAAAGACATCATTTCCACTAACTTCCATTTTCCACTTTTTTTTTAATGTTCCTCTTGCTGGAACACGGGCCTCCTCTGTGAGGAATATGGGCCATACTTTACCACGTGGGCACAGTTTAGGTTGATGAATATCACTTTCTATTTGATGGTTTTAGTACAGGCCGGTTTCCTCACGATGTTTTCCTTCACCGATATCCATAATGTCACCAATAATTTATCTTACCTTGATGAGTGACAATAAACAAATGCTCATCGTGCACTGGTTTGGACGACTCAGCGCTGAGCATCCTCTGTGCTGATAGCAGCTTGTCCAGCATTAGGTATTCTCCATACAGCATGCCGGCCTCGTTGCCCAGGGTGTCGCCTTCCTGGGCCATGCTCTCGTCCATCATAGACCTGGGAACAAAGATGGAATTGTTAGAAGAGGTAAGGGCTGAGAGCCGACCCTTTTTTTTCAACCTTCATTTAATATCTACATCATGTATGGAGGGCCATCACTATTTTTTATAATTCGTTATTTCACATCACTTTAGTTTAGCGGTTCATAGAAAACACCTGCTCTCCAAATTTCAACTGTGTGGTGCCAAAAGTCACGGAGTAAAATGCCTGTGACATACGGACGGGCAAACAGAGACAGACGGACAGGACGAATATACATATAAGTGTTCCGTTTTTGCCATTCGGTAACGGAACCCTGAAAACCAGAAAGAAGGTCACTAGGTACTCGTCAGTATGACCAACTTTTACAATGGGACCAACCCTGATTGGTAGCGTAAAAAAACTGTTGTTTTATATCCCCCTCTAAAGGGAGCAAAAAAACCCAGCTGTTCCATACATTTTGACCGTGAAGGTATTGCACTTTTATAGGAAACATCATTTTTAATAACCGTCGAAAAATTGCTAATTGTATATGAGTATGTGGTTTCCGTTTTTGGTACGGTGTCCCTTCCACCCTGTATACAATATCGAGATACGAACAAAATTATGAAAAAGCTCTTTTTTCACGATTTCTGTCTAGATAACATGATTAATAATTAATTTATTATCATCTAGTCGAAAAATAAAACAACACAGACATCTCATCTATTCTTAAAATGTACTAAAACCAGTTAAACAGCAAATATTACTATTTTATTATTGATGTTTTGGCACTTATTAATAGCCATTGGTCGAAAAATATCGAAAACAAAGTAATTATTTCAAAGGTTTAACTCGACATTTTAATACTTATCATTTTACATCCCCATTTGAGGTGCGAAAGCGAAACCCGTGTTGCGTAGTTAGGTATAGATCGCACCTTCTGTATATGTGCATATCTATTATTGCAGATGGGGTGGTAGAGGTACTGCATTCTGTCACAAAATACATATAATAGATCCTGCTGCAAACTGAAATCGGTACTAAGCAATGTTTGGTGGCAGAAATTTGAATTAAAACTTTTCCATACAAATTATCGAGTAGTTTTGTAATGTAGCCTTTGTTCGCGGTTTTGATCAGAAATTATCCCACGGGACCGTTTCAAATATAGTTAGGACATTCGGGATAGTGTGGCTTGTAACGTCCCATTAGTTAAAGAATTTTCTGAATCGGATCAGTAGTTCCGAAGATTACTCCTGCATGCAAAATTACAAAGATTAATCCCCTCACAATATTGCAACGATAAAACTCGGTCTAAATTAATAGTTTTAAATAATACGACTAAGTACAACTTATTTGTACACAATCTCTCAGTCAACAACTCAATCGGTATCCCGCTCTTGATATTTGACAGATAATTAGCATTATCTGAGAGTAGAACCTGAAATACCTGTTCATCGGTTACCGAAATATGTTAGGTACATATGTCGAAAGCCTGTTTAGTGGCCCCACACTCCGTAAACTTAAAAGGAAAGGCAGTTAAGTATTTATGGTAACTGCCAAGCGAGAATTGGGATCAAAGGCTTTCTTTTGATTATTTAATATGATTAAAAGACTGAACTGAGGCATAGATCAATAACATCCATAGCACGAAATCATTGATATATTAAAACAGAGACGCCAAAATCCTCCTTTTGGGCGTCACTTCAGTCGGGTAATTAATTTAGTGTCCAGTTTGAAATGAGACTAGGAAGGCCATGGAAGTCGAGTAAAAGTTGAACCCTCTGCCAAATGTACGTTAGATTGGTTGTTTGTCTTATCAATCTATGCCACAGCTTTTGCCAATAGATGCCACGGCAGATGAATTAGCCCATGAGAAGGCGGCCTTTGTCCAGCAGTTGGACAGTTAAAGGGTGATATAATAAGTACGTTAACTTAAAATAAATTATTATTTATTTATGTACACACAAAAAACATTACAGGAAAAATACATAAAGACAAAAGAGCACAAAGGTAGGTACCGCTTATTTCATTTAGAAATCTCTTCTAGCGGACCTGCGAGAGGATAGATATAAAAGAAACGTAGACACAGTGTGTAAGAAGAATAAATTAACTACAAAATTAATAACTAATTAATTATTATTATTAATAGAAGACTTAAAAAAATATAACTTGTTATCTTTGATAGTTTAAAGAACATTATATTATTTATACTAATTTATTTCAATTCGCCACAGATTCCAAGAAAATATCAATATTTTTCCGTAACACATATATAATATTGCGTTCTCTTATCGCAAAAATAAATGTTGTGTTTACTAGAAACACTAGTTAGGGTTTGAAATAAAGCCACCAAATTATCACTAAGTAGATGAATTACTTTAAGGGTACGTTCTCTCGCTGCCCGGGTGAAGTGAGGACTAATCGACAAAATAGCACCGAATTGAGAACCTCCTCCTGTTTTTGAAATCGATTAAACAAATACAACCGAATTGAGAACCTCCTCCTTTTTTAAGTCGGTTAAAAAACAGCTACAAATTCAAAATGTAAAACAGCAGATTTTTTTCCCTTCCACCCCGTATTATGTTAAGTGGGTAAATCCATCATTTAGTAAATTCACAAAAGCGACAAAAGTTCCAAACAATCAATTTTGTAATATCATCACGACATAATTTATTACGTGTCTCAGATATCTAACAACACTTTGATAAGCAGGAGTTTATGAATTGCCTACTTATACAGGGTTAATGTAAACAAAATTATTGCTAATTTATATAAATGGGTCTATTACTGAGATATAAAATCATTGAAATGGCACGATAGGTACCTACTTTACACTAAGTTAATCCTGTTTTATAACCTGAAGATTTATATTGCCCTCACCTATGTGATTAATAGGGTCAGTGGTCTTTCCTAGCTTTACTTATGGATTTATGATCAGTGATCGGAATAGGTAGAGCTAATGTGCCTAAAGTTCAAGGAACAGAAACGAAAAGTGGAGACTTCCTTACGACTTAAATTTTCCGAATATTTTTTTCTGAAACTCGGAAATGTCTCGGAATCAGTTAAGTACATTTAATAATAATGTTATTTATTAATCAGTAATTGAATTCATTACTTTCAAAAGCATTCAGAAAAAAAATGTTATTTTGAAATTACAAACAGACACTTTATTTTAATTTATTTGTATGTATTGATAACATAGGTCATGGTATCTTATATTCGGCTGCGAACCGTAAGTAACACTTTGACCTTGAGCTGGCCTCAAACTCAAAGCATTTATTTTAAGTAGACCATTTTTAGCTTTAGGATTCTCAAAAACATAAAGATAAACCTACAGTCTCAGTCCCAAGGAAAAGTAACTGTGAAAGGACCTAGTTGTCCATTCCAAAGCTTAGATCTCTATGGAGAACGACGGGCGAGAAACTCCATGGATACTCTTTTCAATCAAATTATTGTTACATTATTTTGAACGATGCAGAAAGCGTTCCCAGAATATAATAAGAGGACAGCTTGTACTAGTTTTCAAGCCAATGACGTGCAGTTTACTGTAATAATTAAGTAAGTAAGTAAGTACATAGATCATTCCTAGGCCTGTAACATAAGACTATATTTTCCTGTCTCGCAACTCTCGCAACAAAATTATTAACACAATTAAACTCAGCGATTAGGTATTAATTACGTACTTATTATTATGAAATACTATGCAGTAAGTGTTTAGGTATTACTTGAGTAGGTATTGAGTCGAGTTTCGTGTTTTGAGATAGTTACTTTCAAAGTATGAAAAAAATTAAGTTCTATCAAATCTTAACTACTCCTAATTGCACACTGTGAGGCCAATTATTTTTCTTTTAATAAACAATTTAGTACTTAAAAAAATCCACTCCATTGTTTTACTTCTAATTTAACCGCAGCTTTACGACTTACGTCCGTTTAAATTGAATAATTAATAAAAAAAACCAAAGGTGAACTTTATGGAATTAATAAATCGCGCCACTTTTATTAGTAGGGTAGACTTCATGAATTTTAAATTAGGCAACATTCTTTGAAAACAAAAGTTTATTTATTGTTATTGGTAGGTCACAGGGGTTCACCGTTTAGATTTAAACTTTTATTTACAGTTTTGAGATAGTAAAAATGTAAATAAGATTATTGTGATAATGAATATATGTATTTTAGAAGTGGGCAGTCCATTAAGTTATACGCGTTGATTGAGAAACGAATTAGTACAACATTTTAAGATAATCTTAGTTATTTTCTGTTTTAATCAAGAAAGTTAACTGAATCACAATAATGAAATTGTAATTATGTAATTGTTGAATTTTTTTGTTGATTTATAAAGTAATAATATTGAAGACGTTAATAAATAGGAAGCTGATAAAAAAACAGTTCAAAAGAACAAAACATCTCCGATGAAACGATGAAAAACAAAAATAGAAAGGTGATTTAATTAAATAAAAATGTTAAACATAATCAAAACAAAACCTTACCTCATAGGGCATGCCATTTTAAAAAGCCGTGTATTTTCTTATTTATTTTTGCACACAGAAACTAAAACGGGAACACACAAGACTGACGCACTTTCGCGTCGCGCGACGGTTCGATACTGAGCAAGTGAGCAGGGGGGGCACACTTAGCACTGTCATCAATTTCCATAGACGACAGCGACACCTGGAGTTTGGTGTGATAACAAAACTTGGCAGCCATCTTGTCCTGAGTGTCAAATAAACATCAATGTCATTCATTGACGCAATTTCGGATTTTCGGCCGTTGTTTGTCAACTCGTAGCTTGTTTTCAGGAAATACAAGAAACAACTGTTGCATTTTTAAATAATGATTCACAAAAAGAACATCAAAGAAAGAATTAAAGCCTTCATTGAACTATTCACCGATTTTAGTTTTCTAGTTTGTGACATCCATAAAGAAAAAATGTACACAATGTTTTGTTGACACGTCCATAAATATAATTATTTATAGTTGGTGCAGGTCTATTCATAGAATACTAGATGGTAAAATCACCTACGAAGGTGACGATGTAACTAAAAAAGCAAAACCCCGATTGACCTTATTTCACAAACTCATTCGAGAGTTATATAGATAGGTAGGTACTATATGTAGGTAATTTATATAATTATATATAATACCTACTAATATTAGGCTCTTAGTTCACCCACCAAACGTAAGGGGGCAGCACTTTCCATACATGCAAATTTTACCACAGAGTTGTTACTCTTTCTCTCTATAGTTACTTTACTCTTTGATACTGAGTGCCATTGAATTCGATTCGATTTCGTCATTCGCTTCTGATAATGTAACTTAAAACTGTTTGATATCGATTTTCCAATGGCTGCTGCGTTGGCTACTTTAAAATGGTTTAATGAAACGTGCTTCCTTCCTGCATGTGACAATAATAATTTATTATAGTGGGATGCCCTAACTTTGTTAGTTGCCAGAAGCCCGAAATAGACTGCCAGTAACCCTACACTTTGGGTTCAGGAAGTCAGCTGGCTTGGAAAGCGTGTAGGTAATTTATGTGAACAGCTGCAGATGGTGGAACTTGCGATGACCTCAAATTTGGGAATGGCAGGCCCCTTCGCCTTTACCGTGCAAGCTACTTTGTCATTGGGGTCAGGCGGCCTTAGGGACTGCGGTACTTTTTTTAGCAACAGGCTAAAGGCTTAATTACTTTGCGGAACCCATAGATATAAAAGGATACCTATTAAGATATTTGCAGGTACCTATACTAAATATTGGGATTTGGAAGATCCACCATTATTAGGTAGAGGTATCAGATTTGGACCCAGTAATCTCTTTTTACCTGACTGTGGCGAAGCCCAAAGGAGGGTTATGTGTTTGACCTGTATGTATGTATGTATGGATGTCTGTTTCTTTGTTTCCTCGTAACTCTTAAACGGATCAACCGATTTGCATAAATTATACGTCGTTACTTTCGTCTTGGTGGCGCAAGTGTCACTGGCAGCTGAAATTAAAATTTAAAAACAAAGAAAAGCGGCGGATTTTGGGCGCCATATTGTGGAGTTCGGTACCCATCGAGTGGGTTATTGAAATAAAAGGTTTTAGAAGGATACAAAAATATAAAAAAAAATATGTTTATGTTATTCAAAATGACAAATCGTATTATAAGTGAAAAAATCGTCTTCGAAAATTTTAAACTACTAAACTAAAACGCTGGAAATAAAAATAGGAATTTAAAACCCGACTGAAAAATTACCTTTTATTTCAGCCGAAAGTTCACTTGAAATTCGATAGATGTGAGACAGTAATAAACGGGATAAAGCTAAGTCGAAGTACCTAACGTGCTAAATAACGTTAGCAGATCTCAGCCTTAGAGTGTAGATACCAGTCTTATCTCAGTTATCTCTCTTTTTGCCTTCTTTCTGTCCCCATGTTATCAATTTGAAACGTTTGGGCCCTATAAAAAATCGGACGTGCCCAACCTCATCATATTTGCACAGTAAATACATAAAAAGTCCACGCAAAACAACATAGCAATTGCCTCAGCCAAATTCTGATGACACAGCTAATATATTAGAATCAGCTAATTTAATACATATTATGATTACGTACGTAAAGGCAATTACACACGCTATGAGCATGTGACGAAAGACATTGTTTACGCTTTAACGACGTAATTTGTTTAAAACATTTTTTTTACGGTCATCTGACCAGTGTTACGCGGATTCTGATGCTCGATCTATGTACATTTTCATATCCTATTCCTGAACTGCCAAAATTCTGCGAAATCAACGATTACTTTGGGCCCTGGTGGATTGTGTAGTGTAGAATAGGTAGGTATAGTAGGTACCTGCTATGTTCCTATTTGCGCAACCTTCTAGGTATACATACGGTTCTCCTTGATAGAACAATGAAAGTTCATGGGCGCCGGCAGCAGGGTGCAAGGGGGTGCACTTGCATCCCCCTGTTGGGAAAGAAAATGCATAGAAAAGATTTAAGAATACCTTAAGAATTCTGAAATTTTCGAGATCGCTTCATCTTTCGCAACATCTTTTTGATAGATACTAATTCCTTCTTAAAGTTTGATTTATTGTGGGCAAAAGAAGATGTAAATTCCCACAAACTACACTACTTCAATGCAGACGCGCGGGCACCGCTAGATTGGTACGCACCGCACCGCGTCGCCCGCGGCGGCGTTCAACGCGGCGGTGGACGCGCTTACACACATCAAAAAAAGTTTTCGAACAGTTTGAAAAATCGAAATATTTTTTGTTACGGTACACTAAGTTATAATTTCTTCTTCTTTTTAGATTTTTTACTTCTTTACCGTGTGGTTATTACCTAACCTGTTGTTAGAGTTTTTATGCCGCCCATGGGCCTCTGACTTGGCTTTACGTGCCGTCGAGAAATAACTCTCAGGCATGATGGTTTCCTCACGATGTTTTCCTTCACCGACGCAAGTGATAATTATACAATACGCACATGATTCCGAAAAATCAGAGGTGTCCTGTCTTGGGTTCGAACTCAAGACGTATGATTATTTGCTTAAAAAATAAAACCGACTTCAAAAACAAAAAAAAAAAAAAAATAACTTTAGCTTCAGAAGTCGGTGACTTTTGTTTTATTGATACGGTTTTTGCCACCGACTTCTGAAGTTAAAGTTATTTTTCACTTTTTTGTGTTGTTGAAGTCGGTTTTATTTTTTGCAAAAAAGTTTTTTATTTTTTCATTTTAAGTTGTAATATCCTGTACAAATATTTGCCATGCATTTATTTTACATTGATAACAATACATGTCATGGTAGGTGTCATGGTGGGCAAGGCTTATCCCCATTATAATGGAACTTACCATCATACCTGTCGAAATTTGGGTGTACTGTACAAATCTGTGTACCCCCTCAGAGCATACAGGCGCGATGTTGTTATGAACTGGTGTAAACAATAGACAGACATGAGATTTCAGCAATCCCAGTCCATTTGCTATCATTTACATATTTATTAAGGAGTTCCGTTGCCTATCTCCGAAGTTCTTCATCAGATCTTCACCAAATTGAAATGGAACCACACCGAGAAAGTACTCTTCCAAAAACTACCCAAATCGCTTCAAATATTGCCTATAAAATTTGAAGAGTTCTCTCTATTTCTCCAGGCTCCCATCATCAGATCCTGACTTGAAGATCATGGGACCACCTGGGAAGTATACTCTTTTAAACAAAAAAAAAACCAAATCGGTCCAGCCATCTTCGAGCAATCGGGGAACATTCATAAAAAAAAAAGTTTCGACGAATTGAGAACCTCCTCCTTTTTGAAGTCGGTTAAAGATACAGAATAAAAATAATAGAATACAAAACAATAAAGCAAACTCAATTGTCACTTATCACTTACGAGTACATGTGCATGCAGTTACGAACCTCCATGGACAGAGAGACTTTCAGGAACCAAAACCTTCTGCCTTCTTGGTATGAATATATTGCAAAAAAATACCTGTCACATGTCATTATTATTTTATAATGTAACTCTGACGTGCCTTTGCATATTATTTTTTTAGTCTTTTTTTACTAAATTTTACATTTTTTGCAATAAATAACCATTGCAAACGGTTCTAACTTGAATTATTACTTTTATTGTTATACATTTCCAATCCATTTATTAGTACACGCCACAAAATGATGTTCGGAGCTTCAAAAATAATGAGGCAAGTGTTGTTCAGGTTTCTTATTTACTTCGGTACTTATTTACTTATATGTTAAGTTTCTACTCTCGCTCTGATTTAGTTAGAGTGTATTTTGAATGTTCAGCCTTTTAGAATATTTAATTTCGGTATTATATTGTGGCAGGCTGGCAGGTATGCTACCTATTTAATAGTTTGACGTAGACTATACAGCATGTAGGGTTTAAGTTTTAGTTGAATGCTGGTTTGAGCTATTAATACGGCATTTTTCTTTTTTTCTTACTTATTTTGTGCCACAAAAATAATTTAAAGTAAATAAACGATTCTCAAACATATTTATTTTTTATTTTATCCTAGTCCAACAGAAAACTTCTAGTTGAGAACCCACTGGCTTATGGCTTCAGATTGCTGAGGAAAACGATTAATTGGATATTGTTTTCATTTGTTTCACAGTTAACACCAATTTTTTTTACATATTTTTATGGAAGTTTTACTAGATTTTCTGCTATTTTAAAAATAAACATTAAAAAGTGGCAACTCTGGCATCATGTGTCACTTTGACGTTTCTGAATTTTGTCTCGGATATTATTTACCTACGCATTTTCGTGAAAATATTGAAAATTAAGCCTTGAATTGTTACTAAATAAAACAATAGTGAACAATAAACGTTTCCCTATAGTTCGACAAAACCGTGAGTGTATTCATTTGTATGTTTTTTCTATGTGTGAGGAATAACAACGTAGTTTAAGTAAGGGTTCTATCTTATCATTTTTTGTTGTTTTAAATTTGATAATTACAGTTTATTCTGTGCTAAGTGAGAGATAAAGGTGTTGTTCAAACAATCTGTGAGTTTATTGGGTGCATTATTGTTGTACTGGTGTAAGAAAAGGTCTTGTCAAAGGTGATTTTATTAAAAACGATAATGACATCAGTTGTTATTCATATCTGGCTGTACTATCGGTACTGGAGGTTGAAGACGACCAGTTTACGATTTCCGATGTACTCGTTACCTACGATTTACGACGCTCTCCTGCACTTTTTATGGTTCCATACATTTTCATAACATTATTTTGGCATCCGTGGATAGTCAGTAAGCTATAGGAATAATATTGTTTGAAAGCTAAGGAGGAGGATTACATTTCAATAATAGATAGAATAAACTTAACTTGTTTATACTTCCTTGCAGAAAGCATAGTTTTCATTATAATACTTTTAACTAATAAATAACTCCCCTTTTGGGCTGTGTTGCAATCGGGTAACAATTAATTTTACATATTCGTAGTATCTGCCTATCTGCTAAATAAAAGCATTTCCAATAAGAAAATCATATATTAGTTTAGATAAGTCAATAATGTCTTGCTGCTAGACAAAGGAAACACACTGGTCAGACAAAATCCTGAGTCATTGATTCAAGATGAAGAAGTGGAAGAAGCTTGGCAAAGGTTTATTACTGACTTTGTAATGAAATAATGATAAATGAAGCACCTAAGTTTCACACCAGCGTTTTTGATTAGTGACTAGACCTGCTTCAAAGTTTCTACAGTATGATTTGGTTATGGATTTGTGGACCAGTTGGTTACTTAATGTGGACTCTTGGTTTGTCTTTAACCTGGTATGTTATTCTAGTCCACTTTGTTACTATTTTGCTTGTTAACCATGTGAAAATGCCATGTACAAATTAAGTATGGTTGATTAGATCACATGATGAATATTTATTTATTTATTTAGCAATAAAACCTGCACAAGTGAATTTAAACTGCACCTAAAAATATACTAATAACGCTAAAAAACAGTTTCGGTGTAGTGGTATGTACCACAAGTAGTTAATAGTTCATGATGATGTGACTAACTGCAGTACAAAATGGGATGTGGAGGTCAGATAGGCAGTCGCTCCATGTAAAATACTGGTATTCTGTTGCATCCGATAAGACTAGAAGCCGAACCCAACATAGTAGTTAAAAGGCTAGGCAGATGATGATGATGATGTGACTATTTCAATGTCATTCTAGAGTTATGGGTCAGACCCTATCAGAACCGGTGACGGAGAAGCAGTCGTCCACAGTGCAGGACAGCCGCTACCTGGTCGGCTCTTCCTGCATGCAAGGATGGCGAGTCTCCATGGATGACTCGCACACACACATACTCTCGCTGCCTGAGGACCCGGGGACTGCGTACTTTGCTGTTTATGACGGGCATGGAGGTATTTACCTTTAATGTTTATTTGTATTACCAATCAAGCTTGCAGTACAATTGTTTTGCGTGTGTTGTCCTCTCCCAGATGACGAAATGTCTCATGCACTTGTCACCTACACCTTTCTTAACAATATATGCCAAATTTTTGGTAAGTTTTTTTATTTATAAATAGAAAAATGACGTGGGCTCTTTCACTCAGCGTAGTTTCACCGATAATCGTAAATTTGTATGGAAAGTAAAGTCAAAATCAAAATCAAACAATTTCTGTAAGTGTAGTGTGTCGCGTTATCGTCTTACAATTAAAGGACTTGTCAAATTTGTTTCATTTGTCTTGCGAATTTTTGAGGTCTGTAATGATTGGAGTTCATGCCGTTACCTACGTTTTATGTTGTACTTCGAGCCTCCGTATATTAACGTAGAGGTGCGTCACTATAGCTGTACCTTTGTTTCTAGGCGCTAACATAGCAGAGTACGCTGGCAAACACCTGCACAAGTTTATAACAGCGAGACCGGAGTACCACCTCGGCAACATAGAAGAGGCGTTGAAACAGGTAGCTATTTATTAATTTTCTTACTTTTAGACACGTCGTGATGGCCCAGAGGCTAAGGCCTCGCCTCTCATGCATGAGGTTGTGAGTTCAAATCCGGGCAAGTACCAATGTGACTTTTTCAATTCATATGTAGGTACTTTCTCAGTTTATCTTGGACATCACAGACATCGGTGAAGGAAAACATCGTGAGGAAACCTGGACTTATAATTAATATAAGTCTGAAATCACCAACCCGTCTTGAGCAAGCGTGGTGATCAATGCTCGTGCCTTCTCTGTATGAGAAGAGGCGTTTGTCCAGCAGTGGGATAGTATAGGCTGGTATTATTATTAGTCACGCCATGTGGTTACGATACTCATCATTAACAAAAAGAAGGAGACAGTAGTTCTAATGCCATGATGCTTTATTGCGTTCCTACATACTACACGTCACACTTGTATACACAAAAACCGACTTCCAAAAAAAAAAACACAAAAAAAGTGGAAAATAACTTTACTTTCGGAAGTCGGTGACTGTTGTTTGTTTCATTGACTTTTTTGCCACCGACTTCCGAAAGTAAAGTTATTTTCCACTTTTTTTGTGTTTTTTTTTGGAAGTCGGTTTTTTTTTTTGCAAAAAAGTTTTTATTTTACCCTTTTTAGTTATCGTATCACACACAAATCCTTGTCAAGTATCAATTTCGCAATTTCTTTTACTTGGATGACATTATTTTCCAGCTATTTTGATTTCAAAACCAAACTGCGGAACCGATTTTGATGAAATTTCTATGGGACCAATCGGGAATTAGATCCATTCAGATAAAAGAAGAATTTTTGCCGTTCATAAATGACGGAGATATGAGGTAACAAACACAAAAAAAAAAAACATACAACCGAATTGAGAACCTCCTCCTTTTTTTGAAGTCGGTTAAAAAAGGAAAGTAACGTAAAGTAACGGGTGATTTATTTCTTTATGGCCACGGCTGACTCATGATTTGCCATAACTGTGTTCTTTATTTTTATCATAACATAACAGCACGTCTGTAATCCCAGAAGGGTTCGGCAGAGGTGTACCTAATAGTACACCCACATTTCTCGAGTTATGTTTTAAGTTCCATATAATAGGGGCCTATTGCCATCAAACGGGCACAAATCCAGACTCCGTGGCTGCTACTGAAAAATTCCTGATGGAAACACCTAATAACACTTTTTCCGACCCGAGAATGGAACCCAGGACCTCATGTTCAGCAGTCGCGCTTGCGACAACTCGACCAACGACGCCGTCTAAATTTCATGTTATGTGCGGAGAGCCTATAGCCATTAACCTTTTGAACGCCATTGTCGCCTATACGTGACAAGCGAGCGCGTGCCCTGTACGCCAACGACACAAATGTGTGACAAAAAATGCGATACACTATAACACGAAATAAACAATAATATCATTTCTTTTTTGTGTTTTTATTTTATATATCTTAAATATTTAAGCTCTTGTCTTGTCTCTTTAATAATATTGTTTCTTGATAAAGTTTTAGAATCCCTATTCTTTTTGAAGGTACTTTTTTTGTATGCTGTGAAATTGTGGCTTGGCGTGGAGGGCACGCGCGTGCGTTTATGCTCTGGCGTTCAAAAGGTTAATTGAGCCAGACTCGCAAGTTACTACTGAGAATATCCTGCAAAAACTTGTCGAATGAGACAATCGGGTTGTACAGTCTGCAGTTACGTTTGTTGCGACCATGAAGTTTTTTCGTCATCTGGCGTTTCCGTGCTGACCCTCAACCTACCTGACTCCCTAATGTCAACAATGGTTAAAAAGTAATTATAACTAGTCAATCTTGTTCTCCAACTTCCAGTTCGCAGTTCAGATAATTTTCCAACGAATTCGGAGTCGTAGAACGGATATGAGTCAAAAGACGTCATTCTATATCATTATGATGTTGACAAACCTGTTTCTAACTGTCTTAATTTGTTTCCATGTTGATGAACTGCGAAAACATCCGGGGGCCTAAAATGGCCACTTTAGCAGAACATAATAGGATAATAATGAATCACATTAAAATTCTTAAAATGGTCACATACACAGTAAATATGTTGAATTATCAGTTTGTGACCATTTTACGAATTGTAACGTAATTCATATTATTCCTATTATGTCCTGCTAAAGTGGCCATTTTAGACCCCCTGTTTAAAGTATATTTAGATTAATATAATTGCAAAAGTCAGGATTTGTGCCCGGTTGATGACAACAACCTCCGCCTTACCTATCAGGGATTACAGGCACGATGTTATGCTTTTATATATACAAAATGCAATTAACTGAATTTCTAGTTGATATTGGATATAGCATTCAAAATGCAAGATAATATATCAGACGTTAACTAAAATTGAGTCATCATGAGGCAATCGGCATATGATAGAGTAAGTGAGAGACTCAACCAACCCGCACTGGGCCCACTCCTGCTCACAGAGAGGTGGTCTGAGTAGAGATGTGCCGTTGCCGGCAATATTGCTCAAAGTGGGAATATTGGTGGCAATATTGCCAGCAATATTGCCGGGAGTGGAAATATTTGGGAATATTGCTTAATTATAAGTCAAATTAAGTACGGAAACTATGTACAATACTCAAAATTAGCATTTACAGGCCCTAATCTACATTATATACAATAAAATATTGTTTTGGGTAAAATTGCCAATACTGCCAGCATTTTTGGCAATTTTCCCGGTATTTTACCGGCAATATTGCCCATGTTGCCGCACACGATAGTGAATATAAGAAATAACACATGAATATTAAGATACGAATTGACGATCGTTGTGTATTGAATAAAAGGCATAAATTCGAATAATTTCCTTTAAATGTTGTACTTGTTTATCATGCAAAATCACATAACAAAAATAACTAGTATAAGTATATAATATGGAAATAACAAAGTGTAAATCTTTACAAATCTCTACCAAAACTACAAATAATCAACAAAAATAACATTATTTTAATATTTTAATGCACTTGTTTCGGTAATCCTTACATAATCAGTAAATCACCGTTTAGAGTAACAACTTAGTCGTTTTTATAATCATTATAAAATCACAGCTCTTGTTGTATTTTTTTAATCTTCGTCATTTATGAACCGATTTGAAAAATTCTTCTTTTATCTGAATGGATCTACTTCCCGATTGGTCCCATAGAAATTTGATCAAAATCGGTTCAGCAGTTTGGTTTTGAAATCAAAATAGCTGGAAAAAATGTCTGTTTTTGGAAAAAAGTTTTTATTTTACCCTTTTTAGCTATCGTATCACACACAAATCCTTGTCAAATATCAATTTCGCAATTTCTTTTACTTGGATGACATATTTTTTCCAGCTATTTTGATTTCAAAACCAAACTGCTGAACCGATTTTGATGAAATTTCTATGGGACCAATCGGGAAGTAGATCCATGCAGATAAAAGAAGAATTTTTCAAATCGGTTCACAAATGACGAAGATTATAAAAATACAACCGAATTGAGAACCTCCTCCTTTTTGTGAAGTCGGTTAAAAATGTAGAAAAACTCCTTTCCACAGAAGCAGAAGTCGAAGGAATAGATAAAACTATTCACCGCAGTTTTCCCTAAACTCGTGTTAGGAAAAAATAGCTGCCACCAATTATGATACCAATACAATTTGACCAGGCAACATTGGCAATATTGCCAATGTTGCTGGCAATATTGGTATTTTACCGGCAGTGGCAACATTGGGAATATTGCCGGTAGTGGCAATATTGCCACCAGGCACATCACTAGGTCTGAGTCCCAGCAGTGGAAACATTACAGGCTGATTATAACATCATAACAGGCCTGCAATACCCGAAGGATTAGGCAGAGGTGCACCTAATAGTACACCCACATTTCGCCAGTTATGTTTAAGTCCCATGTAACAGAGGGGCGAGCAAAATGGAAAAACCCAATAACACTTTGCCCGACCTGGGAGTCGAACCCAGGGCCTCATGCTGAGCAGTCGCGCTTCCGACCACTCGACCAACGAGGCGGACATAACGTAATAAAGTAAATACGTCGATTTTCAAATTACAAACCCGTTTACCCCTTTTTTTTTCCGGTTGCGAAATCATCAAATGACTTCTCCCGCTCTGGGCTGAGCGGGAGGGAGTATCAGACTTTTACTGACTAAAACCCACCCATGTTCCTTCATCGCCCTTTGTGTTCCGGGGCCGTGGTATCTCTTTCGAACAACCCGCAGCACCCGGCAGGCATCGGCCCTTGCGGGCCCCTTCCCTATGCTGACATCTCTTTGAGGCGCGCGTGGAACACGAACGCGCCGTCGACACGGACCCGTTTACCCCTTGTATAATACTTTTAAGAATGTATTCATATATATGGATTTTACTGATTGTGCAAACAATTGTAACTAAAATGCTATAGGATAATTGTATTTTCGATTAAAAAATTGACGTATTTATTTATTAAGACTTTATGCACAAGTATAAATAACAATGTACAAAGGCGGACTTAATGCCTTGGGCATTTTCTACCAGTCTACCTTAGGGTGATGCAGAGATCAGAGAATGGGTGGTGATGGTGATGTGTGTATTTACGTTACGTTTACAACGCGCGTTCGTGCCAGTTTAGGTTTCAACCCTCGATCTAGATCCGTAGTGGTACCACCACTGCTCCATTCTAATTTTGTATGTACCATTGCAAATTACCGTATTCCGTGCTAAATGCAAAACTATATACCGCGTCTATTCGTAAAATTAACATAGAATGCATCATCATCCAAAGTCCAAATATATCTTTTCCTAGGAACCGTTGCTAATAATATTTTCAGCACATACTGCTGAATGTGACCTTATAAAAACATTTGCATATATATTTCTGTTATACGTAGCATGTTAGTATGTGATTCATTTTATGTAAAAATCTCATTACGTAAAACCTCACACGTATAGGTTAAATAGTTAGTACTAGGGTTGTCAGATTAACAGTGTTGTTAAAAAAAAATAAGTCGGTTATTTGTTTTGCAAAAAAGTTTTTATTTTATCCTTTTCACGTGTCGTATCTCACACAAATCCTAGTCAAGTATCAATTCTACATTGTAACTAGAAGTTATTAGCACATCTTTCACATGGACGAAGAATAAATGAATGAATGCATATCATAGAGGATAACTCATAAATTGCCGCAGCAAAGTTAATCAAATTAATATGAAACCACCGCGCAAGCTTCCTCTATCAATGAAAAAAGAATCACTTAAATCGGACCAGTAGTCACGGAGAAATCGGTGTACATACATGAAAACAAAAAAAAAAAAAAAGTTGCTGGTCGAATACACAACCACCTCTTTTTTAGAAGTCGATTAAAAATACAGTTCCGTTTTAAGATTTTGGCAAAAGAAGATCCTATCATCATGTCAGCAATACACTGCACACGTACAACACTGTACTGTGATTATTACATTTTAATAAACACCTCTGCCTGCCCCTTTGAAAAATATAGGTGTGAAACACGCATACTTAGTAATGTACAATGCAGGTGTGTTATGTAAAGAAGTAACACAGGTTTAGCCTTTGTCAACCCTGGCTCATGACATCTGAAACTACAGTAGGTGTTCATTTAATAACTAAATATTTTGCTATGTCATCTTTATAGGTGCGGTGTTTTATTGTACGCAGTTATTTTTAAGGCGGTTTCAGATTTGCGCATTTTCAGCGCGTAATATTAGCTCGTTTTTGGACACGCAACTTGTAGGCGCGTATACGCGCGCCTTTTGCCAGTCTCGGAACTCGTACAAGTGTTGACGCGCATATAAGCTCGTACAAGCGCGAGTTGCGAGATAAGTCGTCAGTTTTGCTGACAGCTGTCATTTTAATGAAGCTATATTTATTTAAGTTTTTTTTTTCCTATATTGTATCTTACTGCTGGGCAAAGGTCACCCCTTTCAATCTTTTTTGTTTGTTTTGTGAAGTTTCTGGCCAAGTTCGCACCGCGAGTATGATCATATTGTCACATCACGTTCGCCGCGGTCGACCTAGACGATGTCCTCCCTCAGGCGTCCAGTGAGTGACGATCTTTGCCCGGAGTGGTCTCCGGGTACATTCGTCGTGGCTAGTTTACTCCCATTTCAGCTTGGCTTTAACACAAAACAGCTAGTTGAGTCATTACTGATAGTATTTAAATAAGGAACGGAAAGGGTGGTTTTTTTTTATTTTTGTGTATCTGTCAATCCGCATAATTTGTAAGACACATTTCCACAAATTAAAACAATAATATTACACGCAAAAGTTCTTTACTGAAGATTACATAATCCGTCAATTACAATGTTAGAATAGATAGAGGGAGCTGCTACGACCTAACTCCTTGGGGTAGAAGTAACTCCATTAATAATAATCGATTGTCCCCAGGGCTTCCTAGACCTGGACCAGGCTATGCTCGAAGAAGACATGCTGCAAGAGAAGGTAGCCGGCAGCACGGCAGTCGCGGTGCTGATCAAAGACAACACTTTATACTGTGCCAACGTGGGCGACTCCCGCGCCGTCGCCAGCGTCAGGGGCGGGGTGAGTGATCCTCAGGAGTGGCAGAAAGGAAGAGAACAGCAGGAGTATATAGTTGCAGGAGTATGCAACCTATCGCAGTACTGGGACTTTAGCCCTCACTCTCAATCGACTGCACAATTTTCTGCCATCCGAATCCAGTCCGTCTCAGGTGCTTTTTTAGACTCATAGGTCCATCTAGCTGGGATAAATTCCATGTTACATTTGTTCGTTATATTTGTCTTTTCATTTGTTTTTGTGTACTTACAGACATACGTAAAACCTTTGAAACCAGTGCATAACATTGTCTGTCCTATTCTGTGGTAACAAAAAATAGAATTGATTGACATGTGTTTGTCACTTGTGACACGGGGTCGCGGTAGACCACGAAGGAAATGGCGGGACGAACTGGATGTCTTCCTTGAGGATTGGAAAGAAGTAGCACAGAATCGTGACTGTTGGAAGGAATGGGGGAGGCCTTTGCCCAGCAGTGAGACATGGGCTAGCTACAATAATAATAAATTGTGTGTCTACATCCTATCGTATGGTGAGAGATGATGCAGTCGACGATGGTGCGCACTTGCGTTCAAGTGCCTATTCACTATAAAACTTGAGGAATCCCAGGTTATAAAACTTCCCTTTTCACAAGAATCACCTATTAATACCTTCGAGATTTTGTTCTCTGCCCAGGTGGAGATGCTGTCATACGACCACAAACCCAACAACGAGGAGGAACTCCGCAGGATCACGGCGGGAGGAGGCTGGGTACAGCTGAACAGGGTCAACGGCAACCTGGCGCTGTCCAGGGCACTGGGGGACTATGTGTTCAAGAGGAACTACAGGCTCTCGCCGCAGGAACAGATTGTCACAGGTATAGGATTGCGAAAACCGACATCAGACGCTTTATTTGAGTGAACGTTCACTGTTGTTTCACTTTCATTTTTTTGGATTCATTCCGTGTTTAGAAGTTTCATTTCGAGCGAAAAATGGCCGAATAAAATCAAATATAAAGTCTTGTTTCATTATAGTGATTTACTAAGTTAGAAAGTTCACTGACAGTCGTGACGTAATAAAAGATGTAGACCATGTAATGTTTCAGCTCCATTTTATGGTACTTGCTGAGCCCCGGGCATATGGAAAGAACCATTTTTATATCACTGCATTTGAGTGCGTGTTTTATGAAAACTTAGCTCACATAAAAATTCTGTATACTCTGTTTTTGGGTAAATACCGGTATTTCTGCTGCATACGGCTAGACTGGAAGCCGACCCCACCATAGTTGTGAAAGGCTAGGCAGATGATCATGTTTCCGCTTTTTAACCGACTTCTAAAAAGGGGGGAGGTTCTCAATTCGGTTGTATCATTTTTTTTTAATTTTTTTAAACAGTAACAAAAAGTGGACAATAACTTTAGTTCTGGAAGTCGGTGGCAAAAAGTTAATGAAATAAACAAATGTCACCGATTTCTGGAATTAAAGTTATTTTCCACTTTACTTTTTACTAGTTTATTATTTTATGGATAAGTAATTGCAATGATTGTTTATATTTTCAGCATTCCCCGACGTACAAGTGAGGCAGCTGAACGACGACTGGGAGTTCATAGTGATCGCGTGCGACGGAATATGGGAGGTGTTATCTAACGAGGTAAACTATAATTAATATCTGTATATTAGGTTGTGCTGTGACTGGCTTTTGATAGTCGAAAGGGTCTTCAATCCCATTGTCGTTTGCGAAGTCTTAAAGTGTATTTAGTCAATAGTCAACTACCGTATTGGCGGAGACTAGCCATTATCGCAGAAAATATTATAGTGCACAAGTGTATGCGCGCACACTTACGTCATTGTACGATCGGTCGGCAATCAGGTACGACCGGAGACAGATTAAGCGCAGGATCGACGTTTATTGTATTTTACATCTGTACCAAATCTTGCTTGAATTAATCGAAAGCGAGATAAACGCAAGCAAGATAAACATAGTTGGATTTTTTTTTGAAGACCAGGATTTGGGAGGCAGTTAATCTTCCAGAACGTCAAGTGAATACATTCAAAATAATCAATGCAGGTGTAACCAGTGCATATTATTGGACCGCCAGTTTACCCGATTGCTAGGAGTTCAGATAGGCAGTCGCTCCATGTAAAGATTCTGGTATCAGCTGCATCCGGTAAGACTGGAAGCGGACCCCAATATAGTTGTGAAAAAGCTGGCCGATGATGATAATTTATAAAGTGGCTTTGGGATACTAGCTTCTCTCCGTATACAGGGTGGAAACTTTCAGCGGGGTAGTAAGCAACAATTAACAATATTGTAAAACTGTTGTTTCAATTTTGGTGTAAAATAAAGTATATTCTATTCTACACGAAAATGGTCTTAGGAGACTATCCATAACTTTTTGCGAAATTTTGATCCCCATTCACAGATTTAAAAAAAAATACATTTTTTTTTATGGCAATCGACCCTGTTTTTCTAATACTGATCATAAAGTCAGAAATGCAGCTACACGAAAATAGTCTCCTATGACCATTCTCGTGTAGCTGCATCGGTTAAGGTAGTTCCACTGAAAGTCTCCACCCTGTAGAATTCCGTTATAGGGGTGAGCTTTTTACGCTTAAGAACGAAAAGGATTGATCGTATGGCCTGCTGCCGCAGGAAGTGGTATCGTTCTGCCGCGTGCGCCTGCTCTCGGGCTGGGAGCCGGCGGCCGTGTGCGAGGCGCTCATGCAGCGCTGCCTGGCGCCCAACTGCGCCACGGGCGGGCTCGGCTGCGACAACATGACCGTGCTCATCATCTGCCTCGCGCCCTTCCCGCGTATCGATCCTGCTGTGAGTATCATTTGACTTGTTGTGGTACGGTCAGTGGCCTGCGTTACCTTACCCAGCTTACAAGGCAGAAAAAAAGATGGCTCCGGTTATGCAGGGCACTGACTGTACCATTGCTTCGAATGTGTTTTTTATTGCTAGTCTTATTTGGTAAACAAACAAGGAGTTTTAAGTTTGGTATCGACAGATTATGAAAGATTAAGATAATCTTTAACACATTCGCTGCTAAGTTCAAATAATCAATTTTTACTAGTACGCGCGTTATATAAATAAAGCTACGTACAGTGACAACTCGGGAGGCGGGTTGTGCGCACACGAATTATTGTTCGATCCATATGCGGTGTGCTTAGCATCGAAAGTGTTAAAACATTCCGGATGGATTCTTCGAAATTGCTTCGATTTATGCATTGAAATACAAAGTTTTCTTTAAATCCAACTCTTGCTTTATTTGTTTACCAAAGAAGACAAGCAAGAAAATCCTGCTATTTTGTTTTTTCTTAATTACCAAAATAATATGCCAGTTCTTAAATGCTAGATCCCTGAATAGAATACTCGGTTTGCTCTTTATTTATTTTATGCTGCATGTCTGCATGTTTGTTTATGTTGCATGTCCATTTAAATACATTCCTGGTAAAAGATGAAACATGAGACGGTAAAAAAAATAGTTTCAGAAGCAAATTAAATCATGGTTTATATGTAGTATGGTATATGTAATTTAAATCTCCAAATTTTATATTAAAACTATGCATAATAACATGAGTGATAGACGTCACATCAATTTAGATTGTCGAAAATAGAAGTGGTGATAAATACGGAGAGTACCTTTCTATAATGATTCTAGTCAAGAAAACCTGATAAACAGGCAGTTTCCCCCTCTATTTAATAACTACATGCCATTGTAAACTCTCTGTTCATAACTTCAAAGGTCATAGTAACCAATAAAATTTATTCCACAGTCCGCTTTCAAGTGCCACGCCCACGACATGACTCGTCCGACCAAGTACTGGTCGTGTACCCCGTCGCGGCGGTTCTCTTAACTCTAACCACTGCCCACCCCCCTTTGCACAAGCTTTAATACTTCTAGTGTGTCTCTATTACTGTGATCTGTGTCCCCACCTCCGGATTCTCAAACGATACTGGACTTTAAGATGTCTTTGCCTCTTGGTCGCGAGCGGAAAATTATATGAACTAAGTTGTTTAAAACATGCCTCTTGTATGCAGGATGACCAATCAAGCTATGCATAACCAGTATAAGCGGATCTTTCAGTGTACGGGAAATCTATACAAAGCGAGGCCATGTTATACTGGTTATGTATAGGTTAATATGTCGCCGTGTGTATCGACGGTTTAGCATGTATTACTCGCGCGACAACAACAGATGATTTGCTAGCGCATGGGCCACGACTTTAGAGCGGGTGGGACCGACTGACGGATCGTGCGCGCGCGCGTCTCGACGCATGAACGGGGCCTAGGATGACTGAAAATTGAGTTTCGTATGAGAATTCGGTCATTAGTTTTGTGACCTGGTTGATTTTAAAATATATATTTTTTTTTAAGCAAACCCGAGAGAATCCAATAAAATAAACATAGACGGTGAAAATTTGATTTGCAACGTTCGAATCAGCGCTGAAAAATCCAACGGCACGATTATTTTTCACGTTTCTTCATATTTCCACAATCAACATGTTTTCATTAGCATAACAATCTATGTCAAAGACTATGAATGAAGATAAGATAAATCTTTCCAGATGTTTTTGATGACATTTCAAGATTTTATCTCTAGAAATTTAACATAATTTATTTGCATGAGAAGATTTTAAAACACATAAAAAAAAACACCAGATTATCATAAACTTGTTTTTGTTTAATTTCTAGTGTTAATGCCGAAGTAAGATACGTTTATATTTAAAAAAATAAATCAACCAAGTTAAAAAACTAAAATACCTGCGTAATGTTTCTGTGATTTTATGAATTTAAATTGTTAAGTATGTTATGCAGGCGTTTATTTTAAATGTCCTGTAAGACTGTTGTGTGCCATCTAAGAGTATATACAACGAAACAGTTAAATAATATAAATATGTGGCTTTTAGTAATGCCATACTGTACCCTAGTTTAGATGATGAATTGGAATTGCAGGCGTTTAATGTGTACGCACATATAGAAACACCCTGTATAAATGGTAAAAGCTTGGGGTTTTACTACCTTTTTTGACCCTGTAAATTGACTGTGTGTGACTTGTCTTTATGCAAACAACCTGTAGACCGTAACTGCGTATGTGTGCGTCATCGCGTGGGAAGGAAAAGCTATACTCATTTTTTCCTAAATATGGGCTCAGTATGGCCAATGAATTGAAATCCAACCCATACGGTTATAAGGGTTAATTCATGTTATTTTTAAAAGCTTTTATTTTTAAATATCCTTGAAGTGTCAATTACCTATTTATTACTGAAAAAAGAAATAACAAAAAAATATTCTGTATGTGTGTCAGTAATTTGTTCTATACGATGATATAGAATAAAGTACAATAGTCTAGCCACAAAAGTGCTATATTTTCACTAAAGGTACTGGTATAAAATTACGTTACCTATTAATATTCGTTTTTTATTTAAAACTCATTTTTAATTATCATGTTATCACACTTTTTCTGGATTTAAATTTAAAAAAATGGCAACAATGACTTTTCTACCATTGCGTTACCATTTTTGTCAACTGGTAACATTTTCTAAGTGTTATCATGTGTGTCGACAGGGCTGTATTTTTTATTAATGAATGTTTAGGTGGATGCGCCAGGGTAGCCCGCGAAATTCAAATTTTCTTATGTTTTTTGATATTTGCAGGTAAGTGTCTATGAAAAATATGATTCGCGATCCATTGAATAACGTTTTCATGATGTAGTCATTAAATGAGACCAAATGAACTTAGCTGTACTGCTGATTTTAATGACAATAATTCTGTAGAGCAGCTACTTACGTGTTACGGTCGCGAATCATATTTTGTTTAACATACAGGCTGAAACTGACCTGCAAATTGCAAAAAAAAACAGAATTTCGCGGGCTACTCTGGCGGTTCCCTTAACGGTTTGCTTTTAAAGTTTGTGTGTTCGTTTTCTATTTATAAATATTGTTTGGTTTGTGTGTGTTTTTAAATCATGTTTTAATGTGTTTGTCGCTGTCTGTTCGTGTTGTTAAAATGAATTACAAAATTTTTTATAATGCCGGTGTCTGTTTTTGTAATGTCTCTTTGCATGTCCAAAATTGTGCATGTTTCTATACTATTTTAACTAGACATCGGATATTCGGATGCATATTTAGCTAAAGTTTGAGGGTTGTAGTCAAACAAAAAAATCATTGTTTAAAGCCCATTCTTATTTCCTATTTTATCATATTTGAATTTTTCAGCTATTTAGCAGCAAAATTTTTGATGTTGAATTTTTTACATTTTTCCACAAATTTGCTTGCTTAGTTTTAAACATAATAGAAAAATTATTTTCATAATAATAAATGTTACGCACACTTTAGATGTATATATTCTTATGAAATCTCATGAAATCGGAAAAAATATAGGTACTTATTATAAGAAGCCGCTTCCACACTTTAGTACCCTTTGCCGGGAAAAAATGTAGGTACTTTAGGCAAATATGCATCCGAATATCTAATTCCCAGTTATAATGCATCAAGGGACACCGACGTTTGAATGCTTCGGAGTCCCTTACACCTTGTATGCTACTTGGCTGTGTCTGATTGAGCTGACTCGAACGCGTGTGTACCACGCCTTACATAAAAGTACCCGGCCGTAAATATAACACACCGAATTTAAAAAAGTTTACCTTTTTAAAGTATCGTCTATGCCACTCATACTTTGTGTGACATTTTCTTTTTAAAGTCAGATGCGCCACATTTACGGTCGTATACTGTACTTGCATGATATTTTATGTACCTAAAACGGGGTAAATAGAAACGCAGGGGTGAATCGAGACAAAGCTTAGAAAGGGATTTTAACGTAGAATTAATATGGTATGTTGTCAACAAGCTCTCTGAATAATTAAGTATAATTATGAAAATAAAATGGAGTCTTTGTTGGTAACATACTATATTAATTCCACGTTAAAATCCCTGTAAAAGTTTTGTGTCGATTCACTCCTGCATCTCTATTTACTCCGTTTTATCTGGTATTTTTAATTACAGAGATATGATATTTGTATGTTACTATTTTATACTCATCGAGTACTTTTGAGAAAAAAAAAGCTTCATTTTTGCATGTAAATCTATTTGTTTGTAACATTCGCTTACATTTATGGAGTTTTTGACAATATTCCAGGAGCCAATCAGATTTTGAGCTATTTGATCCCTACGAAATAGAACTTCATTAGTTTTTATATTTGCTGTTGTGAACAAAATTACGGACAGTTAATTTATTCTCCTTTGCAAAAAAGGATTATGCTTTTTTTTATAAAAAAGCACGCTGTTTCAACTTTCGAAGTAATCTATGCCTAGTGGGAATATTGTCAAAAATATGATATCATTTTCATTACATATATGTAAAATTCTAGTTAACACCGCCTGTTGTTTGTCTACTCACTATGTGTTGCTTAATAAACTCATTGGAAAGCATGCCAGTTTTTATTTATTTTTCTTTATTCCTTTAGTGTACCTATACAAAAGAGGTTCGAACTTATATATATACATATATATATGCATCGTAAACCATACACTTTTTGTAGGGAATGAAAAGTTTATGCTAAAAGATGTACGTGATTAAATAAACGGCTTGTATGTATATGAAAACAGTATCAATCCCAAAATTATATATAAAACTACTAACATTAATTAAAATGGAATGTTGTATGGAGGAGAGAAAAATATTCATACAAAAACCGAAACTCCTTTTAAACCGTTTAATAATAATTTAATTTCAATTTAGCTAAGTTGCTTTTTTATTCTTTTGCTTAAAATAATACATCCTGTACAATGCACATCAACTTGTGACATACTGATGGAAAATTTTAACAGGTAACGAAATAACTGTGGTTACTGATATTAATGTAATAATAGTTTGCATATATTTAATAACTAGGCTGCGTCTTAATTAAAGCGATCATTCCGTGAACAAGCGACTGGCGTGATCGCACCGGCAGAGGGCGCTTAAAATACGAGTGACGTGAACGCGATCGAGAAGATTGTTTTGGTTGGGACTTGTTGATCATGCCCATGGGTCTTATATACTAATAAATAAATTCATCATTCATTGGAAATTTAAAAGAAAATCAGCTGTTCCGTACATTTTCACCGTTTAGGTATTGCAGTTTTGTAGGAAACAGCTGTTTTTTTTTTTTAAATTATTGACGAAAAGATTTCTATGTTACCAGATAGTATATCAGTTTCTTGATCATGCCTCTAACATGACATTAAAATTAAGTACATACTTATACCATATTCTTTCACAACCTTTTCAGACCACACCTCTTCCCGTAGAACAAGAGCTAAACAGCAAGTTCATGACGAAAATGGAAGACCTATTGTATGTCGAAGATGAAGAAGAAGACCTCAAGTGAAGTATTAATAACTTAGTACTTTTCTACTGTAAATGTGTACATACATAGGCTAGCGGTGTTGAACTCTATCGTTAATGTTGTAAGGTTGAGAATTGTGTGCAGAAAAATATGAATTTAAGCCGTTCTGGTTTTATTGCACACTTTTTTGTGATGTTTGCATAGGTTCATTTTTAAAGTTATCTGAAATGGTGACGAGTAGGCTAGTCTCGAATTCGTTAAGGTTATGGTACACGGTTCAACGAGATTGATCCAGTTTGATTGGAATGGGGGTTGAGGGTGTAACATAATAAACGCAAGACCTCTCGAGTGTGTCTCAAACCATGAAAGTGAACAACTTAAGTTTTATGACATTTGAAAATTCATAACTTTTTTAGTTTTACATTACAATGTTGATCAGCTGATCGCGTCCAAAAGTACAATTTCTTTTTTGCGCATTTCAGGATCTCGTAGAATAAATTCACATGGGAGGTCTTGCGTTTAGTATGCTACCTTGTAAAAACTTTATGTTTACACAATTTAAGGCTCCGCCAAACCCGTACGGACAAATTGCAATCGCGGTTCTTGACACGGATATCTCCATACTGAAGTATTTGTCAGTGTTTGGTGACCGCAGCCGGTCCGTAATTGGCTGAACCTTTAGATTGGTTGCTTCAACCAAATTGATACGCAAAAGTGAACCGTAAAAATCCGACGTTACATTCTTAATTAACCACATTATTTATTATGATAATGATATTACTCCGCCTCCTTACCTAAGCTATCGGTAGCGCGAATTAATAGCGAACGTTGCGTTCAAATCTGGCGTTTCTGTCCGCACAACCACACGTTCGGGTTCGCCGAACAAAATGAACGCGACGGTCGCGCGTTCGTGCGTCGATCGCTATGGTCAGGACGCGACTTTATATCGCGCGACTTTTGAGGTATTTGGTATCCTTGTCATAGAGAACTAGACTTGCCGTCGTTATGTCAATATTTTCATTGAATTTTTTTAAAGAACTTATTTTACACCGTTGACACATATTTGCCAGAAAAATAATTATTTTAAAGAACAAATACTTATTTATTATTTTTACGATGCATGACCATTTGTTATTATTCTTTTTTGCCATATTAAGCAAAGCAATATTATTAGATTAATACACACCTCGTTTTCACTGGAACTAGGCTATTCCTTCTTAACAAAAGCACTCTTGTAATTTCAACCCTCGATTCAGCACCGAGAGCTGAAAATACATTGTTACAAGATTGAGCAATTTGATTATGGTGCCTGTGTTAGTGACTACGGGAAATATTCTTGTTTTAAGTTACATGTTAATGTATGACTTTGTTTTGGTGATAGGTTGATTGATTTTGTAGCTAATATTTAGGTCGCAGTTCCAGGAATTTATTTTTAACTTGCGTTTTTAATGGGGATGGCAACTGTGAAACCGATGGCGAGTTCCGAGCATCTTCATTGGTTGAAAAAAACATTAACGTATTATTATTATGTGTTAGAATGGTGTGGTCATATTTAAGGGTGTGGTTCAGACATGCATCGAAGGTGATTAAATTTTTCAGGTGATTTTTTTTATCGCCGTTGTTAATCACCGGCGTTGGTCGCAAGGAGAAAGTTGTTCAGTTTGGTGGTCTGTACTTCACTCGTAAACATGGCCACACATTTCTAATACAAGCTGTAATTCAAAATAACATCTTTGGTCAGATTTAGACTTCTATGGTCTATGCTATGGTGCCATCTACAATGAGTTTGACAGTTCCTCCCCATTGCAATACCTACTAGTTCCTCAGGGTTGGCCCAAACTTGTGTTTTTTTTTTAAATGAAATGGTGCTCCTTATATTAAGTTTATAAACACAGAATTCATTATATTTGATAGACGACGAATCATTTTATTAAAAATATTTTATATTTTAAGCGCTTGTCCTACTGTCGACGATTAGCGAGAAGAGAGTAGAAATAGCAACTAAGAACGAGTTGTTGGTCAGCGATCAAATATTAATATAAGGGGTGTAAAAAGACCCTTTAAGAAGTCAAAAGGCACTTGATCTCCCCATCATTGTGAATTTTTAATGTTATAACTTAACTTTAAATATTCCATGACCCCTGTACTATTTAAATTTCACACACACATTGAGCGCTACTGTAAACCGTTTCCCAGCAATAATTTTTGTTACTTCGTTTGATGTACAGAATACTTTGTTGACGGTTATGTGATGGGTCCTTTTACACCCTGTATGTGTCTCTACCCACATGGGGCCTACAATCTTCTGTACGTTTCTTGAGGGAGAAAATAACAAATAAATAGATACAATAGTTGATAGCTAGTCGCTTCTTCATCTGACTGCGGTGGGACAGGCCTTATTAAAATTATTTTGAGATTTTCCAAAATTATTTTATATGGTTGTCGTCAGTATTAAGTTATGTGTTATCAAAATTTTAAATTTATCTATTTTGTATTTGATTGTTTTGAATAATAAAAATATTATTGCTGGTCAATCCACCATCCTGTGATACTAAATACTTTTAGCTTTTATTTTCCAATTTTAAAATTTATTGCAATATTTTTAATTTACTATTTAGTCAAGGTACTCATATTTACTTTATTATTTCACTTGTTGCATTTTGTTGCACTAGTTTATTAAAAAAATAAAATGTTGTTTTTATTAAAAGTAAGATTTTTATTGCATTTAATTGTATTGTGATGGAAACCTAAAAGAAAGGATGTTCAACCCACAAAACTTTGACAAAGACTCAAATAAAAAGAAGATTTTGATAAATATACTCAATTGAAGTTTCCAATTTACAATGTAATCTAGTAAATGACCTGCGAACTTGATTGTTTGCTCAAAACTGCCGCGTGAGAGCGCTGAATGTTTGTAAGCGACCAATCGGCGACAAGACAAAATGTTCAGCGCCATCTCGCGGCAAAGCTTTCAGCAAGGATCTCCATAGCAGCTGAATAAAAGCGACGAACATTTAGCGCCATCTATGCGGGGATTAGTCCCCGAGGACTTGTCAATTTTTCCATTGGAAACTACATGTTTTTGTCGAGTTTATAATTAAATTTAAATTGATAATTAAGTGGTTTCCAGAGTGCTTTTGATTGCCATCCTGTAGTGATGTAGGCGTTAAAGTATATTTAATTGAGCCTTATTAAAGTTAATAGTTGTAAGGTTAATACAATATTTAAATATATAATTTATATTCATTTTAATACAGAACAGATATTTATCGATCAAAAAATGAGGTTTCCTGAGTTGAACTCAAGATTTTTTTTGGTGTTTGTGCAATACCAATAATTTTACTGTTTTAATTTTTGACTCGAAACATAACACAGTTCACCGATGTTATTAATGAGAATATTAAAAGAATTAATGCTATTAGGGTACGACAATGTTTAATAAAAAAAAATGATTTCTATAGGTGTATGCTCAGTAACTAAAGTTAGTTAAAATTAACAATGTCAAATATGCAAAAAAACTTAAATTTAGAAAACGTGAACCGTTACAACTGCTTTTGGCATAATAATGTTTGAGGTGGTTGTTTTCCGACTTTAGTTGCTGACTCTACATTGCTTGTAAGGTTGAAAATGCTGGATCGCTAATGGTTAAGTGCCTAATTTGCAATCTAGCTAGTGGCTAGTGGTGGCTAGTGTTCTGTTTTGACATAGCTGTATTTTAAGCTTATATGTTTACTCGGTTGTTGATATTGTAAATATCGTTGTTTAGATAAAATAAATCAGCAATAATATAGTAGAATTTTAATACCCGTAGATTTTTTATAATCAGGGAAATTATTCTATGATTTATTTTTTATAGAGGAAAAGTTTGTTGTACATCTTAGTTTAAACAAATTAAAAAAATGTTCTTAGTATTTTTTTTTTTTTAATAATTTAACTTAAACCTTATCCGATTCGTGAGAATTTTCAAACATGCTTACAAAGTTCTCTGCCTGAAGTTAATTCAGGATAGAAGAGACAAACGGTTACCACGGATTCAGTACCTACCACATTCTGGCCCCCGCCCACATAGACTTTTTTCATCAGTAATTTAAAAAAAATCTGCTCTGTCCGTCAAAAGTGCATTACCTACACGTCAAAATGTATGAAATAGCCGATTGAAAAATAATTACTGATGAAAATTTCTATGTGGGGCTTAAAATGATGTACCCTAATACGTGGTAACCGTTTGTGTGTCGGTGTCTTTCCCACCCTGTATATTTTTAACCGACTTCAAAAAAAGGAGGCTCTCAATTCGGTTGGTTTTTTTTTTGTGTTTGTTACCTCATATCTTCGTCATTTATGAACCGATTTGAAAAATTCTTTAACTGAAAGGATATACTTCTCGATTGGTCCCACAGAAATGTTATCAAAATCGGCTCAGTAGTTTGGTTTTTAAATCAAAATATCTGGTTAAAATATGTTATCCAAGTAAAAGAAATTGTGAAATTGATACTTGATAATGCTTTGTGTGTGTTGCTATAACTAAAATAGGCTATAAGTAAAAAGTTTTTATCTTACATAAACACTTTTATCAAAAAAAAAACAAAAAAAAAATGGAAAATAACTTTACTTTCGCAATTCGGTGGCAAAAAAAGTTTATGAAACAAACTAGTCACCGACTTCCGAAAGTACCTAAAGTTATTTCCCATTTTTTTGCTTTTTTTGGAAGTCGGTTATTTATTTTTCACGAATCGAGTATTGGTTTCATAGGGAAAGTTGTTCTTTAAGACAGGTAGAATCTCCCTCTCAACGATTGCAGTTGACGAAGTTATCAACCTGTATTTTAAAAAGTTATAAATCTTCACACACACCGCCGCGAATCCAGCGAGGGGCTCTATGCAGACAGAACAATTTGCTTAGCTTGCATGAATCGTCGCACAAAGCCGTCACGGGATTTGCCTCAGTGTGAATCGTCCTGAAGTCGCCATAACTAGCCAATAGCTTCGAACTATTTCCCTGATTGTATTTTTGTACTATAGAATAACTAAAACAATCGTCTAGCTGTATGTGTGTAGGTAATATCGTGACATATCTGGAATTGCACTAGTCGAGATGTTAGTAGTCAGCTGTGTACCTTGATATGTTGAATTGTGAGATGTAATAAAGTTTTACATTTTTATTTTGTTGTTTTATTTAGATTGGGAGGTTCTGAAGGAAATTCCTTTGCTTCGTTTGTGTTGAAAAAGTTGTTCTTTTGGCGGCGTAAAGAACGCAATAAATGATTTTGAAAATATAAGGCAGTGTTTATTTTAGGTGTGTTATGCAATTACCCCGGCGTTCCTATTCAATACTCTACAATAGTCAAGGATGTATATCGTTAGATGTACCCTTACCCGTAGTTAGGTTGCGCGAAAAAGTGTTTTATTTCTAGATTTTCAGTACCCATTTTTTTATTTACATTTAGTACGGCATATGCCATTAATACTCAATTCTCCATTTGTACAAACGTTTTAACACTATCGTCTTCTAATCAACAGCAAACAAGTCCAATCCAGAGTTGGTCGCCATACCTAGAAAGGACATCAAACTCTCCAGCCGCACCTCTGACGTCATCACGAGGAAAAGTTTGAAAAATTATAAAAATTAACTACAGTTTGGAATACAAAAACATTTAAATCACTTGTTAAGCAACTCACACATTTCGCCAGTAATGTTTAAGTCCAATGTAATAGGGGGCGAGCCTATTGCCATCAACTGGGCACTAATTCAGACTCCGTGGCTGGTACTGAGAAATTCCTGTCGAAAAACCCCAATAACTTTATTAATAAGTATAGATTGACGCCATTTTCCATACAGGTATTAATGTATACAGGCAATATTGTGATGGCTAATAAAGTCATGAACTTTTATTGCTGTGCTTTTACTGGTTACTGTAAACTGGGTAATAGAGGTTCATTAAAAAACCACCACTCTGTGTAGGATCACAGACATTTCTTAGCTATGGTTATTACGTTCACCTACTAAAGAAAATTGATCTTATTGACCTCTCCGATACATTTTCTATCTATGTTAATATTTTCATTCGAGACACTGAATGTAAGTTGAAGACCTAGTGAGTTGAGATTCTCTTTTTTTTTGTATTGCCGCTACACATCCATCAACAATCATTATGTTCGTAATTTACGCAACATATCCAACCAAATCGGTTCACCACGCGTTTGTAGATCACTAAATTTCAGAGTATCAAACATCTGGCAACATGCTTCTGTCCTCTAATAGCCGTGAAAGTCATAAAAACGCGAAACATAAACATTTTAATTGTTTTATTATGATTATGAGCTTTCGTTTGTGGACGTTTTAGAGATTTTTTAATTTGGAATGATGGGATTAAAATGATACTGAGTGATTGATTCTTTCTTTTGTTGGAGGCAGAGACGATGAGAATTGAGGACTCCTATGTCTTTCAGTTTCATTGTAGGTAGGGAATGCAGTATGAAGACTTTGACACCCATATTTTGCCAGTTGTTTTAAAAACTCCATGTACGATACAATAGGGGAGTGCTAATTGCCACCAATCGGGCTTAAATCCAGGCTACGGGATGCTACTGAGTAATTCCTGATGTAAAAATCCAATAACTCTAAATCCTACTCCGAATTCGAACATACCTAAGGCTCGCATAGGACAGAACTAGCGATGATCCACGGAACTTTGATTTGTTGATGGCAATAGATTCACTCTTTATTACACGGGACTTAAACACAACTGGGGAAATGTGCCTAACCCTTCGATGATGGTGTGATGTATATAAATGAACCCCGAAAACTTTTCCTCCGTCAAAAATAACGGCGAAGAGCGCCCAACCTTTTTAGTTCCGAACCACCCAAATAATTCCAACCTGTCCCACACGACATACTCAACTCCTGACGCCCTTGAAATCTACAAAAGTTATAAACAAACAACCGCGTGGTTTAGATCGGCATCGAACCGGTTCATTTGGCAGCTGACATGTCTAATTGGATCAGGTAGGTTCAGGTGGGGTGGTATAAGAGCGAGAGGAGATAGTCGCCGCGCAGGAGTGGCGTCGCGTCAGCCACGGCATTCGTTTGATCTCGTAAGTAGATTTTGTTCTTTTTTGTTTGCTAGCTCTGGAATGCTGGACAAAGCCCGAGAAGTTTCAAGAAAAAAGTAGTTTTGAATTGAGTGCTGAAGTGTACAAAAACCGCAGACAAAATTGGTGAAAACGAAAGGGCTCCTGATTTTACAATGGAACCTTAAATTTGAAGTGAAATTCTCAGAAATGCATTAGGCAGTACCTATCTATTTTAATGATATATATATATATATATATAAGGTGTAGTTTTGCAACCTCGTCAAAATCCAGGAGGTTGTCATACTCGTAGAAGACGTATATAATCAATTTAAATTACGGTACCCGGTCAATAATAATATACGCTGCTTTTTTTAGTTGTTATAATTTGACACTATTTCAGAATGAAGCCCTTTTCAAAAGAGGAGAATCACCCGTTTATCGAATAAACGTCTGTGTGTGAAAGCGCGGTTATAGGGCTAGTATTAGACGGGCCGCGTTTTAATACGGGTGGTGTAAACTTATCGATTTCCGATATTAAGAAAAAAAATACCTACCCATTTTATTATTGATTCGGGTCGAGAATAATTAGCATAGTTACCTCCTTGAATTTGACGAGGATGCAAAGCAACACCTTATATTGACCAGATTTTCAGAAATTAATTTCGTGACTCTTCGCTAAGCGTGTTCAAAGTTTCGGCTCAGGTCCACGCACCTTTTCTAGATAGTTTCATGGCCATGCAAAAAGTGCTAAAACAAAATAACTACACTCTCTTTAGAGCTTGGACCCGTCTTCAGCATTTAGCTCCAAACCCAACAAAACCCTTCAGTGTTTAAACTAAATAAGTTTAAATTCGAAATGCGTTTAATGTCAGAAGGATTGTGTGTACTTACATGCATTTCAAAGGCTTTAACTGTCTCTCATTCTATCTGGGTGAAGGTGAAATGTATTAGCGTGCACCTAGATGACTAGGTGGCTAGGCAACAGAAGAAATGGATCTAATTAACGCAGCTGGCTGAGTGTTTGGGTTAAAAAACGCGTCGCGGGTTCGATCCTCACACGCAACAAGTTCTGATATAGCTTAAACATTATTCGATGCTATACCTATATTGGTTCGGTCTGATGCACCTATTTGGTCCATGTAATTTTCAAGAGTGGTGTATCTATGTAAACTGGCCCAGGAATTCGAAGAATGTCTCTCAAGCTTCCCTTGAAATCAACATCTGTCTAGTCTTTCTTCAACTAAGTATGTTGGAGTCGGCTTCCAGTTTAACCTGATGCAGCTGAGCAGGTACCATGATTTTAAATGAAGCGTCCTGTATCTCTAGCCGTCATGAAATATAGGTCAAATAATAATGTGAATAAAAATAAAATAGCACGAATGTACGGGTAACTAACTATTTGTTAAAAAACTCATTTTCATATTTCCTGCTGCAAAAACTCGTGACGGACCAGTCTAAAAAAAGTTTCAGCGCACCGTTGCGAGCCATCGTTTGAATCAAAAAGTGCCGTATTTTGTTCGTTTTCCACATTTGTTAATTAACATTTTTATATGGTGTTTTTATTGCTAACCATTCAGTCGAAGCCTTGTGTTACTTTTCGTGTGGATTTCTGTGTTATTCATCATCTGCCTAACCTTTTCCCAACTATGTTGGGGTCGGCTCCAACCGGATGCAGCTGAATACCTGTATTTTACATTTAGCGACTGCTTATCTGACCTCCACAACCCCGTTAGCACTGGGTAATACGATACTCCTTGGTAAGACTGGTTGTCAGACTTTCGGGTCACTGTGTTATTATCAAACATAATTATGTTTTTTCTTGTCCTCATTGCATAGTCATAGGATATGGAGCACGAAGTTTCAGGACTGAACTATTAGTTTCTTTGAATTCACAAAACCTAAAATGCAGAAAAAAAACAATCAGGACTAACATAAATCTTTTAAATGACCGATTTTACTGCTGACCTTGACCTTGACCATACTCTTTGTCGGATCTCTAGAGATGAAGATCAGAATCAGCAGTTAATTTATTTTATAATTGTCTGTGTTTGGTTTTCGCCACGTGACGATTAACCCAAACTAAGTAGTGATAGCCTAGTGGTGTGACCGTTGGACTGCCAAGTCAGAGCTCTCGAGTTCGAACCCAAGACATGCACCTCTGATTTTTCGGAATCATGTGCGTATTGTATAATTATCACTTGCTTCGGTGAAGGAAAACATCGTGAGGAAACCAGCATGCCTGAGAGATATTTCTCGATGGCATGTTAAGCCAAGTCGGAGGCCCATAGGCGACATAAAACTCTGACAACAGGTAAGGCACTAACCACACGATAAAAAAGAAGACCCACACCTACATCTTGGCAAAGGCCTCCCACACCTCGTTCCATTCTTCAGAATTCGTGGTAACCGTTTTCGCGTCGGTGTCCTTTCCACCAAATATTATCTAGATTGTCAGGCTCTTTCTATGTCTCGTGACTGGGACTGTAGCTTAATTTTTTATTGCTGTATTTGTTTCGACAATTCAAAAGTGCCTGTAATTGGCCTACTTGAAATAAATGCTTTGATTTTGATTTTTTCTCTTTCTCACACAATCTATAAATAGAGTAATCTGCAGCTGACTCCTGTTAGCATTCGTGTTGGCGATTATTACTCTAATTAGCTTTTCCAAGGCCGCTCGTTAGTATTATTTTTATACAAGGAAAAGAAAATAAATTAAACAGAAGTTGACCCACTCAATAATTTAATACTTCCAGGAATGCTTTGTGAATATGACAGCTGCTTAAATTACAAACGAAATATTTATTTTAAAAGTAGGCTGATTAGTGCCCTTTTAATAAAAGTACCTGAGCGAACGAGCTCTGCTCAGGTGAAAATAGAGATAACGAACTTTCCCAGATGTGAGACCTAGCTACATGGATTTTTCGCCCCCTAATTATGTTGCATATTGCAATTTTCATCAAAATCGTTAGAGCCGTTTGCGAGAACGTGATTACACATCTATACATTTACATTTATATATTTGTAATGAGCAATATTTATATGTACAGTCACGAGCACCAATATGTATACACATTCCTCAATTTAAAAGCATTTTTCGAGAGAAATAACGATTGTAACTCGGTGGTAGGATCTATTTCATAAAAATATGACTTCCAAAATGCTATGTTCGTAACAACATCAAATTTCAATCAGAACAGTAGGAGAAACTCACCACTAAAACCTGCTAGTGTTAACATATTGGTGCTCGTGACTGTACATACAAATATTGCTGATTATTCATTAATAGACGTATAGGATTAGTACCTACTTGAAGTACGTTATTATGGAAACATCATTTCAGAAGATGAGTATAGACAGCGAAATTAATTACACATTCACGCCTTTCTCGCATGGGGGAAGGCAGTAACTACAAAATGCCACTTGCTACGATCGTTACGTACTGCTTTCGACTCATCCCCTTTCTTACATCTGGTTATACGAGCCTGTCGGTTGCGGAAATATTAATTAATATAAGTATCCCAAATCACACCGACTGACTATCTCGTTGGTCCACTGGTTGCAATTGCGATTGCTGAACATGAGGTCCTGGGTTAGATACCCGGGTCGGGCAATTTGTTATTGGATTTTTCCATCAGGTATTTCTCTATACACTTTTAGAAGATATATAGAAGTAATTAGGGTGTAGTAGATACCAAGTTTGTAGGCATGTAATCGTACCTAATTGTTAATTTGGCTACAGGTTACATTGTATACGTTTCCCGTTACACTACCAAGCGTAGAAAGAATCTACGGAAAGCCACGTGCTTCCATCCTATCCATACTTAATACTATGACTGCGAAAGTAGGTAAGTCTGTCTGTTTCCTAAGTTTTTTTACAACCTCTGAACGAATTTACCAAGGGTCTTGATTATCCTGTATGCCAATAAAGTATCTTGTGTTTTGAAAGTTTGGGCATATTTTTTTATTACGGTAGTATGTTCCCGTCTTCGACCTTCAACCGGACCCATGCTGGTCATGCCATACCTATTACTATTGTGAGTCCACACTGTTATTTTAAAGGAGGACTAAAAGTTATGCCAAAGGGTGGGGCGTGATGAGAGCGCCAAAGATCCATGGAGCATTGTACTAAACTGTGAGCTTTACGCAAACTTCAGCCAAACTCAAATAAATGCACCAAGTTTGACAAATCGATGCATTTTTTTCTGGACAAGCAGCGCCACCTTGAACTGAACACTTAAAGTGGTGACATCTTGCTTTTTATAGGCTTGTGGTAAAATCGCAACAGGTTAGTTTCGATGGAATCAAAAAAGGTCATATAAGCCGTCGGCACATGGACCATTTTCCTCATTATACAGAAAGAAATAATGGGTTGCTACCCAGTTTAACCAGAGGCAGCAGATTATAATTATAAAGACGACATAGTTGTAGTTAGATCATAAATAAGTAGTATCATATCTACCTCTTCAATCATGTTACTTGATCCTCGACTACTCTCATCCAACTGCTACCAGTCACCTTACGAAGATTAATACGTTCAGACCGGCGTGTACCACCGGTGGAGCACGGAGTATTTGTTGACACGGCGAGGTGTACCACCGGTGGCCACGTCACACTATACTTTCAATATACTAAGAAATTCGCGCCGCTTTGAGAGAAAGTGTTTTATTTACCGTCCTCGCCTAGTAAAATTGTCAAATTTTCATAGTGCAGCTCAGGAGGTGGATTTTATTTCGAAAAGTAAGCAAAAATCAATGTTGAAAAATTGTATTTTGGTTCATGGGGCGGTGATGTACCACCGGTGACCATATGAAGATTTGCGCCGTAGGATACCAAGTACCTGCTCATGAGGTGCCGGTCTGAACGAGTTAAGGCCCGGACTCCGCCATAGCAGAGACGAGCGCAGATGTGCAAAGTGGAGAGCAGAGAGATGTACACCATATGCCGCTCACAGCACCCCGGTCACAGTAAACCGCTCACTGCACGCCGCTCACGTCTCTTCCGGTCTCCGCTGTGCGCTTGGCCACCGAGTGCGGAGGCTGGCCTAAACAAATATGAGACATCCCGCTTCTCTCTGCTCAACCGATACCACTAAATCTAAGCGGAGACGAGAAGTGTTAAAAAACGAATTTCTATTGGTGGTTTACAACACATCTCTCCTCTGGTCTCGTCTCCTCTTCGGTGGACTCCGGCCCTAAGATAGTCTCGCAACCTAGCCTTAGCCCGCCCTATTCGTTATATCTCTAGCTCCGCTAAGGGTTAGGCAGAAGTCTACCGTAGTACACGCACATTTCGCCATTTATGTTTAAGTCCCATTTTATATGGGGCGAGCGTAATGCCATCAACCGGATACATCGAAACTTCGGGACACTTCTTCTTTATGGTGTGGTTAGTGACTAATCTGGGGTCAGAGTTTTATGCCACCCATGGGCCTCTGTCTTGGCTTTACATGCCGTGGAGAAATATCTCTCAGGCATGCTGATTTCCTCACGATGATTTCCTTCACCGAAGCAAGTGATAATTATACAATACGCACATGAATCCGAAAATCAGAGGTGCCGGGTCTTGGGTTCGAACTTGAGATCTATGACTTGGCAGTCCGACGGTCACACCGCTAGGTTGTCGCTGCACTAAATCCAAGACACTAAAAAACTAAAATATCCAGTCAACCCAAATGTATGCGACAGCTGATATTTTTTTCGCGATTACGATGTCGGTCCCATGGAGAAAGTTGTCCAGTTTGGTGGTCTGTAGGTACGGATATGAGTATTCTACTCGGGTCTGTACGGCACCCTTAAATATGACCACGCATTTCAGATACACGTGTATGTTAATACCCGCTAAGCTCCTCCATTTCGCTATCAACACACTTCAAAAGTAGGACATGAACATGCTCATCAATTGAATTACTATTCAGTAAGGTTATGTCAGGCAAGTAGGTGACGGTCGTAATCGGCATGTCAAGCTGATTATCTTCGTGTATATGTATGAAGTCGTGAGGCTTCGTGCGTTTGCGTGGCCTTTATGTAGATGTGCGGTATTGTTGATGGACTTGTGGAGTTGGTCGGAACTGCACCCTCTACGGCACATTCTGCAGTTTTCGGCGGTGTAGAAAGTATTGCTGTGGTAGTGTAGGTTAGTCTCAGTAAACCTAAGCTCAGTTGCAGTGGATGATATTGAAAAGATACAACTGGTGCTTAAACAACACTGCAATCTCCAATATTCTCATCAAGCTTTGTGCGTAAGGCTTCAAGTCACGTTTGGATGAGACCTTCCTAATGGGCAGGGGTATTTTCTTCAACGTACACATCAACATTTGTTTTTGTTATTGATCGTTGACAGCCAGTCCGAAACCATTAGCCAAGCCTGGTTTTTTTAGGCACGACTAATTAGTCGTATAGCTGTTGGTGACGTACCTATTGGTGAATACTAATTATTGTTTCTAGTTGTAGATAAGCAGTCTGCCTGAGGGGGCGGACGCCGCTCCGCACGGTGGGGTAAACCGACAATATGTCTGAGAAGAAGGACCCGGAGGCCGTGAGTATGAATACTTATACATTTATGATTATTGTGCTTATGTACAGCAAAATCAACATAACTGGGTTAATTGAGTCGGAAAAATAACCACTATTCGTTAATTTTCGAAGATGAAGTATCGTCTGACCTAAAACAATAAATAATTGTCTCTTTAATTTTAATTTTGGCCCTTCCATAGATTTAATTTTATATTTCTATGGGCCCTTCCTTTCCGCAAAAAAAAGAATGCTACCTGAGATTAATACCTCTTTGCTCCAAATTCAAATTATAAAACCATTGATGCCACTAAAAGGTTTTTAAAAATTACTTTTGACGTTTCGAATAAAATAAGCGGGATTCTCGAAGTTTTACAAAATGCATTTTGTTTTAATTCGAATTCATTTATTATTTTAAAGTTGAGTTTATGTAAAGTTCATGACGTTGAGGATAAAAAAGGTTGCAATTTATTTAAAATCAGCCTTTTTTCTTTCTTTGCATGGTGATTGCAACTAAAACTTGCACTTATTTATTCAACAGGGTGACCCCGAGCTAGAATGTGTCCGGAAACCGATGGACCTTCCAACCCTGCCCAAACCCCTGACCCTGGAGGAGAAGAAGTATCTCCTGGCTGTGGAACGAGGAGATATGGGCAATGTGAGACGGTAAGACAACAATTTTATTATGACCGCATTTCTGCTCTAACCTCATATTACTTAGAGTCGGCACATAATGTTACTTTTTCTAAGATTTTTGTTAAAGATACATTTTCTCTAAACCGTAGAATAGACGTCTATTAGTACTACCCCATTCGCCAGCAATTTAAGAGTCCCTTGGAAATTGTAATAGAATCACTTTTGTCCTTAACTTGTCACAAATCTGTCACTGGGTTAGTATGAAGAATTTCATCTATTCTTCAGTCCTTTTTATAGACATATTGAACGGCCCAAATCTTAACTTCGATAAGCCCTTATTTTTGTGGAGAGGAAAGAGTTTAACTTTTGGTAGCTATCATTAAAAAAGTTACGACCAACATACTTTATAAATTCTTAAAAGGTACCTAATTATTATAAGGTACGATGCTTTAAATACAAAAGTAAGCTTCTTTGTTCCAAAGATGAAAAAGAGACGGGCTACGATTTCTTGATAAGCATTTAATAAGGTCCAAGAAAAATAATGGATGGCCTATAAATTAATAAGAACACTTACTTATTGGAAACCTTTTGCAACTCAACAACTTGGCTTGCTCCTTATAAAATGTCTATTTCTGTTAATAAATAAAAAGAGAACTAATGTATTATGTTTATAAATGTAAAATGTAAGCCCACGTATATTTCTTGTTTATTTGCAAAAAAATCACTCAAAATCCAATTATATTTAGAAGCCGACGTAAACAGGGGAGTGTCTTTTGTTAAAAATAAAACAGCTTATGTCATATTTTGTGGGGAAAATAACTCGTCGTTGATTTGATTCAATGATGAAATCAAATGAACGAAGATGGGAAATTGTTTTCGATTACTTATAACGTGTAGGAGGGAATGCCACCTAGCATGTTTTTCCATGTTCTTACTTTCATTGCAAAATACTGTGCAAGCTATATCTGTACAGGAATTATTATACTAAGCAATAATAATTCGAGATACCAATAACATCACATCACACCGGTAATTCCCGTCGGGTGAACCTAAGTATAGTATAGGTATGTACCCACATTCCGCTAGTTATGTTTAAATTCAACTATACACAAAAAAATAATCGAGTTCCAAAAAAAAACACAAACAAAAAAAATTGAAAATAATTTTACTTTCGGAAGTCGGTGACTACTGTTTGTTTCATTGACTTTTTTGGCACCGACTACCGAAAGTAAAGTTATTTTCCACTTTTTTTTTTTAGAAGTCGGTTATTTTTTTGCAAAAATGATTTTATTTTACCCTTTTTAGTCATCGTATTACACACAAATCCTTGTCAAGTATCAATTTCGCATTTTCTTTTACTTGGATTACATAGTTTTTCCAGCTATTTTGATTTAAAAACCAAACTACTGAAACGATTTTAATGAAATCGTGAAATCTATGGGACAAATCGGGAAGTGTATCCTATCAGATAAAAAATAATTTTTAAAATCGATTCATAAATGACGAAGATATAAGGTAACAAACACAAAAAAAAAAAATACAATCGAATTGAGAACCTCCTCCTTTTTTTGAAGTCTGTTAAAAAACCCAGACAACGTGATAAAAACCAAAACAATGTAAAAAAGCCTTCACAAAGTTAGTTTTAGTTCTTGAAAAACTAGTTCTAACTTTGCATAAAAATAGTCATGAGAATTAATAATAAAAAAAATGGCCGCTGTGTATAGTCTGCAAACTTAATTACTGTTTCCAGTATAATCGGATTACCCTGAGTATTAACTTTGACGAACTGTATCCATGATCCTATGAATACAATATGATTGAGCATTGAGTGAGTATCGAATACGTAGTATTTCATGCGCGGACTGAGCAATCAAAAGTTAGATAGTTAGATATGAATAGAGAGTTTGTCATGTAGTTTTTCGAATTTTTTCCATTTGCCGGGCAGTATGATGTCTGTTTTTTTTTCGAAAAGCATTCCTGCCTCGTTAGTATAGTGATGGCAAACATTACTGATGAGCAGGTATTGAATTCGATTCCCAGGTCGAGCAGAGTGTTATTGGGTTTTCCCAGCAGGAATTTCTCAGTACCAGCTCGGAGTCTAGACCTATGCTAGGTTGATGACAATAGGCTCATACCGTATTACATATGGGACTTGAACATTACTGGCGAATGTGGTTTTACGATAGGCGTGTGACCCAAGCAGTTCTTCAGGTTGATGCGCTGTATACCACACACTTAAATAAGGCACCACATTCACTGAAACACGCTGTATAATATGGCCTGTATATCTGAACTTTTGTATTGTTTCTAGAATACTCCAAAATGCCCATCGCAAGAAACACATAGAGATCAACTGCGTTGATTCCCTGGGTCGCGGAGCTCTGACCTTGGCCATCGATGGAGAGAACCTGGAGATGGTAGAACTTCTCGTCATCATGGGAGTGGATACCAAGGATGCTCTGCTGCAGGCCATCAATGCGGAGTTCGTGGAGGCTGTGGAATTGCTGTTGGAGCACGAGGAGCTGATTCATAAGGAGGGAGAACCTTACGTGAGTTAATTGGCTACATAGAGTTTTTATTGATTAATTTTATAAAAGTAAAATTAGGATTTTATGCTAGCGTCACGGCAGGTCGCGAAATTTCCATTTTTCTTAGTTCATTTAATCCCATTGAATGACTTTTTCATGAAATAGTCATATAGTGTATTGATGATTTGAATGATTATAATTCTCTAACTACATACGTGGTATGGTTGCAAATTATATTTTGTTTAACATACAGCCTAACACTGTCCTGCAAATTGCAAAAAAAAACAAAGATAATTTAAATTTCGCGGCCTAATCTGGAGCGTCCCCCTTAAAATGTCGCCTTCATATTGTCAAGAAAGTTGTTGAGATTTTATGACTTTAAGTTACTTTAATTTAACCTCATGCAGAGTTGGCAGAAAGTGGACCCCAACACGGCCATGTTCACGCCAGACATAACGCCACTGATGCTGGCGGCCCACAAGAACAATTACGAGATCATCAAGATAATGCTCGACCGCGGAGCTACGCTACCCAACCCTCACGACGTCAAGTAAGACATCACTTTCGTCATCTTAATGTGTCAGTAAATAAACTTAGTTTTATTTAGAGCGTTTTTAACCGACTTCTAAAAAAGGAGGAGGTTCTCAATTCGGTTGTATGTTTTTTTTTTGTGTTTGTTACTTCATATCTCCGTCATTTACATATGAACCGATTTGAAAAATTCTTCTTTTATCTGAATGGATCTACTTCCCGATTGGTCCCATAGAAATTTCTTCAAAATCGGTTCAGCAGTTTGGTTTTGAAATCAAAATAGATGGAAAAAATTTCATCCAAGTAAAAGAAATTGCGAAATTGGTACTTGACAAGGATTTGTGTGTGATACTATAACTAAAAAAGGGTAAAATAAAAACTTTTTTGCAAAAAAAAAACCGACTTCCAAAATGGAAAATAACATTACTTTCGGAAATCGGTGCCAAAAAAGTCAATGAAACAACCCATAGTCACCGACTTCCTAAAGTAATGTTATTTTCCCCTTTTTAGTGTTTTTTTTGGAAGTCGGTTTTTTTTTGCAAAAAAGTTTTTATTGAATCCAACAATTATTATGTGAGTATTCGACAGGGTTCCATTCTCCTTCAGTTTTACTATATTTTACTCCATTTCAATCGTATCACCGATCTGTTAACCTATGTCGCCCTTGCTTATTCTACCATTCCTATTATGTTACACGATCTAAATCACTATTACTAAAGGTTGTTAAATATGGCCCTTGCCTCTCCACTTCCACTGACAACAAAGTGGAGAAGAGACAATGGCAAAATATTGGGCTTCCGAAGGTCATAAAATTGTTGCATAGACATGAAGAGGCAAGGCATAATTTATGTAGCTGATGAAAATGAGATAAAGAACACTCGTTTTCACTAACTTTAGGCGACTTGTTGAATGCCAAAAACCATGCAAACGTTGAAAATCCAACGTGCAACAACATTTTGAATGTTAAAAAAGAGCATCCGTTTTTTAGTCTACCTACCTACATGGCGTTCTGAAGTTGACGATACAAATCAAGATTGTTCGCAGGTGTGGTTGTGAGGAATGTATCCGCGAGTCAACAGAGGACTCCCTCCGGCACTCATTGGCCCGACTCAACGAATACAGGGCGTTGGCGTCACCATCGCTCATAGCCTTGTCTTCAACCGACCCTATCCTGACTGCCTTCCAGTTGTCATGGGAACTAAGGAACTTGGCTTTTGCTGAACAGGTAAGGATCTCGTACAAGCAGTTTTAAGCTACCGTTTATTCGGGCATGAAATATAATATGAAGGGGCTGTTTTACATGATCCAGATAAGCAGACATTACCAGCATTAGAATTTCAATAGCAAAATCTGCAAGATAAGTCCCCTGGAACTTATCTGATGACGAAACTCTTCGGACGTGATGTGTATCGATATTTAAACAATCATAATAAAACAAAAACGAAAAAGAATGAATTGGTGTTTTTTGTGCTTTCTTGTGGGTAGTTCACCACCTCTGAATAAGGATATCCGGAGGAGTTAAAACATACCTTGAGGGATTTTCTATGAAAAATTTGATTTTCTTACCCTTTAACAAACCCATATCATCTTCCTGCCCTTGTCCCATGTTACTTGGGGTCGGCGTAACACGTTTTTTTCTTCCATTCTCCTCTGTCAACCGTTACCCTATAACTCACTATTGACAGTAATTTTGCATCCATAACTCATACAAAAAAATCCCTTAAACTCAGAAGATCAATTTCTGTCTACCAGGAAAGTAAATCAGAATACTTGGAACTTCGTCGTCAATCACAAATGTTCGCTGTAGACCTACTGGATCAGTCCCGAAGCTCACAGGAGCTGGCCATCATTCTGAACCATGACCCTGACGAACCGGCCTTCGTCGATGGAGACCACATGAAGTTGGCGAGGCTGGAACTGGCCATCGATTTTAAGCAGAAAAAGGTGACTGTGATATACATTTGTGTTTGTTGGAAGCTATTATTTGAAACAGTGGCTAAAAAATGATAGTAGAGCTCTAAAACTTAATAGCTTCGGAACATTAGGCAAACATTCATAAATGGTTTATATGTTTTTGAAATGTTTTGTTTAACCTTTGTAAAAAGGAGTAAATATATATTTTTTTTAATAATAGTTAATCAAGACGAAATTACTAAACAATAATTTTGTTTTTTTTGCACAGTTTCTCGTATCTACTTCATTGATTAGACTTCATAATAATAATAATCTTCTTTATCTCGTGAAAGCTGAGAAACAAATAAATATATCGACTTTCGCACACGAGGTTGTCGACATGTGGAATGTGAACTCGGCTATCATTGTACCGATTGTCGTTACGGCCAATGTCTTGATGGCTAAGAGCCTTGGCGATCATCTTTCGAGGGTCTCACTGTTCGGTTGGACCAAGGGCCTGATTCAGAAGGCAGTACTCCTCGACGCGGCATTGTGAGGATGTTACTGTCTCTGGAACCTTAACCACCGGTAGCTTGGACCCTGCTCCCGACGGAAACCTATATATTTTATTAAAGAAATATGTAAAGATGAATAAACGGAATAATAATCTTCTTCTCTCTCTCCAGTTCGTAGCCCACCCGAACATCCAACAGCTGCTCGCTGCCATCTGGTACGAAGGCGTCCCTGGCTTCCGTCGCAAGACTGCCATGGAGAAGATAATGATCATCTGTCGCGTCGCCTTGCTGTTCCCTTTCTACTGCTCGCTGTACATGGTAGCCCCTAACTGTTCCACCGGCAAACTGATGAGGAAACCCTTCATGAAGTTCTTGATACACGCATCTAGTTACTTGTTCTTTTTGTGTAAGTATGTCGTTTTATAAGTGAGTTAGTAAATATTGGTCAAATCTTAAAATTGAATTTCAAACCTGTTCCCCCGAACCGATTGAGCTGAAAATGTGCACACACCTTTGGTTCTAGTGACAATACATTTTTATGACGGATATGACTTGATCCTGCAGCCAGAATCGCCTTGTCACGAGAGAACTCTTCAACGGTTAATAGCACGGACACGAAATTTTGAATACACGTTAAAAAAAATCCTACCGACAATCTACTAATATTTGGTTAAAAATTCTGCTACGCAAACGAAACTCAGTGCATATGCGGTGCAAAATAGAAGTTGAACGAATGCCTGTGTGGAGACGCCGCATAAGCACTTGAGCTCTAGGCCAGTAAAACTTTTATGAAACATACATGTTTGTACGACTTTGTGTCCATTGTTTCACAAACCTCCCCCTTTGGTATAAAGACAAAATCTGACTGACTCTTTAAAAATTATCTTCGCCATAAATACTTTCTCCACTTTTCAACAAGTTAGTTGTCCACAGTGATTCTAATCCTGGTATCCCAAAGAGCCGAGGTGCAGGCGATACAGCTGTTTGGTCCGGAGTGGATGGTGAAGGAGTTAGAGAAAGAACTCCTCAAGCAGAGAGGCAACGGACCTACTTACTTGGAACTGGTCGTTGTGGTGTATGTTTTAGGTACGTATGTACATATGTATATATAAAAAGTTACTGTAATTTTTCAACGGTGTTTCCTTTTTTCTTAAGTGAGTTTAATGTCTTTAAGGGTATCTGCTAGGTCCTGAGCTATTCTAGCACCGTTATAATAATATTCGTTGTATGCAAAATGTTGGTGCCAATTCTTATTCTTAGACTAAAGTTATTTTACTCCAACCCTTGATGTTTACTTCAAAATGGGATATACCCCAAATAAGTTGGGATTAGGGCAGGAGAGTGATAAATGAAGAAGTGGGTTACTATATAACAATCCCTAAGATTTACGATCTATATCAGTTTTCATGGACGAAATTACTTTCTTGCCCGTTCAATTCAATAACTAGGTATAATTGCAACACTTATTGACCGGTAGCGACTGATCAAGAGTTCTGACCGCCCTAGGCTAATAAAGAGGACGCACCCCAGCCAGGTGTGTTACGGACGGCCTAAAAAGTAGTAAGTGAGTAGAGTAGTAGTGTGAAAATTTTTACATGGTTCATACTACCTATAAAAGTTTTCAGATCGATCTGCAAGTGAAACTAACGTTGTCCTTTAATCTGCATGACATTCAACCTTAAGGTGGCAAACCATTTTTTAAGCTGACCGTACACAAAGGCAAAGTACCTCACGCATTATAAGACCAGAATCATGACAAGTGACTGTAGGCTACCAAGTAGAAAACCAAAGCCATGTCGTGTTTGGCCGCATGACTTGTATTGGCTTAGTTTCTATAGACAACTAAGTTGCCATTGCCATTGACCATGAGCGTGGTCATCTAGTGTGTGAAGTTGCTTCGACTTGAGTATTTTTTAAATATACTTCTGTTATTGTTAAAAAAAAGAGGAGAGGCATCATACAAGTGAAACATTTTTGCAACTGATTAATGATTTATTTGAAAATTATAGTAATTAAGTAATTATTATTAGATTATACAAAAGTCCTTTTTCGTGCTTTAGCGTTTGCAAATCTTTCCACAATTTTTTCAAATTTAATAGTTTGAAAAAAAATCACTTTCTGTTTCTATGTACATTAGCGAGAGCGCTGCAAGTTTTTGCTGGCGGAGTAAACTCAACTCAAAGCATTTATTTCAATTAGACCATTACAGGCACTTTTGAATGTCAAAACACAAAAAAATAAACTAAGCTACAGTCCCAGTCACAGGGCATAATAACTTGTGAAAGTACTGTAGTTGCCCATTCGAAAGCGTAGATCTCTATGGAGAAGAATGGGCAAGAAACTCCATGGACACTCTTTTAAATCATTATGTTGTTACAAAGTCTCGGTTACATCATTCATGTCGAGATTAAACATACATGTGAGAACGATGTAGAAAGACGTGCGAGTAAGAGCGTCCAGAATAAGAAAGATAAAATTAACAATTCAAAAATACAATAATCCATGGCAGCTGCGAGATGACCAGTCACAACTGACAGCGCCCGTTCACGAACATGACGCATGGATCAGCCATCATTCAACTCAACCATTTTGGAGGGAACTAAACGACCCGACACACGCGCCACCATCAGCGAGACATTTGAGTGAGCATGACATTTCTCAACCGCCAGGGCAAATTCGAGTCAGTAAAAGATGTAAATGGTAGCTTTATCGTACATAGAACTCACACATGTGCTATGCAATTATATAATACTAAGAGACTGAATCTATACAATGCAAAGATATGTTTACAATCTTCTGCAGCTTCCACAATAACTTCACAAAGTAATCAATTAGTTTGCCCCTATGGTTGTGGAGCAGGACCAGCATTGAGCCAAGCATTTTTATCATCAATGTAATCTCCCAACTTATAGTATGCTTGCCTACATAGTGTGCGTTTTATACAAGATTTAAATTTCGTCTCATTCAGTTGTAGAATGCCGGGAGGAATTTTATTGTAACATTTTAAACAGTACCCCATGAAAGATGAGTCTACTTTAGCTAGCCTGAAACCTGGCTGAACTAGATGGTCCCTGGTTCTAGTATTATAGTGGTGTCTGTCACCTCTTTTACTAAATAAATGCAGATTTTTCCTAACGTACATGATGTTTTCATAGATGTATTGGCAAGGTACTGTCATGATGTTAATTTCCTTAAACAGTTCTCTTAGAGAATCGCGCCTACATAGATTATATATGGCTCTGATGGCTCTTTTCTGCAGAATAAATATAGACTCGATGTCTGCAGCCCGTCCCCATAGTAAAATACCGTAAGACATAATACTATGAAAATAACTAAAATAGACTAGCCTCGCGGTATCTACATCAGTAAATTGACGGATTTTCCTAACAGCATATGCTGCTGAACTCAGCCGTCCTGCAAGAGATGTTAAATGAGGACCCCATTGTAGCCTTGAGTCGAGCGTGATCCCTAAGAAAACAGTTTCATCGACGAATTCTAGTTTCTCTTGATTCAATACTATGTCACAATCACTAGTTTTGACATTTGGTAGGGCAAATCTTATGCACTTAGTTTTTTTCCCATTTAATACTAAATTATTCGCGGTAAACCAATTATGGACTTGCAGTAGGGCGCTATTTACGTCGTCAAGAATTGTGGCACGTCTGTTTATCTTAAATATCAAAGAAGTATCGTCGGCAAACAACACCATTTGAGGTTGGTTTTTAAATAAATGGGGTAGATCATTAATATAGACTAGAAAGAGGAAAGGACCCAATATAGAGCCTTGTGGTACACCCATCCTTACTTTTAAACCCATTGAATTGACACCATTTATTTGTACTTGCTGATGTCTATCGTTCAAATACGATTTCACTAAACTGAGCGCAAGTTTCCCCAAACCGTAATGCTCAAGTTTAAAGAGTAGGGTTTCGTGGCTTACGCAATCAAATGCTTTCGAGAGGTCACAGAAGATTCCTATGGCATCTTGTGCCTCTTCCCACGCAGTGAATATGTGTTTTAATAATGTGACACCGGCGTCAGTCGTACAACGTCCTTTGGTGAAACCATACTGTTTCTCATGTAAGATCTTATTGGTATTAAAGTGGTTAAGCATCTGATTAAGCATTACCTTTTCAAACACCTTGCTGAAAACCGGCAATACGGATACGGGTCTATAATTATTCGTATCTTTACTGTCCCCGGATTTGAAAAGTGGTATTACCTTGCTGTATTTCATAAGGTCCGGGAAGACGCCTTGGTCCACACACAAATTAAATATTAAAGCCAAGTACGGTGCTATAGTCTCAATAATAGCTTGACAAACTTTAATAGACATTCCCCATAGATCTTCTGTTAATTTGATTTTGATTTCCTTAAAGGCTTTAATGACAGTTATGGGGTTTATATGTTTAAATTGAAACTCAACCGGACAGGCTGAAACATTTGCTCTTAATAAATCAATAGAAAGCAAGGGTGAGGAATTTAAGGTTTCAGTAGTTTTAAGTGGGATACTGGTAAAGAAATCTACAAATTCTTGAGCAACTTCATTTTTAGAGCTTAGAAGACCACGTGAGGTTTCTAATGTGATATCATTATTGTATTTTTTATTTCTATTAGTTTCACTATTGATAATTTTCCAAACCGTCTTTATTTTATTATCTGCGGATTTAATCTTGTTGCTAATGAATAAGGCTTTAGCAACCTTGCAAGTGTTTTTAAAATTTTTTGAGTATGTTGCAACATATTTATTAAAAGTTTCTGAATTAATGTAAGGCTTGAGGCCGTACAGCTCAAACAATCGCTCCCTACTTTTCCTAATACCCTTAGTTGCCCAGTCACTGAACAAAAACTTTGGGTAAATAGATTTAGTTTTCATTTTTATTGTATTATTAAACTCCGTGTAAACTACCGAAAAGAATTCCTCATAAAATTGATTTACATTTTCAATAATATATCCCGGAATGCCTAAATTACTAATTAAGTTATTATTAAAATTATTCAAATTACTGGATGTTATTTGTCTAGACTTTATCTGGATTTTTTGTAATGGTGTGTAGGACTCGAAAACAACGGTTTGACCACTGTGATCAGAAGAAAGGTAATTTACAATGGATTTATCTAAGTAGTCGCAACAACAAAAAACATTATCAATACATGTAGCAGTATTTTTAGTAATTCGGGTTGGTTCCGAGAACACGTTTAACAAATTAAATGATTTAAAAAGATGTAATAATCTACTGCTATTTGAATTTTTCTCTAAAATATTAACATTAAAGTCACCACAGATAACGAGTGATTTATTACTAGTAGCAAGTTTTGCTAAAGCATCCTCCATTACTGACTCAAATAAAGAGTAGTTCTGATAATTTGGGGGTCTGTAAACGCACACTATTATATGCTTATCTAGCTCAACACAAGACAGTTCAATATTATGCTCAACCGATAGATCAACAATATCATTACGAGACTTAAATTCAATACAATTTTTAACTAAGATTATTGAACCCCCACGCATCTTAGTTTTCCGGTTAAAGCAACTGCCCACACTGTAATTTTCGTAATTAATAAGCATTTCAAAGTCTTTTAACCAATGTTCAGTGAAACAAACTATTTCAAACTTTGTTTTTTCTAAAAACAATTCAATTTCTAATTGCTTTGAAGCGAAGCCTTGAATATTCTGGTGAAATAATTGCATGGAATTCTGCTTAGCCCCTTTTTTACATCTAGCTTTTTGGGAGCAAGAAGGTACCTGTGTGTTGTTGGTTATAGTAACATTACTGTTACTGGTATCTTCTGTTGTCTTACTAACTAGTTTAAATGAGCATCCGGAGTGAGCCCCAAGACTCCTATGCCATTACAAGACAATGAGACCCTAGTACTAGTGGACCCTACTTGAGAATCTACTTTAGTTACACATGGATCCTCGTTCGTAAAATAATTGTAAAAATCAATATTAGTAGTCTTACTAATAGTCGCAGTGTTAATAATAGAACTAAACATAGACATACTATTTATGTCTGAGTGAATATTAAAAACTAATAGCCGAGCTATTTTGTGTCTACAACTAATAGGTAGATACACATTACCCCGTGTCGACTTAAGATTACCAATAAAACTGTTGATATCAAGATATATAAGTTTGTCACTATAGTGACCTACTAAGAAATGAACATGCTCATTCAGCATGTGAATATAATTGTTTTTCTTGCTTGACAATTTTTCTAAGTATGGGAAAGCACACAATATTATTTTACGACAATTCAACTTTAACAATTCAGTTACACTGTCTGTGATGTCTTCTTTTTTAATTTTTGAACTATTTCCAATAAATATAGTGATGTCTGTATTAATATTATAAACATTTCTAGTTACTGAGGCCATTATCTGTTTGTATGTTGACCCTGGCATGCAATGATTTTGATTAGAAAAACTCAGGTTATTACTAACTAATTTACCTACACCTCTTCCTATACTATCTGAGAACATTATTGAGTAAGAACAATCCTGACTATCATCTATCCCTGGCTGAGTGAGTGTGGAGCGCAACTAATTTTTTACTCTTTTAAGTGCTGAAAAAGACCTTTCGTCGTTGCAGTTGGTAACACTCATTGTAAAAAAAAATATCTTAATATTATCACCACATTCGGGAACATGCATGAAATATTAAAACTTTTTATTAACTGCAACAAACCCTTTGGGGTTCTGGCAGAAATAGAATGCTCGGCCTCGGTGTCAGATTTTAAAAACTGCGTCAAGTGGACGCATTCAAAAGTTTCTTCTAAATCAGTGGCATATAGTTGTTTTAACTCCTTTGCTTTGCTTCTAATAAATTCACTGTCGTCTAGTTCATGCAGTTTCCATAAGAAACCAAACTTTGTGTTTACTGTATTATAAATAATTTGCCGGTTTTTTAAGTGCACTTTAAGGCAATCAATAGCTGCATAATAATTATCAACGATGAAAGACCGTGTCCCTTCTAACTCAATGTGGCCCGTTTTAACTTCATCATAATGAAATTTTGGTGTCTTTCTTCTTCTTACATCTTTTTTGTATGTGGTCGTCACTTCGCATCTCTTGATTGCCTCTGATTCAAAATTTTCAAACTCTTTCTCGTCACGCAACGTATCAAGATAAGCATGTATTGAGAGTAAAGAGTAACAACGTTAGATAAATCAACAGAACTTGCTTGTAGCTGTGCACTAACGATTTGAAACTTTACGAGCACAGAGTTCCAAAAGCACAACATTATTGTAATTTCTAGAGTTATAATTTTTTCTAATATTCCTTTGCTTCTATTGTGGTCTATACTTTGATTTTCATCTTCGCAAATAGAGTTGAATGTTTCCAGAAATTGTTTGTATGAACTGTATAAGGCTTTGCTTGCATCTGCTCGCGCACTCCATCGAGTTTTCGATAGATTTTTTATTACCGTCGATTTTTCATCCAATTTGGATAACAAAATTTGCCATCAGCTTGTAGATCCCGAAAAAAAAATGTATAGTTGTTGTTCCAGTGTAAAAAAAAGCAGCTGACTCGTTACTACTTTCCGCGGCAGCCGATCCCACGAGTTGTAGAGAATGGGCTGCACAAGGAACAAAAGTAGAAACAAAAGTAGAGACAAAAGTAACCTTTGTATTGACCAGACATTTTGCTAGCATTATCATAACTTTGGCCACGACAGTCTTAAATATCAAGTTCCAAAGTTTTATCAACTGTCGCAAGAACAGCCTTCTCCATGTCTGCACCTTTATGACCGCAATTGGGTAAAAATGTGACAAAACGTTCGACAGGTTCTCCGTCATGAAAAATATAACGAATTATAAATGTCAACTGATCGGTGTGTGAAATATCTGGAGTAGAATCAATGCTAATCGAATAATATTTTGCTTTTCTTATCTATATATATAAAACAAAGTCGGGTTTGTTACAACACTTATAACTCGAGATCTGCTGGACCAATTTTCATGGCTATTGATTTGTTGGATTCGATTTCGTTCCGAATAGCAGAATAACCATTAACATATCAGAAAAAAATCACGGGAAATAAAAAATAATAAAATTACTTTTTTAAATAAATTCGTTTTGACATCTTCCGCAATTGACAGCTCACGTCACGCACGCTTTTGTTTTATGGATATGTAAGCAGTTACTAGAAGATTAGGATAGGTAGGCAGGTACTAGAAGGGTAGGATATGTAGGTAGGTACTAGGAGAGTAGGATAGGTAGGCAGGTACTAGGAGAGTAGGACATGCAGCTAGGTACTAGGAGAGTAGGATAGGTAGGCAAGTACTAGGAGAGTGGGAGAGGTAGGTAGGTACTAGGAGAGTAGGATAGGTAGGCAGGTACTAGGAGAGTGGGAGAGGTAGGCAGGTACTAGGAGAGTAGTATAGGTAGGCAGGTACTAGGAGAGTGGGATAGGTAGGCAGGTACTAGGAGAGTAGGATAGGTAGGCAGGTACTAGAAGAGTAGGATAGGTAGGCAGGTACTAGGAGAGTAGAATATGTACCTATGTAGGAACTAGGAGGGTAGGATTTATGTAGGTAGGTACTAGGAGAGTAGGATATGTAGCTAGGTACTAGGAGAGTAGGATAGGTAGGCAGGTACTAGGAGAGTGGGAGAGGTAGGTAGGTACTAGGAGAGTAGGATAGGTAGGCAGGTACTAGGATACTAGGAGAGTGGGAGAGGTAGGCAGGTACTAGGAGAGTAGTATAGGTAGGCAGGTACTAGGAGAGTGGGATAGGTAGGCAGGTACTAGAAGAGTAGGATAGATAGGTAGGCAGGTACTAGAAGAGTAGGATATGTAGCTAGGTACTAGGAGGGTAGGATAGGGTAGGTCGGATAGGTGGGGTAGGTAGGGTAGGTGGGGTAGGGCAGCTTCAAGCAAGACATTCATTGACTGTTAGGCGGTACAAAGTTCGCCGGGACAGCTAGGAGGGTAGGATATGTAGGCAGGTACTAGGAGAGTAGGATATGTAGGCAGGTACTAGGAGGGTAGGATATGTAGGCAGTTACTAGGAGAGTAGGATATGTAGATAGGTACTAGGAGAGTAGGATATGTAGGCAGGTACTAGGAGAGTAGGATATGTAGGCAGGTACTAGGAGAGTAGGATATGTAGGCAGGTACTAGGAGGGTAGGATATGTAGGCAGGTACTAGGAGAGTAGGATATGTAGGCAGGTACTAGGAGGGTAGGATATGTAGGCAGGTACTAGGAGATTAGGATATGTAGGCAGGTACTAGGAGAGTAGGATATGTAGGCAGGTACTAGGAGGGTAGGATAGGTAGGCAGGTAATAGGAGAGTAGGATATGTAGGCAGGTACTAGGAGGGTAGGATAGGTAGGCAGGTAGGTAGGGTAGGTAGGTAGGTAGGGTGGGTAGAGTAGGTAGGGTAGGTGGGTTAGATAGGGTTGGTAGGGTGGGTAAAGTAGGTAGGGTAGGTGGGGTAGAATTCATTGACTGTTAGGCGGTACGAAGTTCGCCGGGACAGCTAGTTTCTCCTATAATCGAAAGTCGAACTTCGTCAGCGAGAAGTAAAATAAATATCATTGTTAAAATCAGGGACTCTCAATCGCATTTAGTTTTAGTGTTTTGTCTCGGTCTAGTTGAAATATGTAGGGTAGATGCAATGATGCTAGATTAGTGCATGCGAAGACACGATTTCAGCGCGCCCCCCCCGATCCTCGTGCCCTAGGCTGCAGCCTAATTAGACTAAGGGTTAATCAGGCCCTGCTGACCAGGAGACATAACTGGCGAAACATGAGTATACTACTGGTACCTCTGCCTAACTCTTTGGGATTACAGGTGATAATAGAAATTACACTATCACTTACGGGATATCTTCCGCGATTAATGTTTATATTGAGCTCCCGATATTAAACAAATAATACTCGTATATATTTTTTTGTGACTGATAGTGTAATTTCAGTTGGACCGATTTAAGCAAAAATGTTCCAAACCACAACCTCGACAATTTTGAGTTTTTGTGACCTATGTACTATATTTTAACATATCAAAGACTCATAACGTATATGTTAAAATATACCTTATTTTGAGTACATGACTCATAACGTATATGTTAAAATATACCTTATTTGGAGTACATAAGTCACAAAAACACAAAATTGTCGAGGTTGTGGTTTGGAACATTTTTGCTTAAATCGGTCCAGTTATAATCTGTGAAAGCTTAAAACAGTGATTACAGGTTATGTTATGTTACTACATTTTTCATTCCTTTCTTAGGCTTCATCTGGGAAGAGACCCAAGAGATCTACATCGAAGGCATCCGCTCATATCTCCGAAACATGTGGAATTTCATCGACTTCACCAGGAACTCTCTCTACGTGGCCGTGGCTGTGCTTAGGTTCGCAGCCTATATCCAGCAGACCACTGAGATCAAGAGGGACCCTCAGACAAAGTTTATTCCGAGGGAGAACTGGGATGCCTTCGACCCTCAGTTGATTGCTGAGGGATTGTTTGCTGCGGCGAATATTTTCAGGTATATTGGGATATTAAATGATTTCTGTTTTTATGACCATTTTTGTGTTTTCTAGGGTAAATGTATTTTAAAATTGAGTATTTAGACATTATTTATAGACTTTATTTGCTAATGAGGGCTACCGTTTTTGAGCTCACGAGATGGCGCCACTGTCGAGTAAGGTCCTGTCATTAATTCTATTTTATACTTTAGAGTTCCAATAACTTAATAAAAAGTTTATTTAATTACTTTTAACAACATAGTGTAAACTTAGGGTACATATTTACAATATTGTCCCTAAAATTAGCAAGCATGAAACATTTTTTTTTTTTTTTTTTATTCTTTTTTATTTAAGGGATTTTTGTACACAAATGCGACGATGTCAATCCCATCGTACTTTTACATATATCAACTTACTTCCTAAACTAATTTAGCTTATTAAAATTACACAAAACAGAATGAACTAAATCTAATTACTTATCTAATAAAAAAGTATATAATATTTTTGCTGCTTCAGAGGTAGGCTTAGCCAAAATACTATGGAAAACTCCAACATCCATTACCGACAAATTCATCCTATTGAGAACTGCGTTTCTCTTATTAGTATGTCGGACACATTCCACCAACACAAAGCATGAAACATTTAAAAATCATTCTTCTTTCAAGTACTAACAAATAAGAACTCCCAACTTGCTACCTACAATCTTCAAGTCATAATTAATCAGGAATGGCTCAATCTTGACCACACTCGTGAATATTAATAACACTATGTAATAAAAAAGCGCGCAACGTGCAAACACTCTATGAAATCTGACATTTCTGAAGACCTTACTCTACACGAACGCCTCTAGCGGCGAAATCTTGCGCGATAGCCCCCATTCACGGAAATACAAAATGGCAACCAACATACTTATTTCATACTTTTAAATTATTTTGACAAAATACAGAGACGCAGTAACATTAAATTAGTGTGTATCATTGGGGTTACCATGACGTCTGAAAGCAGTATTTTTCTAATGCTTCTCCGGTGTAGGAAAGAGACGGAGCTATTGAGGACTTCTTGCGCCATCTACTTCCCACTCTAGAATAAGATTAAAACAATACTGCTTAAACACGTGCTGATGGGCTGCTGTATTGAGTTTTGGAAACAGTTTGGTTTTAAAGGGCGTCTTCACGGTGTGTGATTGTGTGATAGTTTCTTTTTTAAATTCTTATTCTCTTCAGGATTTACTTAATTAATGCGTCTTTATTTTTTTCGTATTAATTGTTCTGTTTACTTACAATTATGTTTTTTTTCTCCAGTGCCCTCAAGCTGGTGCACTTGTTCTCCATCAATCCTCACCTGGGGCCGCTGCAGATCTCTCTGGGCCGCATGGTCATTGACATCGTAAAGTTCTTCTTCATCTATAGTTTGGTGCTCTTCGCTTTTGCTTGCGGTACGTTTTTATTCTTTTGTGAAGTTTTCTGGTCTACTTTTGGATCTATATATTTTGTTATTTTAATAAGTTTTTTTTTCCTTTTAACCTTCTTTGTACTTGATTACCTTTTCTCTTCAATATTTTAAAATGATTTTAGTTTTTTATTCTTATTGATGAACTATTATGTTATTTATTATCCGTTAAAGGCACTCCGGAAAAGAAATAAAAGCCTTGCATCCTTAGAAATGTACGAAAAAGGGATGTTCTAAGTACTTACCTTTAAATGCCTACCTATACTATCGATCAAGATTATAGTCGTTTTAAAAACCAGATTTTTCAACATATTAAACCTAGGTTTAAATCAACTGCTCTGGTACTTCGCGGACTTGGAGAAACGCAAATGTTACGTCTTACCTGGTGGTCTACCTGACTGGGACAATGCTGGTGACTCCTGTATGAAATGGAGGAGCTTCGGAAAGTCAGTCCTCACTGGACCTTAGTAGTGCTAGATCAATGTTTTGTGTGTGCTGAATTGGTTTGCTAGTAAAGTTCTAGAGGGAACATCAATGAAGCTCGTGTGTTTATTTATGGAGTAGCCAGATTTTTAATTAATAATCGATTACTGATATACGTGTTGGTTGAATAATTTTTCGGTTTTGAGCATACGCTATTAGTTCCAAGATAAACGCGGCAAAAAATATTCGGAGAGTTTGCATACAATCTTTTCGACCAAATCTTTAAAAACCAAAACATTTGCGCATGTCATCGATACGTTTGACGTAACCAAGACAACCCAACAAACAGTTTTGTCAATTTCTTGAAGAGACGTGTGATCGAGTTTTAGTAGTTTATTTTTTAAAATTATTTAGTTCTCCGTTAGTTATCATGTGTGAGGAACAGTTCGGGGTGCGCCATGTTATCGGGGCTCCTGTAGCCACCACCAGGTTGTCGGAGCAGGCTATAGTATGTATCCCGCCTAGAACATCCAAGTTCACTCTCTCAGAATGGAAGTTAAGCAACGACCAAAGATGCAGGAACACGGTAGACCAACAGCAGCTCGCGGACAGGGTCCTCGGCGAGTCACACCGTATCCGCGAAGAGACCGGCGAACGCGCGGACATCATGAAAGCTACCACTGACAGGCGCATTGAAGAACGCATCGGTGATGTCGAGTTCAACAAGAATGAGTTGCAAGTACAACGCACTGAAATATATTTAGAATTAGAAGCTCTGTCATTGTATAAGACCCGTGTGTTCGACTGCCTCGCATCCCTTCAAGCGAATGCTTTGACGATTGTCCGCAAATGTCTCATGCTCAGAGATGGACGCCTTGGCATCGACTTGGTCGTTGACGAGGTTGAATCTGCTCTGCAGCAGGAGATAACCACCATCCTTGGAGGACAAAGCCTACTAAGACGATTGTTGGAGCAACTGAACGAACAGATGCGGCGTCTACGTTCCACGCGCTATCTTCTCGATCGCGACTTGCAGTATAAGCAAGCAGCTATTAATCTAGACAAATCCAATCTTTCCCTCAAACACACTGATTTATGCCTCTCAATGTACGAAGGTTACTCAAACCTTGACCCAGCAAATATATCTGCCGATGAGTACAACGCCTATTCGGCGAAAAACATTCAAATGGCAGCGAGGGAAGTGACGAGCGCGCGTCCCATCCGAATGTTTGTTGATACAATCCTCAAACAAGTGATCGACGACCTCTGGGGCGCCTACAAGAGATGCAACCACGCGTTCTCCGAGCGGATTGTAGAAACAAAACGAACTAAAGCGAAACTTGAGGAAATGCACAAGGATACGACTCAAAAGATTAGTGACATGCAGGACAATATCTTGCAGCTGCAAAAAGCCCTATCTGATAAAGAAGGTCATATTGCTTTGGCGCATACAAGGCTCGGTAAGCGGGCTCAAAGAGTGGGGGCTGAGCTGGTGAGGGACCCTCCGGGGCAGGCTTTGTACTATGAATGTGAGATGTTACGTCGCAGCACGGAGCAACTGCAACAGATGCTGCAGGAGGCGACAGCTTCTCTGCGTTACTTACTGCAGACACAGATCCAGTTGGAAGAGGACATTAATGTGAAGATGAACACCCTGAAGATTGACGAGGTGGACTGCATGACTTTGAGACAGACTATGGACTATCACGCGTACTAGGATGTACTGGTTTTTCGTGGAGTATCGCAGCCACAAATATTATTACTAGAGAACAATATGGACCAAATGCACTTAAATAATGCAGATTATACATTTGGGATGAACAACGGACAAATGATTCCTATTAATAGTGCGCGTGACTGCAATATATACGTAAAAACAAATTGGTAGGTTTTTGTCAATTAGATGACCCTTAATTATATTGTTTATAGTTTTAGGGTACTGAAAGAGCTCCCTGTTTTAATAGTAACCATAATGTGCTCAAAATAAATTGCGTGTGGGTTTGTGTTGTGGAGTGTTACGGAAGTAAAATATGTGCCCACATCGTATGATGTTATTATAGGGTGTGATTTCGCCCCCTTATGATAAATGTTCTGTAGTGTGTGTAACTTAGTGCGGAGCTCAATTTTTTTTTAAACTTACCTAGTCTTTGTAGTTTTATTTAAATAAATTGATTGTGCTTGCATTGCATATCATTGTTTTTCCTGGTATTTATAGCTAAAGCATTTGCATTTTCCTGGTAACGGTATAAGTATTATCCTTAAAACACAGCATAAGGTTTCCCCAACACAAGATCAAAAAATATGAAATCTTTTTTTGAAAGCATCCATCAATAAAGTATTAGCGGTGTGCGATCCGCTAATACTTTACGAATTGCACATCATAGGATCATCCATTTCTTTATCGTGTCATTGTGAAGCTTCTGTTAAAATAACGATGTTCAAGGCATTCTGCCAGACCTTGTACATTAGCGGCCTGTGGGCAAACTTTACACAAAAAGTCTACAAAGCCTTGCGCGTCCAGTATAATAATGAGTTCATGGCTCTCTTTCGGCTCCCTCGATATTGCAATGCATCATGATTGCTGACGCTAGCGTAGATGACTTCTAAGCAATTATGCGTGAAAAAGTTGCGTCGGTGGTGCGACGACTACGGAGGAGCCCGAATAGTGTCCTACGGATGATAGGCGAGAGAACCAATACCGTTCTGCTCAGTAGGTTCACTGAACTCCATGTGTTGCTAGACTGATGAGCGTACTGAGTAGGGGTAGACGGTGTGTCTAGTTTACTTCGTTTATTTTTCAGCATAACCGGGTCCGAGACTGCTTTCAGTATTTTTCGCTATTGCTCTTAGTTACGGTTTGGCCATCCACGCCCATTTGAAAAATTAAATCACCCCATATAATATGTGTATTTAGTGGTTTGCTGTCCAAACCCCACTAAAACACAAGGAAGCGACTACGACTAGCTATTGAGTATTACATTTTCATGAAAACCGAACAATAGATATGGTCCCGTATAAAAAAAGAGATGTATAAATTAATATCTAATCGCTGGCTGTTCACACTGTTCTAGTCGCTAGCTCACACTTCTCGCTTAAGGTGGAAGCGCCAGGGTAGCCCTCGAAATTCAAATTTTCTTACGTCTGACTTATTCATGAAATAGTTATTCAATGGGGTTGTATGAACTTTGAGGATTGTATTGATAATTTTAATGATTATAATTCTGTAACTAAATACCTATTACAGCAGCGAATCATATTTTGTTCAATGTACAGCCTGACAATGGCCGTCAAATTGCAAAAAACGTAAGAAAATTGTATTTCGCGGGCTAACCTAGCGCTTCCACCTTAAGCCGACGGTGGTACACATGCCTAGTTAGAATAAATGTCTTTTGATTTGATTTTGTCAAAATCCACCCTGCACCAATTCATCCTACCACCTTTTCCCCAGCGTCTTCGAAGCCTCGCAATCCCTGTTCTGGGCCTCTTTCGGCATGGTTGGTCTAGAAAACTTTGAGCTGGCCGGCATCAAGAGTTACACCCGGTTCTGGGGTCTGCTGATGTTTGGATCATACTCCGTCATCAATGTCATCGTGCTGCTGAATCTACTTATCGCTATGATGTCCAACTCCTATGCGATGATTGATGTAAGTACCTTTGTCTTATGTTAGTAATATTTTACGCGTGGATGACAATGTTTGACATTGGTGAGGTTCTTCAGAAAGGTCAGGTGCGTAGTACTCGCAACTGGCGACCCTGTATGACTAGATGTATGAAACGTGGATGAGGTGAAAGGAGTATGTAAGGAACGTAGCAGGTGGCTTTCTGTGGTTTCTGCTTACCCCCATGGCGAAAAGGCGTGCCATTTATTTTAATTTTTGAGTTTTTTTTTAATTTCTCCTGTATCGTGGGTGGTTTACATACATTCAAATTCAAACGCAAACACAACCAGACACTGAACAACTACTTGTGGGCTAAATATACATAGGTACTAGTGCCGTTTACTGTTTCTTTTTATTGAAATTAAGTTTACTGTCTCTTATCATAGATTGGTAGTCGGCTTCCAGTATAAACGGATGTAGGTAGCTAAATACCACTATTTTACATATGTGACTGCCTATCTGGCCTCCACAACCCAATTAATGTTTAAAAACATTAAAAAAAGGTTTTTTTTTCAAAGAAATGATTTTGTTTTGACAATTACCAGCGCAATCAAATCAGAACTTAGTTTCGAGAACACAATATCACGACTTTCCTCGTCTGGTGCAACTAATGCAACACAAGTTCTGTGAAGTTTTACGATAATAAATTCTCAGTGAAGACAAATGAGGTCATTTTATAACAATAATGCTCGGGCACTCGTGTTACTGTCGTGTCTTGATTAAATATTAGAATTGCTGTGGATTTTCCAACATTGTTCAGAAAGCTAGATTTTTGTAGCAATTTCTTCCAACCACGCCCGTGTCTTTGCAAAAAAAAGTAAACTCAATCAAGCAGTGCCTAATAAGGAATTATGTACTTACTAGAGGTAGCTGGAGCGTTAGTGAAAATGGACATAATCACTACATATTATATAAAACAGACAGACAGCGGGAAGCCCTCGTATATTAAGTAGTGATAGTGAAGAAGTGCGACTACCTGTTTTAAATGAAGTCGCCGATATTAACGCTCTGGTTGCTTTTGCTTTTAATCTCAAGTTGGTATGTTTGTCTTTTTAACCGACTTCAAAAAAAGGAGGAGGTTCTCAATTCGGTTGTATGTTTTTTTTTTGTGTTTGTTACCTCATATCTTCGTCATTTATGAACCGATTTGAAAAATTCTTCTTTTATCTGAATGGATCTACTTCCCGATTGGTCCCATAGAAATTTCATCGAAATCGGTTCAGCAGTTTGGTTTTGAAATCAAAATAGCTGGAAAAAACTTTTTTGCAAAAAAAAACCGACTTCCAAAAAAAAAAAACACTAAAAAAGTGGAAAATAACTTTACTTTCGGAAGTCGGTGACTATTGTTTGTTTCATTGACTTTTTTGCCACCGACTTCCGAAAGTAAAGTTATTTTCCACTTTTTTAGTGTTTTTTTTTTGCAAAAAAGTTTTTATTTTACCCTTTTTAGTTATCGTATCACACACAAATCCTTGTCAAGTATCAATTTCGCAATTTCTTTTACTTGGATGAAATTTTTTCCAGCTATTTTGATTTCAAAATCAAACTGCTGTACCAATTTTGATGAAATTTCTATGGGACCAATCGGGAAGTAGATCCATTCAGATAAAAGAAGAATTTTTCAAATCGGTTCATAAATGACGGAGATATGAGGTAACAAACAAAAAAAAAAACACAACCGAATTGAGAACCTCCTCCTTTTTTTGAAGTCGGTTAAAAATATGTCATCCAAGTAAAAGAAATTGCGAAATGGATACTTGACAAGGATTTGTGTGTGATGCGTTAACTAAAAAGGGTAAAATAAAAACTTTTTTGCAAAAAAAAAACCGACTTCCAAAAAAAACACTAAAAAAGTGGAAAATAATTTTACTTTCGGAAGTCGGTGGCAAAAAAGTCAATGAAACAAACAATAGTCACCGACTTCCGAAAGTAAAATTATTTTCCACTTTTTTAGTGTTTTTTTTGGAAGTCGGTTTTTTTTTTGTTATTCATCTTGTTCATATTTTATGCTATTCATATATTAAAAAAAAACAGCCGTTTCCTACAAAACGGCAATACACGGTCAAAATGTATGGAAAAGCTGTTTTTTTTTTAAATTACCGGTGAAACATTTCTATGTGGCGGAAGGGCGCTGGTTAAGAATAAAACCACAATAACTTAAAGAACTAACTAACCTTGCACGTGCAACAAAGATGTCTGGCAAGTTTTATAGTTATGGAAATTAATCTCTTGCTGTAACTTGCAATAAGGACGGAGTTCTCCCTAGACGGAAATCTGTTTAAGTTTTTTCGACATAGATATCTTATGAAGGACGCACCCAAGGGATCAAAGGGCTGTAAATATCTCAATTTTCTACTTTGTTTGAGTATATTTTCGATGTTCAGCACCTTCTAATTTTGTCGGTCACTGTTCTTTTTGCTGATGGGTATGCTCCTGACCTCGATCACGCCTAATGGAAAATGATGAATGAGTTCTAGGATGGAACGAGCGAGTCCAGAAGATGCCCACTCACTCTTGCTTCGAAGGCTAATAGTTATAGGTTGAAGGGATTGACCATATTTGTCGAGAGAGACTGGGTCCTACGACACAGGGTATTCTAGTGCAAGATCCAGTGATCCTAATATTGTAACAGTTTTTACGAAACAATTTGTTTTTTATTATTTACTGGCTTTTGCCCACGATTAACGTGTGGTACTAAGAATCTAGAATAAAAAAGATCATTTCCTGTGGTAAAATGTAGCCTATATTTTAAGTTACATTTTTTCACCGCTCCACTGCATCTAGCAGTAGAGCGGTGAAAACTGCGTTCAAATCCATAATGTATTTTTTGCGTGATGCGCGTACAAACATACATACATACAGACAGAAACACAGACAGACAAAAATTCTAAAAACTGTTGTTTTGGCTTCTGTTGCTCTAATAAACCCACATATATTTTTTTCCAATATCTTCAATGTAGAGACATCGGCTTGTTACAATTTTATTATATGTACATATATAGATATAGATTCACTCGCTTTGACACTTCATCGTCATATTCCGCAGCCAAATTGGGCGTTGGCCTCTCTAATAGTGTCAATAGTCCTGCGAACTTTTCATGTTGGGTCTACCCGGGATCGCAATAAAACCAGGAGGATACTCATTATGCATACATGTACCTAATATAGTTCGCTTAGGATGCGAGCAAACCAGAAAACAGTTCATTAACAATTATTAACTTACTTTAACTTCATCAGTCTCATAAAGTCAAACTTAAGTTAAAAGTAGTATAACGCTAAGACCTTAGAAAATGTCTCGCTTATTCTCATTTCACTGGGATTTAATTAGAACTGTTTAATTGGCTCTGTCAAAGAGCGTTAGCTACAATGACTTTGTGTACAAAAGATACAGACGGATTACTAACTTCAAAGGGATTTTAGGCCAAAGACAGAATGGAAGCAGAAGTATGGAAGCAGAGTACTTAAATTTTGCTTGTCGATGTGGTTTTTTCACTGTACTTGCATACAATTTGGAACTTTTTTGCACCTACTCGTATGTATTTCGTTTTAGGAAATTGGCACCGTTCAATTTTTAGAGAGAAGCTTAAAACATTGGAGCATCGAACATTGCCTAGCGTACTGTTATTAAAATATAGAAAATTAGTTTGTCGTTCTCTAGTCTCGCTAATAAGTAGGTCTGATCTATAAATGCTAGCGCTGTTCAAGACGGGCCGTGGCGCAAAGCAATAATGCATTACAAATTCTTCTACATCACTTTCATACATAAAATGTTTTGTATGGACTTATTGCACACTAACGATGAGGCACTAAACGCTCTATCGGATTGCTCGGCAGATATATTTATATGGCCGCTGATTACCTTTTTTTGTGCCGGCCCTGGCCCCAAGGTGACCAGGTGCTCTTAACAAGAGCCGTCTTAAGGTCTCTTCTCTACACTGATGCGACCTTCTCTAGAGACCCGAGAAACCCTTTGAAGCGGGCAAAAAGACCGACACCAATCGGAGAGCAGGCGAGCGCGAGAACGAGATGCTGAGAAACCAATCACATTCAAGCTTCTCGGGTGTTCTCCGGGGTTCTCGGCGTGAGTCTGTAGGGCCCTTTACAATTATTGCGTGGCGGCGCGGCTCGTCGCGACTCTGAATGTTTTTTTGGCGCAATTTCCCAACTAGGCGCGTTTTTAACCGATTCTTAAAAAGGAGGTGGCTATGTATTCTACCAGCATTTTTTCTGGTCCGATTTAAGTGATTCTTTTTTCATTTGGTAGAGCAAGCTTGCGCAGTGGTCCCATATTATTAACTTTGTTCCGTTACTTAATTTATCCTCTATAATACATATGTATTTTTTCTTCTTCGTCTATGTGAATAATGTGCTAATAGCGACTAGTTATAATATAGAATTGATACTTGACAAGGATTTGTGTGAGGTACCACAGCTAAAAAGGGTAAAATTAAAACTTTTTTGCAAAAAACAAAATAACCGACTTACATGTACCTGTCCATGTATATATATCTTGTATCATTCACTCATTATTGCAAAGATATCTGTCTAGAAAGATAATACACTTGCAAAATTGATTTTATAGTAAGTAATTAATAAGTGCTTACTCACCCAAATATTATTAATGTTGTCTCATAATATATTTTTTAGCTTTTATAAATCTATTTTCGGCATGAAGCAGAAATGCTTAAATAATTAAATATTCTTTACTTTCTTCATTAAGAAAATCACATTAAATGCATTATTCGATTTTCGATTTCATAAAAATATCTTTGCTGTCGTTTCATAAAATAAAAACGAGATAATACATTTTAAAATGTTGCTTAAAAGCAAAAAGAGTGTTCTGCCGAAACCAGGGATTGAACCAGGGACCTTTAGATCTTCAGTCTAACGCTCTCCCAACTGAGCTATTTCGGCTGTGTGAAACATGTTGAAATTAACAGTCACTATCTATATATTGTGCCATCTTATCACCGAAACCTACTCTTTCAGGATTGATAATTTTTATCATTGTGAACAGATAACTTATAAACATTCAATACCGAGGAACTACAGTGAACTACTATATTATTTATTTAAAGAAGACACAACACAACAGGGAATTTTGTTAAAACTCAATGTCAGATTTGTAGATGAGGTTCTTTAGAAGGTTTGGCGTAGTACTTGCAACCGGTATTTGTATAACCAGTTGTATGAACGTGGACGAGGCGCAAGGAATCTGTATGGATCGTAGCAGAAAGCTTTCTGTGGTTTCTGCCTACCTCACTAGTGAGTTATGCATGAGTTTATGTATGCAGGCTTGTAGGTACAATGGCCACACTTACTTAAGTTTGGCTATTTAAATAACTTACTTGGATATTGACTAAATTTACTTGTTTGACAAAACACCTTGAATTATTTAAAGCGACCTTGCAGTAATTTTTAGGTTATATTCGTAAAGCGAGTGCGCTGTGTAGGGTTTCGTTGCTATGCTATCGTGCGCAGGCGCTATATTTAATCAAATTAGTAGGAAACACTCCTAATATCTTTGATTCGCACATAAGTAGTCAAGACTTGGCTCTGACTTGTAGGCTGTGGTTACAACTTACAAGTCAGAGTCAGTAGAACTTAACTACTTAACAACCTTTTCGTTATCGTTAAATAATTTTGTTACATCCATCCGAATATTTCTCGTGGGTGCATTTACAAACATAAGTCTAACTTACACAAGTCTAAACTCGGAAAGACTAACTATAATTCAAATACGAAACGCGGTTTGTGGAAGCCATAGGAGAATGTGACCTTACTGGTGTTGATTTTATTCGGAACCGTCAGGTGCGTAACTGCGTAGCAGTCGCAACCGATGTGCGTGTATGACTAGATTTAAGGATGTGGACGTAGCAGAAGGAGTATACAGGGTGGACAGGACACCGACGCGAAAACGGTTCCACGTATTCAATACTTACATCATTCTGCGAAACACATGAAATGGAAACACACAGAAATTACCACATAGAAATTTTTCATCGGTTATTAAAAAAAAAGCAGCTGTTTCCTACAAAAGTGCAATAACTACACGAAAATATCGCTCAAAATGTATGGAACAGCTGATTTTGCTCAGAATGATTTGTACTGAAAACGTGGTAACCGTTTTCGCATCGGTGTCCCTTCCACCATGTATAGAATCGTAACAGGCGTTCTGTAGTTTCTGCATACCATAGGAAAAAGGTGTGAATTTCGTTTTTCCACTATTTCTAGGAACACTCGGACGTGGAATGGAAGTTCGCCCGCACGCGGCTATGGATGAGTTACTTCGAAGAGAGCGCTACACTTCCTCCTCCGTTTAATATTTTTCCGACGCCCAAGCTGCTTCTCAAGATGCTGGGACTAAGGAAGAAAGATAAAATAAGGAAGATGAAGATGAAGGTGAGGGCAACGTTTAAGTAAATACTCCAGTAAGTTGCGTGACATTAGCTAATAAGTATTTGATATCGTTATAGGGTCAGACCACGCAAACTACATACATATATACATAAATAAATAAGTACTTTTGTGGATTCGTGCCCGCTTGATGGCAATAGGCTCGCGAAATGTAAGTGTACCCACTATTTGGTACACCTTTGCCTAACTCTTCGGGGATAACATGCGTGATGTTATGTTTTCCTATGTAATTATATAAATGTAAGTAGGTATTGGTTAATTTTTCTTTGAAAATAAGTATAGTACGATAAAACAGAGGTTTCCTTCAGAAAAATAACTATGTCACGAACAATCATTTAGGCAGGAATCATGTCTATTTACTTAGAGCAAAATTACGCGGTTGCTTTTATTATTTGTCGTTTGATTTACTGCCTACTACTAATAAACTCTTGAGAGAAATGATTGTTTTAGCAAATTGACTATCATCTTAAATAGTCTGTATATTCCAATCACAATTTGTGTTAAATGTCTATACACTTCAGCCAACTTATTTGTGCAAGCGGGAAAACACAGAAGTTAAATAAATGTACCAAGTTTGTCATATCGATGCATTTTTTCTTGACAAGCAGCGCCACTCTTTCTTCATCGTGTGGTTAGTGTCTAACCTGGTGTCAGAGTTTTTATGCCGCCCATGGGCCTATGACTTGGCTTTACATGCCGTCGAGAAATATGTATCTCTCAGGCATGCTGGTTTTCTCACGATGTCTTCCTTCACCGAAGCAAGTGATAATTATACAATCCGCACATGATTCCGAAACATCAGAGGTGCGTGTCTTGGGTTCAAACTCGAGACCTATGACTTGAAGCAGCGCCACTTTGAACTGTACACTTAAAGTGGTCATACTGTAACAGCAAATTGACGTTTTGTGTCAATATTATAAAAAATCCTGACTGGATCTGGTCGATTAAATACCCGTAGTAGGTTCTTGGGTTTCAAAACGACTTCATATTTTCTCTAATCAGAAAATCTGCTGCAAAATCTCACGTGAATTGATGATAAGAGATAAGAGCTAGTGAATGATTAAACCAATTTCGCATATGAACTATCTATAAGCAAAAGTTTGAAACTAGCGAATTAGAAGCTATTGAATGTGCGCGAGCCTCGTGAATCGTATTCGTAAATGCAAAATTCGTATTATACACTTGATACGGATTTTGCATCATGTTCTGAACACGTGGTTTGTGCGTCGTTGCTAGTTCCACCCTATTTAATACAATACTAGTTTAATAAGTTTTCAGACCAACCTTACGTGCTTTCATTATTTCATATTAAAATATCATATTTAGCTTGAGTCCATAGCTTAATATCCGGTAAAATTATCACAAAGGTATTTATAATATTATGCTTCCCGCCTCTTTTCGCCTTTAATTAAAAGATCCGAAACATTTTAATGAAAACTTATTAAGTTTTTTTTTTTGTGAAATTATAAAAGTTATAATGAATATTTTCATTAAAGAAATACCTTAGAAAAACTGTGTAAGTATGGAATTCTAGGTAGATCTACTAAAATACTAAATTGACCGTATTGTCTTGTCTTCACAAAATATCACTTAATTTCCATGGTCGTGGGTGTCATAAGTAGCAAAGGTCCACATTAAACAATGAATCAAGGAAAGTGACAATTTTTGTTCTTGTTAGGTCATAATTAAATATTAAAATCATCACAGTCAAGGATTTTTTTAAGGAAAATTTTGTCTTTAGAAAGTAATTAGCCTATTGCCGACTATGTTGGTGTCGCCTTCCAGTTTATCTGATGAAGCTGGATACCAGTATTTTACATGGAGCGACTGCCTATCTGACCTCCACAACCCAGCCAGTACTGGGTAATACGATACCCCTTGTTTAAACTGGTTGTCAAATTTGCGGGCTACTGACTACCTGTAACGACTGTCAAAGATCTACAATTGACAGCCGGGACCAACGGCTTAATGTGCTATCTGTGGCACGAAGGAAACTCGGTATGTAATGGGTGCATCCACGAACAAACCTACGCAAGCGCGGCTTAACCTGAGGATCGATTCGAACGGCTGTTATTATTTAGCCAAGAGATCCTCATTACCTACTTTCTTAGGGACATCGTTAAAAAAGCTTTCATATAAGTACTCGAAAATTCTATAAAAGTATCTAATTAACTTATTAGTACTTTATTAATTGGAAGAAAAAACCTTTAAAACCACCAAACCAGAAAAAACAAACTAACTATCGTCCCTTGTACCTTGTCCTTGTACCTTGTCGTGAAGTAGTCATTAATTGTGTCGTTAATTAAACATTACCTAATGATTGCTTCACGACACGATCTCTTGTTATCCTGCTATCTCTGCAGCCTAACGAGCATTAAGATATGAACTGTACTTAATTACATAGGTACTTGTGTTTTCTAAATATAGCTATCTAAAATTCCCGAGATATTTTAAGACGGTAGATAATCACAAGATTCGCTGGAAGAGAATTTTAAATGAAATAACCGGTACCTTTGCGATGTTTTGTCCGTATGTTATTTCCTGCAGGCTGCATATGTGTTTTGTGTGTACATAAATAAATTAATAAGGTTTGGTCACATGTACTCATTATTATCAAGTGCTCAAACTTATTTTAATAAGTTAGACAAGAACGATATCGTAAAACTATAAACTTTCTTTAAGAAACAAAATGGCAATATGGATACTGATTCAACTAAAGCTTGGTTGTTTTTCGGGATAAGATATAATTTTCTCAGGCAATTTTTTTTTAAATCATTGTATTGATACTTTCCTTGAGGAATTCCTACGTCTTAGCTTCGAAAACGCAGCATTGATATGTTCCACGAGGCTATGTGGTCCAACAGCCTACTGAAGGTCGAGGAAATCTGCAGCGCGAGGTTTTACATCGTGGCGATTTTTGTTTAAGAGGTTTATATCCAGCAATGTACACGCTTTGGCTGCAAAGTTGATGACATCGGAACTGCTGAGCATGATGGTCCTGTGTCCGATTCCCAGGTCGGGCAAAGTGGTATTGGGTTTTACCATCAGAAATTTCTCAGTAGCCACGGATTCTAGATTTGTGCCTGGTTGACGGCAATAGGCTCGCCCCCTATTACTTGGGACTTAAACTTAACTGGCGAAATGTGGGTACGCCGCTGCAATTCAACATTCGTTGGAATTACAGACGTGATGTTATTGTTGATGATGATGTCAATTCCTTCTTTTAACCCCAGGAAGAAAAAGAGAAAGAAACCGACGTCCGCTACACCGCCGTCATGCGAGCCCTGGTCTGGCGCTACGTGTCCGCCATGCATAGGAAGATGGATGACGAGGAAGTTACGGAAGATGACATCAATGAACTGAAGGGAGACGTGTCAGCACTCAGATACGAACTGCTGGAGGTGTTCGAGAAGAACGGCATGGATGTCAGCTTCACTGATAGAAAGGAACAGGGTAAGTTTGCTTTTATTTTTATTTTAGGGGTTGGCGAACATGCCGTCGCATCGGTACTCCAGAGGGCCTAAACAAATGGCAATCGCTTTCGAAGCGTTTCGTATTTCAATAAAACAGGATTGACATGAGCTTTTCTATAGCTTATGTCAATCATTTTGGACTTTATGTAAACTGAAATTTTGAAGCAACGAAATGTTTAGAATTGTCACAAAGGTTGCCAACGGCACCAGATAAGATTGGGAAAAATAAAATAAACTCATGTGTCTCACAATTCTTCTGGCACCAGACCAATCCTGTATGTTTAAGTTAGTATTGATTTAGGTACAGTGCTTTATAAAAAATAATTTTAACTAAATAAAAATTTGAAGTCATAAGGATTTATGACTGTGTGACTGTGAAAACTAGTCTTACCAAGGGATGTCGTGATACCTAGTAACTGGGCTGTAAAGGTATTGTAAAATACTGATATAAACCTGCATACTGTTAGACCAAAACCGACCCTAAAAGAGTTGGGAAAAGGCTAGGCATCTGCCTAGCTTTATGGACATAATCTCAATAATCCTTTTTCTCTTAGTGGTCCTCGGCAAACGCATGAAGGTATGGGAGCGTCGACTTATGAAGGACTTCCACGTGGCTCCAGTGGCTCTAGACGAAGAGAAACCGGCCGATGAAGATGGACTGTCTCGGTTCAGAAGGATCGCCAGGTTGGCAGTCGCAAGCACCTCGAACGCTAAGTGGGATCAGACGCTTGCAATTACTGGAATATCGTAAGTGTTTAAGAGATACTTTATAATTTCAGTATTAGTTTCGAATGTCACGTTATTTTTGGCAACAGCAGATATATGGCCATTTTAGGAGACAAATGCTTCGCGAAAGAAAACCTAGGATAAAAATAAATATCTCCATGGAAATTATTTTTGGACAATGATAAGTCAATCACAGTCAGCTATTCGTTAGTTCGGCTGACTCCCCAGTAACTCTAAATAAACTTTTATTCTCCTCCTACTTATAACGGCAAATGGCAATCATTGACATCATGATTGTGCTGTTTCCACCAGGTCTCAGATCGGCCGCTGTCGTAGTAGAGAGTCGTTCAAGAACCAGCAGAACCTACAGCGAGCCATGGAGGAAGCTAGGAAGTTGGTGCTTCGGTCACCGCTGCCAGGTGAGATGTCGTTTGGAAGTTATATCATTTTGAAAAGGCAGAGTTATTCCAACTTTCCTTTATAGTATTCCAAAAGAGAGTCTATATATTTAGATTGTTCTGTGCTTTCTAGCGTTTTTGTCATACCTATTATTGGAGGCAAAAACTGCTTACAATTTAGGATCCATCGATACTAATACTAATCTATACTAATATTAAGTAAAGTTTGGATGGATGGATGGATGTTTGTTACTCAATCACGTAAGAACAGCTGAACGAATCTGGATGAAGTTTGGCACAGAGATAGATTCTAGTTCGGAATAGCACATAGGCTACTTTTCAACTCGGTAGAATGATTGGGGGAACAGTTACAAGTATAACATTGAAGCTGCCTTTGTTATGCAAAAGAGAGCACTGAGAACTATGCTTCGTATTGATCAGACTGAATCATATAAAGAACCTTTTCTTAAACTTAAGGTTTTAACAGTACCATGACGTTATATTGTTCTCCTAACTCATTTGCATAAGAACCTAAGCAGGCTTGAGACAAGTGATGAAAAAGAGAAGAGACTAGAGACTCTGAGAAAAGATCTACCGACTATCTTGCAAGCAAAGCTTAAAGTTGTCAAACACTCATCACCCGTACAGTCTGTCATCCTTTTTAACAAATTACCTGTAGATGGTAGAATATCCAGAGTGTGAATATATTCAAAAATAAACTTAAGACTTTATTAATTTGAAAGGGAATATTATAGTATTGACGAATTTCGTAACGACGAAAATAATTAATTCATAATTAAATAACTTGACATTTAATAATTATTTGAAAGGGACAATGGTAAATAGCGACTACATAACTTTGTTGATGTTTCTATTTGTTATCTTTGGTTTTTTTTTGTTGTAAACTTTATTTTTATGTTTCGACACAAATGTATGTTTGTTTAGGAAATAAAATGAAATGAAATGATCCGGTGGGTCAATTATCGAACTGTACGCGGGCGAAGCCGCTGGCATAAGCTAGTTAATATTAATTTTAATCAGTGGTTTTCAACTGGGGTTATCCAAGTTGTAAACGTTCCTTTGTGTCTATTGGCCTAGCTCTTAATCCTCCGCTGTTTATTTCCTGTTTAATTTAATTGTGGGACCGGGATAGGTTGTGTCTTCACCGTGCTTCGGTTGCGAAAGTTATAGATTAATCAAGTTAGAGATACGAATTTCAGAAAGAACGAGCTTAACTATCCTATTAAATGGTTACGTATTATAATAACTAAAGTTATTCTATTTTCGAGATAACTACGGTCAAAAGACCTACTGTTTAAAATACCTCAAGATCGTTTCACAGATTTTTGTAATGACTAATGAACGAAATACATAAAGGAGAATTCACCTACGGTTAATTCACCTACGGCTTATTCAGATACAATTAATAAACCTAAGGTTGTTTGAACTAACGGACCATTCATCTACTGTTGGTTTTTGATCAAAAACCAGATTTTTTTCTGTTTTTCTGCTTTTGAACCAGATGAAGACGGTCGACGTCAGTGGCACCTCGAGGTTCTGTTTGGTTAGGTTCCTTTAAACAGAAATATTTCTGTCTGCAGGGTCGAAGCGCAACGAACGAAAACGAAGACGTCGACCGTCTTTTCTAAAGTATAATAAAAATAAGAAAGTTATGAAAACGCAAAAACTTGGAATCATGGTTTATTTACCTACCCACCACTTAAGAAGTAAAACGAGCGCGTAGTATTAATAAACTGTAGGCGAGTAGTCCATTAGGTATTTCATACATACTTGAAATATCCAATATCTTAAAAAATCATTAGATTATTTGTTCGTTAGTGCAATTAATTTTAGTTTAATCAAAATTAATAAGTAAAACAGTAGTTCAGTCGACCAATTTGTGTTATGAACATATGTAAATCAACCGTAGTTATATCGAAAATAGTTAGAATAACTTTAGATATGTAATATGTAACCCTATTAAACTGTATTCAAATAAAACATAAAAGAACTTTCACGCGGTAGGGTGAATTCAAGCAAAACTCTCTCAATATTCCACTTAAAGAATAGTGAAAAAACTGTCAGAAATTAAAGAAATAGAAATACAAAAGCTCTTGAAATTGGTGCCATGAAGTCCAGTGCGGCTGCCAAGTACATTCATTTGGCACTGACTAAAATTAACTAGTATTCTTTCAATTCCGAGGTTGTGTTTCTCTTAAAAAGTTTTATTAAAATACTATTTTCTGGGTTATATTTTAGTAAGTGCGTTTAATGTTTCAAATAAAGCACTTGAGTGGAGTAAGTAGCGGTTCATTTTTATTCTTTTGCGATTTGCACTTCCTTTACCGATGTTAATTTTATTTCTGACAAATAAATGTATCTTTCAAGTTGCAGATGATCTGATGCTTTTTGTTGATTATATCTTTTACTTGAAGTATGTACATTATTTACAAACTACAAATACATATAAAATAATATTAAAAAATGTACAAGTATCAAAATGGGTAAAGAATTACAGGGCGTCAAAAAATTCTTCCAAATCGTTGTTAACAGGTAAAGTGCCCAGAAGACTGGCAGCATTGCCACGTTGGATGGCAATGCTGATTCTGGCCAAATATAAAGTTGAAGTTAAATGACTAGACACAAGGTTAAACGAAAGTTAAAAAATGCATTCAAGAGTGAAATCAACCATGTTGGATTACGGTGTTCGTCATCTATCACTCGCGCTCCTAATGACTGAAAAAAATAATGAAATGATCATTCTTGTAAATTTGGAATGAAATAAAAATTAACATTCGTCTAGTTAAATGGTTGCATGTGTTGCATGGGCATGTGATGCGGAGGAATGAAGAAAATGTCGTGAGGAAAGTTTTGAGTATGAATGTGGATGGGTAGAAGAGTAGAGGAAGACCAATGAAACGATGGATGGACTGTGTGAAGGATGATATGGCAAGAAAGGAGGTGACTGATGAGATGACGAGTAATAGAGAAGAATGGATGAAGAATACAAGCTACGCCGACACCAAATAAATTGGGATAAGGGCAGGATAATGATGATTGTTCAAATCTTCAAGCTTATTGGATTTTTGAACCAGCATCATTCAGGTTCAGTTCTATTTAACTCCTGAGGAAAAGCCTTTTTACAGCAGTTGACTACAAGAGCTAATTTTGTCGGCAAAACTAATTCCATTTGGTCAATAGGTTCAAGAGCGGCAACTCCGATTGAGATGCCAATCAGTGCAGGACACACACTCTTGGAGCTGATCAAGGATATATCTACGGAGGTCGCTGAGACGGAACCTGACCCGACTACTTCTCCTCCTAAGTCACCATGGAAACCACCAGGTAACAAGAATATGTCCTAAATAATCTCCTAACCTTTAAGGTGTATCCAGGCGGTACTCAAAAGAAACGCGATAGAAATTCAAATCACCAACCGAGTAGCCAGAATGTATTATTATAAGTTAATTAAATGTCAGTCATCACAAGACAGTAGCTTACCAAAACCTTCACTCCACACAGGAGAAGAAGGCGCAGCGAGCACAGCTGCAGGAGCATTGCTGTCAGCTGCGGACGCTCGCAGTAGACCGGTGTCTCCCAAACCTGCGCCCACTCCTGCAACATCGCCTGTCCCTGCTGCATCGCCCACACCGGGACCTGTTAAGGTAAGCTTTCTAGGAGATGATTCTTTTCTCTCCTCAAATGTACAAAGTGTAAAGAGGACATTGACATACAAACCGTTTTCATGGTTTTCAGCTCAACATTCTAGGTTCTGGGTAGAAACTGTTCGTCAGTTGTCAGAAAACCAGCTGTTCCGTACACTTTGACCGTTTATTGCACTTTTGTACAAAATTGCATTTTTTTTAATAACCTTTCAATGATTTCTAAGCTCAGGCGTCTAGATTCATGTGCTGATTTCAGCAAAGACTACTATATATATATGGAGATAGACGGCACTCTCAACCGTATTTTCGTCATCATACAAGCAGCGCCATCTATCCGTGGTGGTGACGAACTAAATCCATAATTTATAGGTACCTACAGCATTATAGTACCTGTAAATTTATATAAGGCCGTTCCCAACCCGTATCCGATTTATCAGCTCTTTCCCTTTAGAGATAAGATTTTTGACTTAAGTCTTTAGAAGTAATATCAAAAATATATCTCTAGTAGGATAAAGAGCCGATATATCGATTTTTGGGAACGGCCAATGAATCAATTCATTTTGTTACTTGTGCTTGGCACCATAATATTGTCATTCACATGTATTAAGATTGTTTTACATAAAAATGTACTAGAACGTGTGACAAAACATGGTGTGGCAAGTAAAATCTAGATGGAAATAATACAATACAAACGGAATAAAAAACGTTTTAAAATTACCATACTTTTATTTTCGAACTTGGTCAAGGCTTACAACTTATTTAATTAATTGTGTAAATACTTAATCAAGTTCAACACCACAAAATTATGAACAGAAGAGTCAATTTCTCACACTTAACACTAACTACGAGTCCTGTCTCAAACCAGAGTCAATTTCTCACACAGAGTCCTATCTCACAACAAATGAACAAAGCACTTGTGATGTGACCTCGCCACGCCAAAACGGAGGAGCAGCGGCTCAACTCGAAATCAAAATCCAGGGCAAAATTTATCATTCAAACAAACAATCTCATCCGAAATCCAAAATCTCGATTTCATCAAAATAACGCATTTTTCTTAGTGACAGACGGTTGACAGTGTAACCATATGACTAAAATACGTTTTTGTAATTGATTGAATTAATTCTTTTATTATTTTTATTTACTTATTGAGATTAATGTAAATTAAATTAATATGGTTTATTGTTAATGTTATTTTAGATTAAATCCAATCACAGTTTTATAGTGGTAACCCAACTAGTAAATAGTTTTCACCATGGGGGATAGATGGAGCTAGTTTCCATACAAAAGTTTCAAGCAGGCTGCAATGTTCTAAGAGAGCATAGCATGGATTTCAGTATAATTGTGCTTTTAAGTCCAATCAGTGCCAAGTTGTCAACAACCTATTAGACGACTGGCCCTTGATTTCGCAATGAATTGGGTAGTTGCACCAATAATTTCAAAACAAATTCTCTAAAAATGCATTTTATTTACGTCCACAATAATTTTTTTTTTTTAACCCGTTTAATTTTCAATTTACATTACATTACATTTATATTTACCTAAAAAACAATAAAAAGTCGAGTCACTGAGTTGGTAAATTAGTGACGTTACATGTTGCCATACAAAATCTACGGGAAAACGCGTTTTGACAGCTCAAAAAAAGTATGTCAATTGATTGGTGTTGCAACTACCTACCTATTGTTTTGTTCACCTCGGCTCTTCACATCCCAAGCTTCTATGTACAGTACTCGTACAAAGGATAGGGAAAAAAATGAACATATACAAATACAAACACATTTCTAACATAGAAACAAGCACATGTTAAGTAATCAGTACTAAAATAAAGAAATTCAAGTAATTTTTATAACCCTTTTGTCACGTGTCAGCCATTTTAATGATGAATAGTAGTACAATAAAAAGTCGTACATACAAATAATTAGTTTTTCAGTGTCACTATGTTCGCTTTAGTTAGCAAGCAGTATGCAGACATAATTTGAAATGCATCCCAGTAGAAACTTGTGGATTGAAGTTTGTACTTCTCCAATTTACTTTTTAATTCATAGAAGTGACTTTCCTGGTTTTGACGAAGTTTGTTGTGGTTAGTTATGAATACAAGGACACAAAGTCGTATTATAGGATTTTATAGTCTAGATATTTTTTTTGAAGAAGGTCGTAGGTCGCTTTTGTATCCAATCTCATTACTATTTAAGAGATAAGCCATATATCACCATACCTACATGACTTAGATATTTGTGACATGCACAAGTGAATAGTGCTTTCTGATATACACAGTGGTGATCATTACGAAAATCCCTACGTAGAATTTTTAATGGGAATTTTTTAATCTGCTGTTTTTTATAAAACTGCTATACCTTACGGTCAAAATGTATGGAAAAGCTGTTTTTTTTTCAATTACTTTTAATGTGGGGGAGTTTAAAATGCTGTACTGAACACGTGGTAACCGTTTGCACTAAACACACAAAGACTTAACGTAAATGTTGACTGATGATTTCACGCCACGACGATCTACGTAACCATGCTACGCCTCTACGCCGTAGCCTCTTAGCGAAGCCCTATACAAAATTTGCTATAAAACTAGCGTGTCTTGGTATAATGAAGTCTATTTTATCCAGAGTCCACCCAAGGGTCCGACACCTGTGCCCGGTACATCAAGGGACGTCAGTCCTGTGCCGGCAACGTCCAGTCCTCCTGGTGAAAGAACCACTTCACCACAACCAGGTACATATGTCACATGTCTTGTTAGTTGTATGTATGACTATTTTGAAGATAAGTTAGACGATGGACAAAAATTTGTATCAAATTGAGTTAATGAGCAAAATATCGTAGAGTTAGAAGGTTTCGCCGAATTTCTTTGAACAAGGAAAAGAAAAATAATAATATTAAAGTGTGTCGGTCCGTCTTCCAAACACGTAATAAAATACACGTTACGTTTCTTCAGTTTATCTTATTGTACAAAACTAAAGGAAAAGAGATTGTTAACATCTCCTTACCATTTATATTTTCTTTGATTAACGACATCCTAGATGTGGCAATGAAACGTATATTCAGGCTAAAGTATGTTTTCCATTCTTAATGATGTTTTTGTTTTGGCATACTGCCAGAATATCTTATCCTGTGTGGGCGTCCTGACAGACCACTTAGGAAGTTTTTCAGCAGGATGAGTTATTAAATCCTTCTGAGTTATAACATTACCAAAAGATGTGATAGTTAATGTTTGAACAGAATCTACTGGGGTCTCATCTAGCTTTTTAATGTGACAGTCACAAACGCTATACAAACCCCATTTTTTCTAAAATATGATGTGACAAGTATATTTACGACTAATGCCCGTTAACACGAACACAAGGTGACAAATAAATTAACGCCGAAATAAAATTGGTGCATGCTTTTGGTGTTTCAACTTTTCGAAATTTCTTCTCATTTAAGAGGTTAAATATAAGGTTTGTTTAGAGGTTAATAAAAAGACTGAGGAGTCTTTTCCATTTCTATGATAAAAAATAATAACAAAGATAGCTTTGTGTTGGTGATAGTACCTAGTGTTTATTAATCGTTATATTGTTAGTTGTAATATAAGTCGGAGTTACGTTAGTTTGATCTATACCTACATACATACAAATACATCAATAGAAGTCTTTGTTTGTAATTTCAAAATAATAGAAACGGTGCTTTTAACAAAAAAAGGTAATTTTTTAATTTTTTGTCTATCTGTCTGTCTGTCGGTCGATCTGTTTGTTCCGACTAAACTCCGAAACGGCTGGACCGATTGTGACGGAACTTGTACTGGCTGTCAGCTGATGTTACAAGGAGTAACTTACTCCTTTTATTTTAGAAAAAGAATTAGGGTGCCGTGCAAAATATTAAACCCATAACATTGTTAACAAAATCCGATTCAAATAGGGAGGTCATATTTTTTATAATAATTTCACGCGGACAAAGGTCGCGGGCACAGCTAGTTATAATAAATACCTATAAGTATTCCTCTCTTTATTATCAGCAGAACTCACACAGAAATATAGTTTAAAATGCCAACTTTATCGTGTTTATTTAACGATCAAGTTAATTAAGCTCACAAAAGAAACAATTGTTCACAAAATACAAATGTCATCGAATTGACTTCAGTACTCTAAATTATAAATAGCTTCTTGCTTTTGACGATACCGTATCGACCATATTGATAATAATTCGGCTACCTACTATAATAATAATAACGTTTGTCTATGTAACTAGTTGTTGTCACTAGCGTCGCTTGTCTGTGCAAGATTAATGGTTATTGCCTATCGCCAGTCGCCAATACAAATTGGGTTATGATGTATGTAGTTAGGAGATTTGTTTCAAGGGTTCAATGCTCCAGTGACAGTTCTATGCATTAATAGTATGAATATAACATAACGTAACATTACACTTGTAATCCCTGAAGGGTTAGGCAGAGATGTACCTAATTTATAGGTAGTAGGTAGGTACCTACACACACATTTTGCTAGTTATGTTTTTGTCATATGTAATAGGGGGCGAGCCCATTGCCATCAACCGGGCACTAATCTAGACTCCGTGTCTGCTGATGAGAAATCTCTGATGGAAAAACGCAATAACACTTTGGCCGTAATGGATATAATCATTTGGCAAAATGAAGAATTAAATATTCTTCTTTAGAAACTTTCTGTGAATGCGGTGCTGCCAACTAGAAGATAGCACACTAGCACAAAGTGTCTGTTACGTAGTCATGTTTTTATCTTTATTTTACTTATGCAAAATTCAAAATTATAATTGCATAATAATTTTCAGAATCAATATTGTCCTGAAGCTTCTAAGCTCTATTCAAAAGTCATCGTAGCATACTTGATCCCAAATATGCGTATTGTAAATACGCAAAATGACGAAGTAAGATGTTTTATTTATTACTTTAAACTGATTATTTTGTCTAGATCCAAGTCCCTTGAAGGCGAAACGAGTGCCAGGAGAATCATCTCCACCAAAGGTGATCAAGAGGAAATCACCAGGACCACCATCAACGTCAGGAGACGAACCGGTGAGAAACAATAAATTTATCTTTCTGGAACGGTATTCACAAACGCTTCGATTTGATTTCGATTCGGAAAGTCATATGTCTATCTCGCTCGCTTTCGTAATGGCAAAAAAAAGATAGACATGTATACGACTTATCGAATCGAATCAAAGCGTTTGTGAATACGGCGACTGGTCCCAAACACTGTTGGAATATGAGGGATTTGTGGTGTATCCAGGTTGTGTTAATAAACTTTTGAAAACACAACGGCATTCAAAAGAAAAAAAATGCAAAAATTTCAACAAAAATTTCTATCATCTATTTTTTTATTTCTATTATCTATTTTCAAGTAAATAGTTTTTGTTCGTGTAAAACAGTAAGCAAATCCATACATTAACGTAAAATACTATAAGCTAAGTAACAAAGTATGTTGGAAAGCGAACCTCGAGCTGGGGAGTTAGTCTGTGTCTTGGAACTCGAGGAACGACATGCAAGGCAAAATACTTACACACCAAATATTGGACATGGTTACGAGTCTACGTCACATTGCTTTTTGCATGACACAGGCACCAGACAAACCTGAAGATTCTGAAGCTAAGCCAGCTGAAGTCACAGCTGTGCCCAGACCAGTGGCTCCTGAGATCAAACCTGCAGACGGGGCCATACCTCCACCACCACCGCCTGTGAAGGCTAAGGTAATCCCTTACTAATAATATTATAAACGCGAAAGTTTGTATGTTTGGATGTTTGTTACTCTTTCACGCAAAAACTACTGAACGGATTTGGATGAAAATTGGCATACAGATAGCTCATAACCTGGATTAACACATAGGGTACTTTCTATACCGGTAGTACGATCCCGTGGGACAATAACTGAACTCCACGCGGGCGAAGTCGCGGGCATAAGCTAAATAACGTAAAAACATACTTAATGATTTTTGACCCTTTATTTTTTGGTTATCTATTTTGTCTAATCCCACTGCAGGGCAAAGATTTCCCCCATATCATACCAATTTTAAATAAACAAGCACACCATCGTGAGAAGTGGAAGAAAAGGGGGGAGACCTTTGCTCATGACTGGGACAATACGGGCTAACTAAAAAAAAACGAGTGAAATTACTCTACCGTGATCTCTCTAACGTGGTCTTGAAGTACCCGTGTGAGAAAAATAATAATAATAATATAAAAATATTGTTACTTATTCTCTGACTGATCAAACGGTTTTTCTTTCCGCTAACTCGTTTTAGATAGTGATAATTTGCTTTATGGTTCAAGCCGTTTTCTGACTTCGTCTTTATAACTATAACTTAAGCATAGTGATCAAGTTTCAAGATGCATATTATAATAGAAAAATACCTGCCTTAAAATTTAAAACTCATCAACGTTTCTGACTCCATAAACCTTTTCCCCACAGGCTCCACCAGCACCAACCATGGAGGTGACCCCGAGCACCCCTCCCGCCCACGCCCCGCCTCCCGCCGAGGCTGCCAAGCCACCGTCCCCACCCAAGCCTCCTTCACCACCCAAGGTGGCTCCACCACCGCCCAGGGTCGCGTCTCCACAGCCTTCCACTTCTGCTACCGATGCTGTGAGTATTGTGTTGTTTTTGAGTTGAAGTTACGTCCAAAGAAAAATGGAGATATATTAGAAGCCCAAAGTTTCTTTAGATCTACGCGCGATCTATTAGTGGATTATTAAAGATTCTAGATGACACCAATAATTCACTAACGCACTGCACCCTATGGTTGGACATCAGCTTATTGAGGTCAAATCTTGAATAATATGAGGTTCAGAGATCAGACGTTTTGCTAGGCTAGACACAGTTTAAGGCTCCGTTAACATTACAGCTTTCTCTATTGAAGATGAACTGGTAGTGCGTGCTAAATATGATTACAGTCTTGACGTTGAAATTTCAACAGTGCCATAATTTTTAGGCTTTCATTTTTTTAAATATTAAATCGGCTTGCGTTTGGCCGCAACTCGCCTGATGTGAAGCGATGATGCGGCCAATGGTGGAGAACGTTTGCCAAGGAGAAACCGTATTTAGTTGTAACCCACTGTTTGTAAAAACGCGTTCTAGTCTCGGACCCTCTGCCTACCATTTCAACTTCTGTCAGTCTCCCTCATGTTCCAGGATATTCCAAAAAGGCGACTTTTAATAACTTTCTAATATTCCCATGAGATTATTAAATAAAATAGCTCATACGATGGGACACGGGACACCGAGTAACTGCCACACAGCTGTGTGTACGTGTTGAAAGTGTTCTTTAAGTTTAGTTATTTACTGCTATTTCTAATGAAACATCACAGCATGAGGTTTTTAATTATGTTCCGATGTGTGTATGATAAGAGCATACTTAATTAAAATCCACAACAAAGATAGCAATTTTTATACTGACGTTGGTTGCTGAAAGATATTTAATCTAGTCGACATGTCGGAAAAAGGTGAGGTAGCTGGAAAGTATTCGGAAGTTAATGGATTTTAACAGGTTGTGTGAGCGTACACTAGGAAGACTATCCTAAGTTCTCGATCCCGAGGCTCCTGTGCTAACTTTGGGGGACAAAAACATCAAATTTTTCTGACTTTTTTAGTTTTTCGCTTATATCTCTTAAACTAAGCATATTTTGTGTACCATATTGGAAGACAAAGTTAATTAATGATGAAATGTTGAAACACTTCGATGTTTTTAAGTTATGTTTTCTTTTACTGCCTACTTTCTGTTGACATTTTAATTGGACGATGTTTGAGTATCAAGGCGGGATGCCACGCGGCAAAAACATATTTCTAAATTCACAATTGAAATATTATCAAATGTAAATATTATTCGTCTACATTTCAGTTGAAAAGTAGAATTTTTCTAATTAAATATTATAATTACTGGTTTCCAATTCTAAGAATTTGTTATCATCACGTATAACCTTAAGTGTATTCTGATACTTTGCTTACTATTCCCGTATTTCGCCACATGAGGTGAGCCTATTGCTATCAAATGTGAACATATAGGAATAGACTCGGCTACCTTAAAAAAAACTCCATGGGAAAAGTACACGCCAAAAGTTTTGGCGATCCATGATCTGTTAGTGCAGGAATGTTTTAGTACTATTCCGATAGTGGGTAAGAAATTTCCGTTTCACTCTCCCACTCTCGGAATAGCCCACCATAACCGTAGCCCGTCGTAACCCACCCGGATCATACCAATTTATTTTGGGATCGACGCTGCATGTCTTCTTCTTCCATACTTCGATACCGAACAATAATACGAAAGTCTGTTAATCAGTCTTGCCGGTTGCGTAGGTCAGGTAAGCATTTACTCCATGTAACATTCTGGTATTCAGCTGTATCTGATTAGACTGGGAGCCGACCCCTACATAGTAGTGTAAAGACTGGGCAGCTGATGATATCGACCAATAACAACCAATTCATTTTACTCCACCAGCCCGCCAAAGCATCGCCTTCTCCATCAAAGCGGCTAACTTCGACATCTAGCACGGAACAGCTCATACCACCACCGTCGCCAGAGCCGCTCCGACCAGTCAAGAAGTTGGAGGAGATCAGAACCATCAAGAGGCAACAGAAGACTGGCTGGCTTTAGAATACTGCCGAAAATGGGTTTAGCTCCTTGTTTAAATTGTGTTCGTCCCCTTGAGATAAATACCACCTCCTTTTTCAGAGATTTGACCAGCCATCGGCATATCACTGTTCAGTATGCCTGGTTGAGAAGGAAAAAACAACCTTATTAGTTGGTATTAAACTACATCAACAACAGAATCTAGCCTAATTACTGATTGTTGTGGCCTGCATCATCTTGCTCGCTTCTTGAACTAACTTCTTGTTCTTGAAAGGCCTTGGTTTAGATCTTAGGTTCATGACTTCCAGTTCTTTTCGTCCAGGTGTAATGTGGACCAGGTGTAATGTGGACCACTGGTTTCGTCTAGTAATTTAGCTAGTCCAAACCTAATACAAGTAGTTAATGGGTTATGCGGTTCAATTTTTTGTCTTTTTTCTGGCTAAGTTTAAATGTTATTACCATCTTATTTACTTTGGTAAGGGTTGGTTGGTAGGTGATTGAAGGGAAGTATCTAATAATGTGACGTCCATGGAAAAATATAAAACGAATAAAAAAAATATGTTAAAAGAAATTGAACGAAATTTCAGTCCTTGCATTTGTTTTAAAAACCAATTGCCAACCAATTTGTTTTTGTTTTTTGTTCCTTTATATTTCATTTTGACTTTGTTAAATCTCTATTACCTACTGTTTATTTTTTTTTTAATTAACAAATAACCTTTTATTTTAAATTATGATTTATCTAAAACCTTTCTATTATTTTTTTTTTTCAAAAAAGATATTTCCTTAAAAAAGATGCGCTGTATATTTTATCTTTTACCTCCACAAACACACAAGCACACCACAATCAATAGTTTCTCGTATATTACCGCAGCGAGCTCGTGTGTAGTTGCAGAGCGTCAAATTCATGACTAATATGAATGTCTGTTAGACCGCGTTAGTCGCTAGCGTTATACAACTCCTTATTGATTTGGTGTGTTATTGTACACCACCAGAGAGCCAAGACGAAGTCACCTAATATTATTCTATCAACATCATAATATGATGGAAGAGGAGCTCATGGCTAATTAATAACAGCCGCTCGGGTCGATCTTCAGGCTAAGCCGCGCTTGCCTAGGTTGGTTCGTGGATGGGTGACCGCTGATTACATACCGAGTTTCCTCCGTGCCTCGGAAAGCACGTTAAGCCGTTGGTACTGGTTATTATTTGTAGATCTTTGACAGTCGTTACAGGTAGTCAGTGGCTCGAAAGACTGACAGTCAAAAATTACTAACATACACGTTTATGCTATCGAAAATATTGTCTTATGTCAATCCAGTTGCCAGCCATAGAAATACGAAACGGTTTAAAACAATTGTTTTATTTATGTATTATGAGGAAAACCTTAATAGGGATGTATTAATTGTATTTTTTTTTATCTTTTAATTTTTTTATTGAGCTATTTTTAAGGTATTTATTATTTGATGTTTGTAAATGATTCTTTTTGTTTGTATTTTAGTTTCGTTATTACAGTTTTTTTCGCATTTTTATTCTGTCTGTACGATTTTATTGGAATAAAGATCTGATATTATTTTCTGCTTGTGTTGTTTGCATACTTACTCTATTTTCTCATTTAATTTTATGATTGAATGAATGGAAGTATGTATTCGAATAAGATTTTTCACTTTTATTGCACATTTTCTTGACCTAATTGAATTACACTTCCCAACTTATAATCGAAACCATAAACGACGTGATTCAAATTCAAGAATCAACAAAACATTTGGACTGAATCCAATTTTTATTATCTGTCCTAGTTTTAAGTTTCTTAAAATTGTACTTAATAAAATCTCAACTTAATTTGAAAATTAACTATCCTATTATATGATTAGACTTTTTGTGCTCTTTTATGATACTAAATATATTCATGTCGTTTATTCTCGACGGGTGAGCAGAACGAAAATTAGTGAAAATACACACATCAAAAGTATCTAGGGATCAACATATATTTTTGCAATAACTTTTCTCCTGATTGATATTAATTAAAATTTTCTTTAAGGATTCATCAAATAAAGTGTTTTCGTTTGTCACAGTAACGATAAACCAAGTCACCTTTGCATTAATAAAGAAATTTGCCATTTTCCTAATAAAGGGATTTTTGACATTTGAACCACTAACATTAAAGTTCGAAAAAAAGACTGAAATAACAGTTTTCTTTAAAATTTTATTGGGTAACTTAAACAATTAATAATCCGTGTTTCTACCGCGAACACTAACAACACAAGAACATCGGTTTGGCATACTCAAAATGAGTTCATCCAAATCACGCTGTGGAATGGCCGCCCATGTTCGTTGCAACAACAAAAAAAGGTCTTCTTGCGACTGGATACCCTCCATATTCGGCAGAGCTCTTCTCTGTAGCATATCCCATGCATGCTCAATCGGGTTCAAGTCTGGCGACTGAGCAGGCCAGGGCAGGACATTGATGTTAGCTGCGGCGAGAGTCTGTCTTACAACTCTTGCGGTGTGCGGTCGTGCATTATCATGCATTAACTGAAATAAGGGACCGATTTGCACTTGTAGAGGAACGATGACGTCTGATACAATCGTCTCAGCATAAATTTGAGCGTTGAGGTTGCCTCTGATCCAAATCAACTCAGTTCTTCCGCCGATCCAAATACCCGCCCATACCATGATGGTTCCACCACTATAAGGATGGACTTCCTGGCAGGATTTTAATCGCTGTTGGCGTCCAGGGGTTCTCCAGTGTCGTATACGTCTTGTATCCGGTCTCATACCAAAACGAGACTCATCAGAAAAGCACACGAAACGCCATTGTTCTTCTGCCCAATTTCTGTGTTCAAGAGCCCATTGATATCGAATCCTACGATTGTGCATTGCTATAGGTGGTACCCGTAGCGGTCTTCGGGAATGAAGGTTCACTTCATGCAAGCGGTTTCTGACTGTTTGGTCGCTAATTAAGTTCCCTGAAGAGTGATGAAGCCTCACGGCTAACATCATGGCGGTTATTGTTGGAGCTCTTCGAGTTAAGATTTGAATGTATCGGTCTTGTCTCCGTGTGGTGCAGCGATACCGTCCTCCATGGCGCTCAGCCACGGTACCAGTGCTTCGGTAACGTGTCCAAAGTCGACTGATAACACTCTGACTTGTATTCAGAGCTAAAGCCACAGTACGTTGCCGGGAACCAGCTTCTATCATTCCCACGGCTCTGAGCATTTCTTCCCTGCTTAAATGACGTCGCCGCTCCATAATAACGTTGGTTTTAATCAGTAGTAGGGAAACAGTAGCACTAATAATGTCTTCAATGCGTTGTATGTTTTTATAGGGAAAATATTGACAGCTTATTTTCATCTTTTACTCGAATTTGATTGAGAGTTCCTGATTCAAATTATGAAATGCACCAAAAAGGATCCATATAAATTTATAAAATCATAAATTTATTACAAAGCCACATCTCAATCTCAAGAAATCCGCATAAAAATGCTTGATCCCTAGACACTTTTGATGTGTGTACCTATAGTTTTGGAGACGAGTGTTTTTTCAAAATGTTTTGTACGAAATTGTAATACCAGAATAAATATCACTGTTTAATTATTGTTTTATTTAAACCTGACCTTCAAAACAAAGAAATGCTGTTACGATATTACCCTCACAACATTTGCCAAATCCATGAATAAGATTACCGGAGATTTCGTTCGCTGCATATCATCGATGGTTTTAAAATGCTACATTCAGTCGCGCCTTTTTTCCATGGGGGTATACAGAAACCAACGTTTTAATTTTTTTTGAAATTTCGGACGTTTGGAATTCCTCCCGCATTCCGGACTTTCCCGGAAAATTCAGAACGTGTGGCAGACCTACCCTAACATAAGTACAGGTTGGCGCCGACAATACGGCAATAAATTAAACTGCCTCATGACGTTCCCAGTCTGCATACAAAAATTCATTCGAATGTATCCAGTAGTTTAGTCACAAGACATTATTTGACTGGGAGTCGAGGCGAGTAACTACGTAGGAGGCTTTGATTATATAATGTCTAGATGGAGCGTCAAGTGCGCGCAAACGTGTCAAAAAGTGTCAACAAACTATTGGTTCACAAGTGCTTGCCCGCCAATCAGTGCAGATCGTGTCATACACCTAAAACTTATCTTATTTAATAAGTCTATTTTTTTATGTGATTTATGGGAGAATTGTAGTAGCTGGTATCATTATTTACGCACACAAAGACATAGACGCATAGTGTAAAACGATGCCTGCACGCACACATACTTGAAAATGTTGACTCGTTTTCTTTGATACGATTGTAGGGCGACGCTCTATCTAGACATTATATAATCAAAGGTAGGAGGTTATATTTTCGGAAAATGTATGAAAATCATGATATTTTACTTACTTATTTTTAATGGGAATTTTGTATTTTGTGATCGTTTTGCCATTGGATTAAAGGCATAAGTAGATTCGTAAGTAAACCGTGTAAGTAGTTAGTTATTGTAAAGTAACTCCATTAGCACGCTTTTACTTAAATAACTCGAGTTCTCTTTAAATTTATAATAATAATAATATGTACAAGTTTCAAAAGCGGACAAGAATTACCTACAGGGCGACAAAAAATCATCCACATCGCTGTATAAGTGCCCGCCCAGAAGGCTTGCAGCATTCCTACCAATGCTATTTCTTTGGCCAAAAAGACCAGCTCTCGGGTCGTACGAAGAGTTGACTAACCGCTGAGTGAAATCCTGTAAGACTAGGTGGGCACTCGGCAGCTAGTACCTATGCTAAGTATTGCACTTACTTGAGCCGTATGTAAGGTTTGCAGTAAGTAGGTACCTACTTACTGCAAACTTCACAGTAGGCGGCGGAAAGTATGAAATGGATACAACGAAAACACATACAACTTTCAAAGTATGAACATTGTGATTTGAATAAGTATACAGACAATTTAAGTTAGAAGTCAATATGGTAAATAATTCAACCCTCTGAATTAACACTGGCGATACGAATAAGGTACCTACGTAATATATTTGAAAAGAAAAAAGAAAACTGTAGGTTTTCATATCCGCGTAGCGCAGTATCATGTAGCTTTTCCTTTAACCTTTATATTCCCCGTTTATAAATACAAACTTACGATCCTAATTAGTAGTAGGAAAATGCACAGATTTCGGTGGTAGGAATCAGAAATGACGTAACCACATCAGGCACGCTGTTGGATTTGAAGCGTTCGGCTAAGCGCGTAAAGCTGAATATCCAATTACGGCAATTCTAATGTTGACTGTCTTATGTTTTGCTGCTTACCTTATCGAGAACAATTATTTTCCGAATTTTACATCATTATGTTTTTGTTTTGATGTAAGAAACAACTTACATAGCTCGTTCAAAGTTACCTACATGTTACTTTTGAAGGTTAAGTAATAAACAAGATGTAGATAAGTATAAACAATCTATAGGTATTAACGTGAACGAACATGCATCACAGCCCCATTAGTCCTAAGTACGGTTTTCAGGTCGGGAAAAATGTTGTGGTTTTTTTATTAAAAAAATTCTCAGAAGCAGCCTGGGGTCTGGATTTGTGCCCGGTTGATGTCAATAGGCTCGCTCTCAGTAGAGAGCAGCCAGTTCGTGTAGTAACAGGAACTTGAAAAGATAACTGGCGAAATGTGGGTGTAGTTAGTATAGGTAACACCTTTGCCTAACTTTCAAACTAACCTAACCTTCAAATTTTTGAGCTTGCATAAAGAAACACGAAAAGTTAGGTTAGGTTAGAGTTACATTGTACCGGTGGCGTGAGGAAGCAAGGACGCGGGGCGCGTTGCGTCGGTCTCAGCTCCACGAGGTTCTGGTGGCGGGCGGAGTGGTGGGAGATGAGACAGGCTTTTACGCCCTACCGCCGGCCTCTTGGGTTAGGTTTGCTTCGGGAAGTACCAGTGTCGCATAAACAGGGAGCCGGACGCTCGGTGCCATCACTGCGTTCACTGCATGGAGGACACGGCGCGGCATACGCTGGCAGAATGTGCCGCATGGGAGGAGCCGCGCCGTGCCCTCGTAACATAAGTCAGAGCCGACCTGACGCCGGCCGTCGCTCGATCGATGGACGGGAGCGCAGAGTCGTCGGATGCGGTGATCTCCTTCTGTGAAATCGTCATTTCACAGAAACAGGTTGCAGAACTCTCCCGACCCGCAGCAGACGCACAGGGCGTCGGCGGAGGGCGGACAACGCCCTCTTCCAGCCACCTAAACGGGTCCAGAGGGACGGCGGACTTGGGGACGTCTGCCGCTCCCCCCACATAAGTGGAACCTAGGCGGTGGCGCGTAATGTTCCGCGCGCGCCCCTATTAGACGTCGTGGGGGGAGTTCTACACCACACTCCCCCCATGAACTTGAGGAGGCTCAAGGACATCCGTGGGTTGTGAAAAATGGTTAGAGAGTACCTACTACCTTTCTTCACTTTCTTGACTTAATTTTATTGATAACACTTGAAATGGAATTTTGTGAACGTCAAATTGAAGGGACCAAGTCTCCAATGTCTGTCACACCTATATAAAAAAACAATACCATTAATCTACTATTTCCTACCTTTGGTATAAATTTTGCTACCTCAGCAGTTACATAATATTTTAACAAAATGCTTGGTCCCTCCATCATGATATCTTGATATCATGATGGAGGGACCAAACTGATTGAATACTCCCTGGAATGTTCTACCTACTTAGTGTTATAATACCTTTATTCTATCTTAATATTATTGATGTTGGCTGCCCGAAACACGTATCGTTTTAAAGATATCGATTATATAAGTTGGTCCCTCCAAATTGACGATTCAATTGTTAAGTGCAACAGGTAAATGGGCGGTTTATTTTCGATCTTCGAAGCATAAATATTTAATACCTATTTAATACCTCCAAATCATACAAAATTTCTTACGTTAAAGTTAATTTTTACGATCCAAAAAAAAAAAAAAATAGGTACAACAAGGTGTTTAATTATTTTTAAATAAGAATAGTGCTAAAATATCTAGCTAATATAAAATGTACAACAATGTATCTTTAGTTTTGGAATATTAAATGCGTTCACGCGAACAAAATCGCGAGCGGCCGCTTGTATGATTTATAATTATTTTAAAGCGTAAATTAAACAATGTGGTAAAACAAACGTCTGGCTTTTGATGACTCTTCTTTTCATATCATCATAACAATTCAATTTCCCAAGAACTCTTGGACAATTAGCCCTGTAGTGGTAATACCTAACATATTGGCGGGATAAAATCAATGACTGAAAGAATTTTGTAATATTTATGTCCAAATTTTAACTGATTAGGAATTTCATATAAGTTGATTTTTTCATCAGAAGACAGCTAAACTTTACACTTTAACTTTCAACTTTAGACTTTTGTACTTTAAAAACAAAGTTTTCTGAATATCTAGAGAAATCGCGCACTTCCTTCCCCTTTTCATGATAAATGGGTGTAAATGGGTAACTATTGTTACAACAATTACAGAAACATGATAATTAAATCAGTGTAAATGCACTCTGTTAGCCAGGACGCAGTTATCGCAAACAGCTTCACTACAATGTAATCCATCGACTATGTATTAGAACTACCTTCAATATTTTTCTTTGTGTTTATCTACATTGAGTATTACGAGATTTAAATTAAATAAACCAATAAATGGTAATATTTCAAAACTAAAGATACATTGTTGTACATTTTATATTAGCTAGATATTTTTGTGCTATTCTTATTTAAAAATAAATAAACACCTTGTTGTACCTATTTCTTTCTTTTTTTGGCTCGTAAAAATTAACTTTAACGTAAAAAAAATTGTATGATTTGAAGGTAGTAAATAGGTATTAAATATTTATGCTTCGAAGATCTAAAATAAACCGCCCATTTACCTGTTGCACTTAACAATTGAATCGTCAATTTGGAGGGACCAACTTATATAATCGATATCTTTAAAACGATACGTGTTTCGGGCAGCCAACATCAATAATATTAAGGTAGAATAAAGGTATTATAACACTAAGTAGGTAGAACATTCCAGGGAGTATTCAATCAGTTTGGTCCCTCCATCTTGATATCATGATGGAGGGACCAAGCATTTTGTTAAAATATTATGTAACTGCTGAGGTAGCAAAAATTATAGCAAAGGTAGGAAATAGTAGATTAATGGTATTGTTTTATTATATAGGTGTGACAGACATTGGAGACTTGGTCCCTTCAATTTGACGTTCACGGAATTTTTCACCATGTTTTTGTTATTCATATTGAGTTCCCGATATTTCGGCACTATTGCAAGCGCCATGATCACGTATTAACTATCCAGTTTAAAGATATTTTTGGTGACCATGTCATATCTTGAATAATGATGAAAATAGAGGGGGCGGCTAAACCCACGCTACGCCACCATTCATAAGTCTAGACAGGAATAGTACATTTTTATACAAGTGGGGAAACTTTGTTATGGAGCCGAGAACAAACAACAAACAAACAAATGCCCACGTGTATCAAACGACGTTTTTTAAAAAACACTTTTAGTTTTTTGGTTTTAGTTTTTAGTCCAAATTTGTTCAAAGTTGAAATTGATTCAATGGAATAGAAAAAAAAATAAAAATGCGTGTTTGGGCGAGCCGCCTCACCACGTGTGGAATTTTTATTCCCGCACTATAGTGCGGGAATATAAGAAGAAAACCACGAGGGTGAAATCCATAGCATGTTGAACCTAATCGTAGTACGGTAAGAGCCAGTTTTCGAGGAAGTGTATTGAAAAATAATATTCATAGCAATTTCACTAGAGTCGACCCGCAGGCAGAATGTTGTAACTAAATTAGGTAATATTATCTTCTACCGCCAAATAAGATTTTGTCTAAACTTAACTCTATTTCATGTCTTTACCCAGTTCGTGCAACGCCATAACGTAGGTTTAAAAATAGATTTAATTTTTAAACTGTGTTTGTACTAGTGTTTATGTAATTAGATACGAAGTAACTCTATTTTCCTGTCTTTTACCTTATACCTCCGTAGTGTGGACGAAGTCGCGGGTAAAACCTAGTAAAATATACCCTATAAGTTTCTGTATATTAATTCTCTGGTCCCAAAAGTAAATAAAATCGGCCATGTCTCTTCGTAAATTCGGACATGCAAAGAAAATAAAAAGAATAAGATTTCATTTGATCTTCCATTGCCTACCTTGTACGTTTACCAACAAAGAAAGGTTGTGTAGTTAATAAAATAGTAGCGAACGTAAACCAAAGGTTTTATTTTCTTTATTTCATTAATAAACATACGCTTAAGACTATGTCAACAAGTTACAGTACAATCTGGTCTTAAGGTGCGTCCACACCGGAGTACCTTTTTGTGGAGCAACGTTTGTCATTGTTAGTGGGCAACGACGGCCAACAAAACTTTATTTAATGTTGCCTTGTTAAGTTAATGCCTTGTACAAATTCGTGAAAAGTATAATAAAAATGTAACACATGTTAAAACAAGTTGTTCTGTTACTCTCATGTTGCAATGAGCCAAGGACGGCTCATTTGTGTTACATATTCCATTTAACGTTTCACCAATGTGTAAACGGCATATGGTTGGCCAACTTTTAAATCAACAAAAAAAAAACAGCCAAAATTATGATAATCGGTTTGACTAGTATGAGCGATGATCAACATCCAACAATAAGAAATCGAATAAGTAACTTGAGTTATCCATAACATGTTGCACTACAAGAAGTTACTGCGACGTGGACGCACCTTTATAAAGGCATTTTGTTATTGGATTTGTGTGCTTATTACATGGCTGAGTTTTTTATCTTGTAATTAATACGTATTGAAGGCATTCTTGTAATACTAAGTTACGAACTCTACTTAGAACATTTTCTCATTTAGAACTTTAATTTCTTTAACATTTTTTTTCTTATTTCAAAATGGCTGCCACAATGTAAATTCATTTTGATACAATTTATTGATAGTATAGTGATTCTTGGTACTTCTGGCGTTTGGATGACATTGTCAAAGGGCGTTTTGGTCAATATTTGTGAAAACAAGATGGTGGCGATAATGTCGAGCCATGCGCTAAATTATCCATACAACACTATAGTATCAAAGTATTTGAAGTAAATTTTAATACCAGATTACGTACGTACTACCGAGTTCACTAACGGTCGACTAGTTTTCAACCTTATCACTTAGGACATATGGGTGAAAAGTGGCAGACCGTAGTACCTAATCACGAATGGGCTCAATATATTGGGCGCCCGACAAAAGGCCACTTGATATCTGTATAAGTTTAACATTATAATAACTACAAATTTAATAGTATTTTACTTAATTAACAACTTCTTGTTACGTCCATGTGTAAAGATGTTACAGAATATCAATTTATTTTCTAAAATAACAAATTCTTAGATATAGAATTATCTACGTTTAAACAAAATTATATTTAGTGATGCTTTCGCAAGTACAGAAGAAATACATTTTAGGGTCCCTTTATCAGTTGAAAGATTACTTCTCTATGACGAGAAATAAGCAAGTATGGAAAAAAACATGCGCCTGCGCCGACCCCAAATAAATTGGGATAAGGGTAAGATAATGATTTTCAGCTGAAAGAAGATCTAGGTCTCTTTCAAAGTTTAGCACTCGCATCTAGTAAAGTTCGCGAAATAAAGGCAGCATTTTAACCAGAAATAGGATTTAAGGCATGCCTTCCTATTTGTGACCAACCTCTCAATTCGCCAATGCACTGATAGAACGATCCTAAAATGTACTTCAAATTCATTGTGATGATCATAGACTAGGTAACTAAGATCTCTGGCACTCAGCGATCATACCAGTACAGAACTATTTGAGGCTAAATTTTTCTAGGCCACAAACTTCAGTAATACGTGGAACAAGATACGGAACGAAGGCACTTTTAATACTTACCCATAGGTGCCGTAGCGGCACCGGCAGATGTGGTGGGTATAGATATCTAACTACTTAATTTCCAGTAAATACAGCTTCCTACGGGGTCAATAGGCGCTCGTAGATTGTCACATTTTATTTATTAAAAACCAGCTCATATTCACAGCATACACCACACATACAAGTTATTGGTTGATACGAGTAGACTTAAAAAAACAAGTTAAAGGTAAAATTATTTAAAACTAGTCTAAATTAGATAGGATTTGAATAAAAATATGTGAGTTTAGACAATCGGAGTTTCGCTGGCTTATTCAATTTGATCCCGTAAATTAAAAGCTATCATGACGATATGTAAACTGATACGTGGCAGTGAATCGTAAATTTTCATCTAAAATTCGTGACCTAGGTAAATCGATGAAATTGACAGCTTATCGATAAAAGCTAGTTATTGCTATAATATTATAACAACTGCATGTCTCACTAATACGTCGATTCGGAAGTAAGAACACAAACACTAGAAAACTAGAATTATTTTCTCAAATCCCAAAAAAATGCATCTATTTCCAAAATGGGTCTACATTCAGCTCAAAGCCACCCTGAGACGACTCTTCCAGTTGCTATCGACTTGCCTTTATCTCTTCCGTAACTAGGAGAGGGTGCAGGAGTGACCCTGGCTGATCTAGGAGTACTGGTGGAAGGTTTACTAGGTGTACTAGGTGGAGGCTTGCTCGGAGACTTCTCTGGTTCGCTCTCATCTGGAGTGATGACAACTCTAGGGGGCTCTGAAGTCATCTGTTTGTACTGGGCCTCTAAGCTTGAAGCTGACAGGATCTGTTCTGACTGCGAATGGATACTAGGAGTCGGAGTAATGGGCTTTTGAAGGTTCGAATCCTCTTCTTGAGTGATGTACAGGGTTTTGGTTGGAGTATCCGGTTCTATGGTGATGACATGGTCTGTCGTCTGGAATTCTGCTGGAGGGGGCAGTCGGCTGCCGTCGACAGGGTCGAAAGCTGGTGTGCTTGGCTCCGATGGTTCTTGGGATGAGGATTTCAGTGGACGAGTCTGTTCGGATCCTCCTTCTGAAGCTAAAGAAAAAGAGTAATATTTTGTAGTAAACACAAAGCGGTATAAGATACCATAGAGAGAAGTTTAGAAAAAATGTTAATGTTTTATGCTGTCGAGCTAACGAATAGGTAAAACTTATGAAACAGTGTACTATTGCAGTGCGTCATTGTAACCATACAATTAGCAATATTGTAAAATAGCTGTGTTTTAATTTTGGTGTACAATAAAGTATATTCTATTCTATGCTACTAAGATTTTCTTCAAAATCCTGTGGAAAGCTCTCTCTTTTTTATAGCAAGTAGATTAGTATTTTATATTCGCTTTGGCCCGTCTTTATTTAGCGTAGATGATTGCTTTGGAGTAAACACAAGAGGTACGTACAAACAAGACGAAATATAAATTATATTGTTATCACGTTTACAAGGAATTTGTAAGTAAACACTAATAATAGACTGTTCCTTTTCTGTTAACCCTTTAAATACAGAATGTTTAACTTTCTTGCTTCAATGAGATTTTAGCATCGGAGATGAAAGAATATATTGGAATTTCTGTGAAATATTTATTTCCATACATATACAGAATGTAGTTTTATAATTTACACCAAAATCTTTTACAATATTGATAATTCTATGGAAAAAAAAATATCGGTCATATAGATATCTCTTTCAGACCACCTTCAGTAGGAGTGAAATAACTTAAACAAGATGGAACAATCATATACGAGTATACATACATAATTTGAATTAAATTTAAATAAATAAACGAGAAGAAATATTAGAAGGTATTTAGAATATACAATAAGTATATCGGATCCTGATGAGTATAAAATTAAACGCAAGTGCCTTTGTTTGGCGTTGGGCGGACCATAGAGGTATGGTGTTCGATACGGACCTTAGACCCATAGATCGACAGTGATCGTTAGGGTGGTCGCGACACATACTGGTATGGGAACTGCTCTTCGTTTCCTTTTAAGTTCAGAGTATACTAGAGTATATTTATTTAGTACAGTAGTGTTAGTAACAGACTTGTTACAGTAAACTGAGTACAAGTTAAAGGAGCTATTTCTCTCGTTGCCCCGTATCCCATTCTGTACCCACAACTGTTTGACACTATGTATGTCACTTAGTACGTCCTGACCAGCATCCCGTGAACCAGGATGTGACAAGTATATGTATAATTAGTTCAAAGCATTTATATTATATACTTACAAAATATTTAACAACATAATGAAAAGTTACAGGAACAATAAACAAACAACATTCATTTCATTAATAGGGTGAATTTCATGCCATTAATTAACGTCAATGCCATAATAGTTGATTAACGTCAGGAATAACATAATTAATGCCAAATTAAAGGAATCATTTAATTTCATCTCCCATAACAATTTCTATTTGTTTATTTCTTCGGCTTTTGAAAGCGAAAGGGCATAGCTTTTAGAAATCTCTTATGGTTTGACAAAACTTTCAACTTGTGAAGTTATTACAATAGCTCATTCATAAAATTCCAAATAATAGTTCAAGGGTACAAGGGAAGTCAGCCAAGTGTTATAGACGAATAATTTTCGTTGATAAGCACCAGAAGATTGCCACAGTCAGGCTAGGATGAGACTCCACTACACATATATGTATATTATGCTTTTAATTTTCGAACATTATTTTTTAATTACATCTTTATGAAGTCCCACGCAAATCCGTAAACCATGAAAAGAGGACATAGACAAAGTGATAAATATTCTACCCGTGATAACAAAGATAGATGGTGTAAAAGGGACGCAAATAACAGAGAAGAGTGGCAGTTCAAGAAAGTTGAGTCTTATCCCCAACTGTGTGTGATTCCGGGCAGAAATGATGATGATGAATAATGATGGGAAAGTCAAGGTATTGCACTGACAAAAGCTACCGAAAATCTCAAGTTAATCATGTTGAAAGTCATTTTAGAAATACGAAACGGTTTAAGAACGATTTCTCGTATAGGCTCTGAAACAACTTATAATTATGAGCGAAATGTTGGAAGTTCCACACCAAGAATAGTAATTGCTTAAAGTGTTAGGTGTATAACAGTGATTTGCACAGTTTGTGTATATGGTTAGGTTCAGAGAAAAAGCTAGGACGAAAAAACCAAGACAATTTATAGTTCTATTAGTCGAAGCGTAATAATAAGCTCAATTCATAACAGTAAGTTAGTCAACTTTATTAGTTTAAGTTCAGAAAACGAAATCATTGGAGGTTTACCTAAATCTCTGCTTTAACTGCGACACATTCAAATCTTGAAGTCGAGTTTTCATTTGTTTCAAGCTGTAATTAAGTTCAAAGTTATCTGAAGGCCAATATTTGTTCTTAAATTCGACCTAAATCTATTCTTAGCGAGAATCAGGGATTTGGCAGATTGAGAATGAGATGCGAACGTTCATAAAACTATTTATGTAACTACTTGCATGACTGACAATCCCATTAGTGTGTCAATCATATGCAGGAACATTGGCTCCTAAAACACTGGCTCCTGGCCTACTCTAGGCGGCAGAAGTTCGCATTTTAATATGTCTTCTCTGTACAACTTTATTCACTGTGTGTTATATTAGATCTTTTTTCCTAATGCACAAATAAAAAAAAATATTTATTGAAATTATCCCCGGGTGTCAAGAATATCAGGGGTTTTTCACTCCTGTTGCTGAAAATATGTGTTCGTGTTCAGTGGTGAAAATATTTGGCATTTCTGTATTTTTGTAAATCATTATTTTTAATGAATCCCATTAGTGTGTCAATCATATGCAGGAACATTGGCTCCTAAAACACTGGTTCCTGGCCTACTCTAGGCGGCAGAAGTTCGCATTTTAATATGTCTTCTCTGTACAACTTTATTCACTGTGTGTTATGTAAGTTCTTTTTTACTAACGCACAAATAAAAAAAAAAATATTTATTGAAATTATCCCCGGGTGTCAAGAATATACAGGCGTTTTTCACTCCTCTTGCTGATAATATGTGTTCAGTGGTGAAAATATTTGTCATTTCTGGATTTTTGTAGATAAATATTTCTAATAGTTTCGGTGGTTCTAATGGCCGTGTATGTTGGGTAACGATTCTTTAGTCCTATAGTATTCTGATATGCCATACATATCTAGATCAGTGATTGTTGTGCCTCACCAGCCTTGTGTATCACCTAATCTTTTCACTCTTCAAGATGACGGTTAGGTCCTCATTAAGATGTAACATTACCTTTGTCCTCAATATCGGCTTCGACTTCTATTTCGTTTCCTTCGTCATCGGTTTCATTTTCAGGAATGGGCGTCCTGCTTCGGAAGTTACGACCTGTTGAGGAAAACCAGGTGAATAAACATACATATATAACACCACGCCTGTAATCACTGAAGGGTTAGGCAGCGGTGTACCTAATAGTATACCCTCATTTCGTCAGTTACGTTTAAGTTCAATGTAAAAAGGGGCGAGCCTATTGACTAGAACACCAGGCACAAGAGAAATTCCTAATGCCCAAATAATGCTAATGCTTCGTCCTAGGAATCGAACCCAGCACGTCATGCCCAGTAGTCGCGTTTGTGATTACTTGAGCACCGAGGCAGTCAACAGGTACCTTTGATAAAACCTCATATATACTCTACAGACAAAAAATCGAAATAGAGCAGATTTTGTTTTGTATTTGGCGAGATGAATTAGCCATTGATTAAACAGAGGTGTCGAATAGGTAATAGTCTGTACCCTATACTATTATCAATACATAGCAAATTAGTCTGGATTTTCTAGAACTCTAATTAGGCAGAAAAACAATATCCTTGCTCCATGTGAATCATTTTCAGAAAATGATACAACACACTCCAACTTTTTGACAGCCTACATCTTAATATACTTACCAAGAGAAGGTAAGGAAGACAAAATAATCATCCCTAACTTAACAGTTTAAACTTAACTCATCAGCCCTCACGTGACACGTAAGAACGTCAAGTTTTCAAATAGAAATGTAAGTTTACGCTTAAAATGACGGGCTGAGCTGTTTATGTAATGAGTATGGTTGATTAATTACTGGAAGTGGTATTAACGTGCAAGTCACTGACGTAAGGACGTAGTGGGTTGCTCTGCAAGTGAGATACGTGTCTCAATACTCACCCACGTAACAAATGAATGAGTAGTACACATAGTTTCATCTTGTTCAGGTCTTAGGTCGGTTTGCACCAGAAATTATCAGAAAGCTTCTCAATTCAGCTGTATTTTTTTTTTCTTTTTTAGACTGTTTGTTACCTCATTACTTCGTGATTACTTGTCCGATTTAAGTGATTTTTTCAGTTGGTAGAGGAAGCTCACACAGTACCCCCACAAATATTTACATTGCTTGGGTAGTATATAATACATATTCTATGTCTATGTAGATGATCTATCTGCTAATAACTTTCAGTGACAATGAAAAATGAATACTCGACAAGAATTTGTGTGAGATACCATCATAACAACTAAAAAGGCTGAAATAAATAAACTTTTTTGCAAAAATAAATAACAGACTTCCAAAAAAAAAAAAAAACACTAGATTGTACTTCAAGGCTCCAATGACCTCCAAAGAAGCAATGAACTCTCTAACTCAGCCAATGACCCGATAAAGTTCCTATTATATTATTGTAGTCTGTGGTTCATTTTGCAATAAAGTGTCTGCGTATTGAAATAATTGAATTGGCTAGAGCGATTATGTAAATAATTCATCCTACCAATCATTTTGCGATTCATAATTGAAATTGGAAGTTTGTGTAAACCTATGCATTTCATATGAGATTCTAATAACCACAATTGGAATATTTAATTGATGATTGATTGGTAGGTAATTGATTTTAGATTTCTAAGAATTATATTTGCCTGTCTATACTGACTTTTTGAGCGTGGCTAAATAATAACAAATAAATAAAAACAGCCGCTCGATCTTAAAGTTAAGCCGTGGGGCTTAAGTTGGTCCGTGGAGGATTGACCACCCATCACATACCGAGTTCCCTCCGTGCCTCGGAAAGCACGTGAAGCAGTTGGTCCCGGCTGTCATTTTGTAGATCTTTGACAGTCGTGACAGGTAGTCAAAGGCCCGAAAGTCTGTCAACCAGTCTTATCAAGGGATCGTATTACCCAGTTCCTGGGTTTGGACGTCAGATAGGCAGTCGCTCCATGTAAAATACTGGTATTCAGCTGCGTCCGGTAAGACCGGAAGCCGACCTCAATAAAGTTGGGAAATAGGCTATGCAGATGATTATCCGGTTAGACAGGAAGCTGGCATAAACATAGTTGGGAAAAGGCTATCATGATCTCTCATCATGATGACGACGAACTCTCGAATCTTACCACTACATCTCCTACAGCTGTCCCTCTCTCTCTTCTTGGGCGCATCAAACACCTCGTCCTCTAAACTGATCTCGGAGAGCCTCCTGCCACTCTTCTCTCTCTCGTTGAAGTCCGACTTGATCTTGCTCCTCATGAACTTTGCGTAGGCTACCCTCGTGCATGGAGACACTCCCGCGAGTTGAGGGTTGTATTCTGGAAGGGAAGTTGTGTTTTAGTTCTGAGGTACACAGATTATTTTTAGGGTGTATTAATTCAGTTGGAGAGGTTTGTGGGGGGTTGGGGTATTGTTGGTGGTTGGAGTTCATGTCATTTTTGCACAAAAATTTAGCAGTTCATAGATGTATTTGACAAAAATAGAACGGGTTTTCAATATTAAAATAAAAAATGTAAATATGTGTAAGTGGAAGAATTTGGCCCACCTCAAAAAATGACAAGCTACTTTGTAGAGAAGTGGAAGGCATGGCGGCTTTGCCCACAAGTGGGACAGCGAAAGGTATTAAACCGAAAACTACGATTGTGATATTTTTGATATCCGAAACATTTTTTTGCTACGAAAGAAGATTTGGCTTTGATTTCTTTGCCATTTTAATTTTTGCAGTCGAAAATTTATTGGGCTCGACAAGCCACCAAGAAAGCAAAGAAAAGTTTTTAAAATATACCGTACCTAACAGTTTCTGCGGATCAATAGTCCTGGAACTAATATTCTCCAGGATGTGAGCCCTGAGTGACTGCCGGCTTCTCCTAGTCTCGGCTTCAGCAGTGGTGCCAATAGGATCCTTGCGCGCCGTGTTAGTTCGCACCAGGGCGTTCCAATCGCGTTTTTTGCTGAAACAAATACGAAACGTCATATTTGTGTTTGCAATTGGATAGACTGGAAGCGGACCCCAACATGACTGGGAAAAGGCTAGTCAAATAATGATGATAATGTAGTGGATGTAAATTATTTTGCAGCAAAACATTTAAACGACACCGTTTTGTTTTTAAACTCTATCACCCGATGATGCTGTTATAACACTTATGTATTTAGAAAGCATTATTAGGCTGAGCCACAACCAACACGACAGTCTCGCGAACACGCGACTGTCGCTATCTTTTTTTTCGGCGAACCTGAATGCGTCATCAAGCCCATAGAAGCCGCCTGACATAAAGAAGAGACGATCACGTATTCGCGCGATCGCGTGCTTTGGTTAGGACGCGGAATAAGAACTTGAATACGCCAATCAGTGCATTGTGCAAATAGAACAAGGTAGGCAGGCTTGTTATTTTCAAAGTATTAAAACGCAAAGCTGACAGTTAATCCACCAAAAACATTGAAAGGTACGAGGTACATACTAGTCACATCTGCTACAACTACTACTGGTCGACGAACAGCTAAAAAATAATGATTTATTTTTATTTACATTGAAGTCACATTAAACGAGTGGTTAAAGTTTGAACTAAACTTATTGGGATCAGCTCATAATGATCATTATTCACAGCGCAGTGGCCTTACCATGGCGTCTTAATGCAGGAATGTTTAGTTCTATTTCCAGTCGACAGTCGTTCTATTTTCTTTTAAAACGTTCCTGCATTAAGACGTCATAGTAGAGCCTGTCTCTCTTTGCTTGCGTGTATCTTAACGTTCCGGTGCCAGCCTCATCCAGATTTCATCCCCGCTAGACCCCGCAATGGCAAAAATGTCGTGTACCCATATGAGCGCTTGAATACCAGAACTTATATTCCTAGCCCAGAGACGCCAACCGATCACTGCTTTACTCCAGCTCACTCACTATCATCACTGCGCCTTGCTTGGTTTCCTGCTGCTAATTGGTTGCTGCTGCTGCTGGCTGTTAGATAACGCTACCAACCGCTATGGAATCAGCTATACAGGACATAAAGCTTACCCATCAGTACTTCCTCTCCTGACAATAGCTTTAGCGATTTGGCTGAACACATCTTTAGGTTTGTTCTCCTTGGATATGACGTCTTTGATGATACCCTCCACTATGCCAATGTGGAAGTCTTTCAGGATTCTTCTCTCCATCACTTTGCCTTTTTTACCAGCGACTGCAAATAAATGGTTCAATGGTGATTAAAATTCGGTATCCATATTATTATCTCATCGGAGAATGAGAGTGAGGGAAGAGGTATTGCACCCTTGTGTGAACACACTTATAAACTATAATATTTCCTGCGTCAATGGTTAGACTCCGCTGATATTGGTCGCCATGACCAAAAGGAAGAGCATCGTCAAACGAACGAATTTTCTTCAAGCAAGGTTTTGCTTTGAAATGCGTGGTTCAGATTCATTGGACCTTTATCCAGGTATTAATTAGGTACGTATTTTATTTATATAACAAAGAATACCATCTCCACAAATTCTGGAGACTATGATATTTTGTTATTGGTCAAGTTACATATCAAAAGTTACTCCAAGAAATCGAAATCACACATCCCAAAAAGAGTATCTCACGGCATCTTACCCGTAGCATCCTGCATGCTGACCCTGGGTGTCTTCATCCCGTTATTATGCAATATATCGATCAGCTCGTATCGTAAGGTAGAGATGTCCTGTCTGATCTCCATGACATCATCTTCCGTGACTCCTGTCTCGTCTCTGGCCCTCTGTTCAGCTGTGACGTACCTCCGGACTAGGACCCTCATGACAGCTTCGTGTTCTTGACGAGCTTTCTCGCGGGATTTGTTCTGGGGAAGAGTGGATTGAGTAGCGTGTCATTTTAATACATCAAAGTGCGGCGCAGCCCAATTGATGTTTGCGATGATTCTTAAAAAAATATCGTAGGATTTTTGCGTGGCAGTGCGCTCCACCCAAAGCGTGAGCATTTACGAAACACCACATAAGTGGCATACACGCATAGATCCTTAACATTCCAGGACCTAGACGTATCATTAAGATTTACCAAAGACTAGTAAGTATATTATTATATTAAATACTACAACGGTACTCTACAAACAACTAAATCTTCGTAAAATGTAATAATATTTTACAACTATAAAATTTTCCTATTTATGACAAAACCGACTGATTTGTCATAACAACTCAATACTCAAAATGCCTCTGGCAACTGAAAAATAAAACACAACAAAAATTCTGTCTTACAATAATCGACCCCCGATCCCTGTTATAGCAGCACCGCCTGACCCAGCACATGAAATGCTTGGGGGTGGGAATGATGTTGAAGGGGGGAGGGACGGTGTCTCCATCCTCAAAGTAAGACATCCACAAGTTGCTGCGGGCGAACTTCCACTCCGTGTCGGCTCGTTCCTGGGAAATAAGATATAAAATATAAGTTCATGTTTGGCTATCTTCGGAAAATATCTGTTAATTAGTGGACATATCTGCTAATTAAAAATGCATGGAAAATTGTTAGATGAAACTGGGTTGGTTGCAGTTTGTGGAAAAGATGTTGCTCGACGTCTCTCCGTAGCCTCCGTAGACTAATCAGTAGCCTTATTGCCTTATTGTTATTTGTCGAACAGATGAGGCAATGGATTATAATTACCCCTAAAGGGTTTGAATTATTGTGGGTGAGTTACAACTTAATCAGAGCTCAAACTGTTTTTGATTGTCTTAACAACATTATTGCGGGCCCAGGTTGGCCGTTGCAGATATAATCTAGCCAAATGGGGTATCCTTGATCCATCCTAAACAGAATGCTAGTGTGGAGCAACTTTGCAGGATATGCCCTACCGACCTGCCTATCCTGCACCACCACCTGCACCTTTCAGGATTTAATCGAAGCAAATTTTGGACCTGTGCAGGTGGCTCAATATTGGTCTAACACCATTTGAGATTCATCGACACAAAAAGGAGGAGAACAATAATACTGTTCCTGCGCATAAAGCCCAATATCCAAAAGCAGGTGAATCTAGGGTCATAATGATAACAAAGAAATGAAAACTAGTTTTCAAAAGGCATTTTCTTGGGGACATAACATTCTACGTATACCTATTGTTACTCACCGAAATAATCTGATAAGAGTTAGACATCATAGCGATCAGCATATTCAGGAGTACGATGATATTGATCACCGAGTAGGACCCGAAGGTCAGGAGTGCCCAGAATCTGGTGAAGCTCTTGATGCCAGTCAACTCGAAGGTGGTCAGGTCTACCAGGCCGAAAGACGCCCAGAACAGGGATTGGGATGTTTCGAATAAACTGGAAAGTAAAATAGAGTTAGAAGGTGGATTGATGAAGTATGTAGAAAACAAAAACGAAGGTATGAGATAGTGAAATATATTTTTGGATGTGTCAATCAGATCTTTCTTTATCGTGTGGTTAGTGCCTAACCTGGTGTCAGAGTTTTTATGCCGCCCAAGGGCCTCTGACTTGGCTTTTACATGCCGTCGAGAAATATCTCTCAGCCATGCTGGTTTCCTCACGATGTTTTCCTTTACCGAAGCAAGTGATAATTATAGGTACACATAATTCCGAAAAATCAGAGGTGCGTATCTTGGTTTCGAACTCGAGACCTATGAGTCGGCAGTCCAACGGTCACACCACTAGACTATCACTGCTCAAACATTAAATTCTAATGACGGATGTTTTTTCTGTAATTGCTCAATCTAAGCCCAGAAATTGTTCACCACCTGCCTAGTCCTTAATTATGTTAGGGTTGACTTCAAGTACATCTGGATACATCTAAATTCCAATTTTTTACATGGGGCAACTGGCTATCTGACCTCCACCCAGTCCACCCCACGAAAAATGCAATTTAAATGCAGTTGAAATACTTACTTAGCATATCTTCTCCAAATAGTACAAGCTCGTTCTTGACCATCAAAATCTGGTATACCATTCGGAAGATGATAACACTTATTTTTTTCCAGCTCAGCGTAATACCACATCAGTTGGTTTAAACCTGCACCAAGAAAAGGGTTAAATCTTACAGTCCTTTAACAAATATTTTACCTCTGACATAAACTTACGACAGCGATAATAAAGGTCACTTTACTGCAAAATCAGGGGGTAAAATAAAATGAAAGAACAGTACTTAGTTTTTTTTTCTCTTTCAGCATCCAGCTGTAAATTTTGCAAAAAAAAAATGGCAATGGTAAGTATTGGCAGAGCATTTTATCTTTACCTAATGAAAATTCATACGTAGGTAGTGATAACAAGATACAGTTTCCAATGTTTAGAGATTGACCCCAAGGCATCAAAGGGGATTTCACTTCGCGACATTGAACATGCATGCTGCATGCTGCATGCTGTTGTTGGGTGCTTCAGAAAGAGACAGTCACACAAATATGAGTGGCAGAGACAACGCTCTCCAAAGCCGATCTCTTTCTAAAAAGCCATGATTGTCGGCACAAACATAGGGTTTTAGAAAGAGATCGCAGAAGAAGAAGAAATCGCTTAAATGCTGGAAAGTAGGCCGCACGTCAGTGGTAACAAATCCAGTATCAGCTGGCCCCATATATTTCTAGCATATCAATTGCAAAAAAGTTCAATTACTTTTGTTCCAAAATTCAGCTACGCGAACTCTGCTCACTGATATAGCCAAAAGGTGGAATGGAAGATGAAAGGTCAAGAATGAAAGGTGGACCAATGTCTGTGGGGGTTCTCTTGAAACTCCTTAGGCCGGCCAGTTGAAGATCAAAGTCTTACTACCAACGTGAGTCCTACTGTACGTTTAATCTCATTTCTTTTCTTTTCCACTTACCACATCCAAAAGCGAAAAGCACCAGCATATAGACGAAGAAGAATTTTAGAATATCCAGGATCATTCTTCCAAGAGATACTTGCAGAGGTCCAAGGTACGGGTTGATGGAGAAGATATGGACCAACTTGAGGAAAGAGAAGATCATGCCGGCTGCAAAGGCTCCTTCGGACAGCAGCATGGGATCGTAGGAGTCCCATCTTTCTCGAGGATACCAGGGGTCGTCTCCAGTAGTGTAGTCTCGCTAAAAGGTGACAACATCTTCAATAGGCAGGTATAGTAAGGGCTCATTCACACGGCTTCCGTCGTTGACGATTCGTCATTAAACACGATACGTCATGACGGATGGACGTTCACATTGCATACGGAAGCGTGTTTTATCACGATTCGGCAAAAAAAACGAATTGATATTCACATTAGTTTCGTGATTTTTCGGGGATGAGCGCAACAGCACATCCGTCACAAAAAACACGATTCGTGATTTTTTGACGAACGTGATTTTTAAAAGACGATACGTGACTTAAGACGTGTCCGTAATTTTTCACGATTGGTGATGCGTTTGAACATGGTCATTTAAAAAGCATTGCCGCCGTCAAAAAAATGACGAATCGTGAAAAAAGACGATTCATTAAAAAAAAAACGAATCGTCCTCGTGTGAATGGGCCGTAAGACAGATATTTTAGAGAGAACACGTCTACAGAATAATCTTTGCCTAAGAGTAAATTCAAGGACCATGGAGACATCATATCGCCAGAAAAGGGAGAAAGAGAACAAAGACGACTTCAAATTAAGCAAATTCAATCACTAACAAGGGGAATTAACAAGGCTTCCAAATATTTTACTATGGCTAATCAAGAGGAAGAGATCTGTGGATCTGTGTTTTCGCGCACACTTACGCACTGTAATATTTACTGTATCTGAATCTTGATGGCTAGTCCCTGCTGTGGTTAGCCGACATAACCGAAACTGGTCAGGAGGTCTATACAGGATGGAAGGGACATCGACGCGAAAACGGTTACCTCGGACTCAGTACATCATTATACCACCCCACCCCCCCCCAACATCATAAATTTTTCAAAGACACTTCCTACAAAAATACTATACCTACGAGGTCACAATGTATGGAGGAGCTGATATCTTAACACGATGATGTTTGCATTTATACCACTTCAGGTCCATAATGGCCATAAAAGTACGTCGGGACCTTTTATCCCCCATTTTCAGAGTGACCCTCATGTATGGCACGGACGTCTTGTTCCAAGCAAAAATGACCCACATGTGGGTCATGGACAGTGAACGTGTTAACCAATAAAAACGAAGAAACACTAATACATAAAGTAGGTCAGTAACCACGATACCTACAGTATTAAATTAGGTAGCTATACGTTATTTTGCATTACACCCAAGGGAAGGAACAGGGTTTCAGTGTTGTGTTCATAAAGGGGAATAATATTATGATAACTCCAAGAAATGTTATAATTTGTAAAGCTCCCATTTTGGCAGTTTTGTTTTAATTATGAGCCAATTTAACCGACCGTCTTCGGTTAAAATATTAAGATGAGTTTATTTTTCTTTACAATAACAAGGTGGAGATTCCACGTTTATTTAAACTTCATGTATAAGAGTGGTACATAGGCGGACTTAATGCCACAAGGCATTCTCTACCAGTCAACCTTTGGGTCAAATAGGATAGCGACGTTTCACCCTCCCGCACGCTGGCGTCAAGTATATTCTTACCATTAGGTATTATTTTGGCATACAACTGGTGGAAAATGGTTATCTCAGCCTAAAGCAGTCCCCTGCTGGCCATACGCCTCTCCCAATTTGTGCCACAAGACTGGGCGGTCCACCTTCAGCATTCAAGTCTGACTCAGGCACTTGGGTCCTACGCTGCGCTTGCTGACACACGGTAACCCAGGAATCAGTCTAGAATTTTTCGAATTATTTCATGTGGTCGGCTTCCAGTCTAACCGGATGCAGCTGAATACCAGTATTTTACATGAAACGACTGCTTTTCTGACCTATACAACCCAGTTTGATAACATACCTATACTAACTTCTGAGTGTTCTGATTGCAATCAAAATATTTTTTTCACTTAAGCCTACATGGGCACTTATAAAGCGTCGAGCACAGTTCGCGTTGGTCGTTTCCATGAAGAAGAACCGGCAAGAAACTCCGTGGTTACTTTTTTAAAATCACTTGGTTTAACAATATTTTTATGTTACAGAGTTAGTACTTAAGTATGCGAGGACAGCGTAGGCCCCACAATAAGTAGTAGTTTACTACAAAAACGTAGAACAAGATAAAAAAAAATTAACAAAAAAAACGGATAACGCAATATCAACGACAGCAGATACAATTCTTCAAAAACGAAGGTCAACATACCTGAACAATATACCAAGAAGAGAATCGTAAGCTAATCCAGGCAATATAAAAGGCATTGGTGATGAAATCGACGATGTTCCAGAGATCACTGATATATTCCGTTATTCCACCTGTCCACAGCGATCTTATTTCTGCCCAAATGAGACCTGAAAAAATAATACTATTTTATCAAAAGCATAATGAATGACCTGATGTTTCGTTTACTGGAAAACAGATATCCTCAGGGTTTGGATTAGTCATAATTCATCAAGGATCAGTGCTGTTGGTGGATGGCTCATGCCTTCCAAGTTTTGGTTCTAATACATGCTGGTTTCCTCCTCATTGTCATAGTACACCCCCAAATTTACTTGGGGTCAAATCACTTGGGACTTTTTCTTTCGTATATCTCCATCAGCCAGTAATTTTAGTTGAAAATATTGGTTAGATGTTTAAATGTGGAGAAAAAAGGAGTGCTTTAGACTGAAATGGATATTTCAGCAAGCGGTATTAAAATACATATTATTATGATAGTTAGAAATACTATTACGCAGTCTACTGGTAATGCCCGTGCAAAAAGTATAGTGGTTTTTAGGTTAATGAAAATATTACTAAATGTACTTAAGGTCTGCATAGAGATATTCGTGCAGGTAAGCTGAATATATATTGCCACCAAAGTGTGGACGGTCTCAGCTCTTGGTGTTATAAAGAAGTGAGAATAACCGCACGTCTTAATCAAAGCGATCGATCGCATGCGAATAATCTGTCGTGCGACCATGCGTTCGGGTTTGCCGAACAAAATGGATGCCACGCTCGCGTTTTCGGGCGACGATCGCATGTTCTTGCGACGATGACTTTGGTTAGGACGCGCCTTGTTAAATTAAATTGGAAGTATAGGAACAGTATTAGAATAAATAATTGTGAAGATAATCGGAGAAAAATTAAAGAAAATTCAAGGCCGCTTTTTGAAAATTATTATTTAAGTAAGGAATGATAAGATGATACAGTTTCCCTTTAGGCTTGTTAGTCTAGTTCATGGGTTCCCAACGGGGGCGGTACCACCCCCTAGTGGGCGCTGGAGCTTTTCATGGGGGCGGTAGCGGGTCCAAAGGTAAATGGGGACGTTATGAAATATCTACAGAAAAAATATTTTATCTGGTCGTCTAAAATGTTTATCTTATAACTATTTTGTCAAAAGGGGCGTCGATTTATTTTTTTTCTAAAGGGGGCGGTAGTTCATAAAGGGTTGGGAACCTATGGTCTAGTTATTATAAAGACACCAGAAAATATAGAAAAGCATGCTAACAAACGCAAATTTACTTGCTATGTAGATGATGACAGTGAATTCGATGATGCTCGGCAATGAGCCCCGTTCATGTTCCTTCCAGTAGTCCACCAGCTCTTGGAGCCAGGTGATACCAGACCATTCCAGGACTAGGTAGTCTGCGCGTTGAGATGCCAGGGAAAGAAGAGCTGGAAGAAAAGAATATTGTTACTATGATAAACTCAAATTAAATTAACTGGCGAAACCACGGGAAAAACTTAGCGTAATTCCTGTAACAATTATATAAGTATTTAACTAAAACTGCAGGAAAGAGAGAGATCATGTCTAAGCCAAAGTCCCATGTAAGTTACTTTTATACAAGGTGTAAACGGACCCTTTACGAAGCCGTCAACCAAGCATTCTGTACATCAAACTCAGTTACCTTACACATAAATTGTTGCTGGGAAACGACTTTTATTTTTGGGGTTAAAAATCACGTTTTGCGGTAAAACTCAATGTAACGCACTCAAAAAATCGTGGTGGTGGAAGCATTGCATAGTAAACTGGTCATAGAGGTATTTAAAGTTTAGTTATAACCTTAAAAATTAAGAAGTAATGTAAGGTATTTTAAAATGTAACAGAGTTCAAAATCTTCAACTCAGAAGAAAGTCCCTGTGAATGTGTGTATCCCACGTTTATCCTTAAGATAAGCAAAGCCTCGTGTCAACATGGAAACGTGACGTGTGTTGTGTGCCATTTTACGAAAAGAAAAAACACGAGGGCGAAAAAATAAGGGGAGGCTGATAACTTGAGATAAACACCATTTTGGTAATTGGTTTATTATGGTCAGAATCAAATGATAGGACTTTTATACGTCATCATCTGCCTAGCCTTTTCCAAACTATGTTGGGGTCGGCTTCCAGTCTAACCGGATGCAACTGAATCCAGTATTTTATATGGAGCGACTGCCTATCTGACCTGCATAACCCAATTTGTACTAGGTGATGCGATAACCATTGGTAAGACTGGACTTTCGGGCCCCTGACTACCAGCAACGACTGTCAAAGATCTACAAATAACAGCTTTCTGAGGCACGGAGGAAACTCGGTATGTAATGGATGATCACTCATCGACGAATCACCCTTGGCAACCGCGGCTTAACTGTCATTATTTAGCTTCACATGTTTCGTGATTATTCAACCATTAACCGCGTCAGACGGTGTATTCCCGATGTCCCCACCAGTGGGGACACGGGCGGTGGGGACAGCGGGAATACACCCGTCAGACGATCCAACAATTTTCACCACAGATCGAGACTTAATTTACCTATTATATACGCCCCAGTATCTAGGGGATGCGAAGGACAATTTAAATTGTTGTCACCCACAAAAGGTAAGGGTTGAAAGGAGTTCATTGTACTTAGCTAGCCATGTCTGTCGTCAAGCGGAGTTGCTGTATTCCAGTTCGAATTATGAGTTCCAGCGTAATCATTGCCTGATTGGTCCATGACGTGGAGACGCCCGCTTGGACTCTCCGAATTATCTCCTGCTTATGGTACTGTAGATGTCCAGAGGCGTCGGTGATGACTTACTAGGTTGCCTACTAATAATGATGGACGAAATAGCGAGGGTTTCCGGTTTTGGCCGAAGATAAGTCTTGGTTGAGAAACATTCGCGAATAGATGGGAATGACGAGTGCTGCTGAGCTGTTCCATCTTGCCTTTGCAAGAAGAGAAGGAGTATTCAGACTTAATGACCAACATTCAGTAAATCAACAAGCCCCAAAAGAAGGAGAGAGAATAATAAAATTGTACTTACTTAAAAATAACATGTAAGAGGAGCTGTGACATATAAACTTGACGAAAGGTTTCTTCATAAATCTGCCGTACTCCGAATTCGGAGCCAGCATGTAGATAGTGCAGTATACTGGAAACATCACTCCTAGTTTCGCCACCTATCGAAAAATTTAATATTAAGTTTATAACATAGATATACTTAACATTTAAAATTTGATTGCTGCCTGTCACATTTTTTCATGCTGCACGCGGAAGCATCGACGGTGCGCTCGGCAGCACGCTCTGTGGCCCTACCATGACGTCTTTAACATTCCTGCATTAAGACTTCATGGTAGGGCCTCTGTTTCCCGCTAATACCGAATTACAGCTGTCCCGCTGCTTGGCAAAGATTTAGATCGCTAGATGTCCCCCTCATACCTCACCATAATAAGATTGCGCGTAAAAGAAGTAACTCTGAGAGGTATGAGTCGTACACCATATCATTTTTGACTAGGTATAAAGCGAATCTAACGAATAAAAGCTGCTTGTCTGTGAAAAAGTAAATAAATACCTGTATACACTGTCCAACGATGTTTTTTCTCTTGAATCCAGGTAGACCTTCATACCATATGGCTCCTAATAATTGTTGAACGTTCGGGTGGGCTACAAACTGAAAAAATAAAAATAAAAAATGTAAAATAAAAGAAAAGAAGACTAGACGAAAGTATTCTGCCAAGTCCCCATGTTAAACTTTTGGGTGATCCTGTAAAATTTCTTTGGGAAAAACATAAACAGACCCTTTGACCTGCAGTCGAGCTTGTGACTAGCTGCTCGAGGTTCACGAATATTTTTCATGAACTTTAACTAATTTAACTGAAACATGAACAGTATTAAATCTGTGTTCAACATTTGAAGATTTTTGAAGTGACTTCACCTAATTTTTTTTCAAACAAAATTTTGTTTTTGACGTGCCAAAGTGTTTTTACCACCCATACATATACATACGTAAATCTTCCCATGGGGGACGACAGAAACTACAGAACGCCATCTGCTACGATCCTCACATCAAAACCTATTTACGGAAATAAATATCATTTTCAATACACTTCCTCGAAAACTGGGTCTTATCGCACTGCGATTAGGTTCAACATGCTATGGATTTCACCCTCGTGGTTTTCTTCTTATATTCCCGCACTATAGTGCGGAAATAATAATTCCACAGCCAGGTGGTGAGGTGGTTCGCACCCACAGTCATTTTTATTTTTCTATTCCATTGAATCAATTTGGACTTTGAACAAATTTGGACTAAAAACTAAAACCGAAAAACTAAAAGTGTATTGAAAAACGTCGTTTGATACACGTGGGCCTTTGTTACTGCAGTTCTGGGCTCCATAACACCCTCGCCTGCGGCTCGTGTGTGTATTTCGCCTCGGCCGCAATAACAAACTTTCCCCACTTATATCAAAATGTATAATACTATTAAGAGTATTCAATTCCCCCATCATGTTCCCATAGTTCGTGCCAATTAGGGCGAAACCCAGTTTCGGTCCCATAGTAAACCGGTTTTTTCCTGGGTTTTACTTTGGGACCGAAACCGGGTTTCGATTCCCCAGTGCAAATAGAAGAGAAGACTCTCTGTATGTCGACAAACATCATACAATAACACCGTCATCACCGAAATAATTCGAAGTCACTCTCTAAACTGTTTAGACTACCCAGGTGGCAGATGAAAGGCAAAACGCGTAAATAGACCATTAATACACTTGTCTTGTTTGCTTCTTAGTTCCAATGTTGATGGGTTTAAAGCAGTTTTTTTTGCTTTAAAACTGTGTTGAGTGCATTTGATGATTGAATTACAGTATCAGCACAGTTTTTTTACGTGGTTTTTGCGGTTGTTGTTGTAACTCTCGTAAGCTTGTATTAAGAAAACTGAATATTTTCAAACGTTTCCAAAACGTTAAGACTGACATTGAGAAAGAGGTCTTGTTTTCGATTCCCTGGTCGGGAAAAGTGTTCTTGGATATTTGCCATTAGGAATTTCTTGGAGTTCGTGCCGGGTTAGAGCAAAATATTTTCTTTATTCCTTTGACAAAATACTTAAGGTATCCAGTGATTTATTAAAACAGTAAAATGTTTTGATTTTAAAATTTTATTTTGAAATGGAACCAACTGAAAAGACAAGTGGTCGCTGCGTGATTGAAGTAAAAATATTTTTATGTTAAAATAACAGTTGCAGGAAATCAACGAGCGGGAATGTTTTTGCAACGAGTGAAATAGTATTTGGAGTTTAAAAATAAAATAAAATATTTAAAGATTATGATAAATATATTTTTTTAAACTGGGCTTGGACTGTCTCGATGGTCTAAAGGTTGAAAGCGCTACTGCTGAGCATAAGTCCCTGGATTCGATTCCAGGGTCGGGAAAAGTGTTTATCGGTTTTTTAACCGACTTCAAAAAAAGGAGGAGGTTCTCAATTCGGTTGTATTTTTTTTGCGTTTGTTACCTCATATCTTCGTCATTTATGAACCGATTTGAAAAAATCTTCTTTTATCTGAATGGATCTACTTCTCGATTGGTGCCATAGAAATTTCGTCAAAATCGGTTCAGCAGTTTGGTTTTTAAATCAAAATAGCTGGAAAAAATGTATCATCCAAGTAAAAGAAATTGCGAAATTGATACATGACAAGGATTTGTGTGTGACACGATAAATAAAAACGTTTTTGCAAAAAAAAATCGACATCCAAAAAAAACAATAAAAAAAGTGGAAAATAACATTACTTTCCGAAGTCGGTGACCATTGTTTGTTTCATTGACTGTTTTGGCACCGACTTCCGAAAGTAAAGTTATTTTCCACTTTTTTTTTTGTGTTTTTTTTGGAAGTCGGTTTTTTTTTTCATTCCATGTTTCTCAATAGCGGCTTAGGATATGGATTTGTGTCCAATCAACCGCAATGGGCTTGTAACCGTTGCTATAAATAGCGGGTGAAATGCGGATGTACTATGGAGTTGGAACTTGGGAACACTTCTGCCTAACCCTTCGGGGAGTACCTACAGGCGTGATGTTATTTTGAGCAGTTTTATCATTTATTACAACTAAGGACTTCTGCAATGCCCTGAGACAAAACTAAAAATATCACAAATGTATTTCATAACTGACGTGAGCTATTTTTATCCATTATAGCGTCCATCAGTTAGTCGTGTATATTCTTGAGACATCATTTTTGTTTTATATTTATTTTTGTACCGGTAAAGCTAGCGTACAGAGTTTATCCCGCACCAAATGTGTACAAATGATCAGTCACTAGGATGCTGTAATGGTGAGGACACACTATGAGTATTTTTGATTTTATATGACTGTCTCGTTGGTCGTGTGGTTGGTCTGGGTTCGATTCCCGGGTCGGGCAGTCTTATTTTGGTTTTCCATCAGGAATTTCTCAGTAGCAGCCACGAAGTCTGGATTTGTGTACGGTTGATGTCAATAGGCTCGCCCCCTATTATATGGGACTTAAACCATAACTGGCGAAATGTGGGTTTTGTTACACCTCTGCCTAACCCTTCGGGAATTATAAGCGTCATCTTCTTCTTCTTCTTTATCGTGTGGTTAGTGCCTAACCTGGTGTCAGAGTTTTTATGCCGCCCATGGGCCTCTGACTTGGCTTTTACATGCCGTTGAGAAATATCTCAAGCATGCTGCTTGGTTATGCTGGCGTCATGTTATGTTATGTGTTTTTATATCTTGTATTTTTGTGGCAAAGCCTCGCCCCCGACCGCGCCCTAGAAGGACACGAGCTGACCTTATGGAATATATTCAACGGAAACCAAATACTCAGTACATCATTCTGAACACCCCCCACCATGTAGATATTTTTCGTCGGTAATTAAGGAAAAATCTGCTGTTTCCTACAATACCTACACGATCGAAATGTATGGAACAGCTGTTTTTTTTTAATAACCGACGTAATATTCTGTATGGGGAGGGGAGTTCAGAATGATGTACTGACTATGTGGTTCCGTATTATTTTCAAAAGTTTGTTAACATAGCTCAGAGTCACGTAGCAATAAAAAGCTTTATAGGAAAGCCATAAAGTATAAATTAATCTTTGACTATAAAATGTCGGTAATATTTGAGCACAGCGTTATTACTACCTACTCGCTTGTGTTTGTCCCATAAAATTTGGAGTAAAATATACTAAAATACAACTTCCGAAAATACGTTTACTTTCTTATAGTAAAAGCATTAAGGATTTCCACTTCGAAAAAAAAGTTAGGTTCACCTAACCTAATTACTTACAAAAAATAACCGACTTCCAAAAAACACAAAAGAAAAGTGGAAAATAACTTTACTCTCGGAAGTCGGTGACTATTGTTTGTTTCATTGACTTTTTTGCCACCGACTTCCGAAAGTAAAGTTATTTTCTACTTTTTATTGTTTGGAAGTCGGTTATTTTTTTTTGCAAAAAAAGTTTTTATTTTACCCTTTAGTTATCGTATCACACACAAATCCTTGTCAAGTATCAATTTCGCAATTTCTTTTACTTGGATGACATATTTTTTCTAGCTATTTTGTTTTAAAAATCAAACTACTGAACCGTACCGGGAAGTATATCCTTTCAGATAAATGAAGAATTTTTCAAATGGTATCATAAATGACGAAGATATGAATGAGGTAACAAACACAAAAAAAAAACAACCGAATTGAGAACCTCCTCCTTTTTTTGAAGTCGTTTAAAAAGACTTATGATGAAATCACTTGCACGTACTTCAAGGTGGTATTAATTCTAACAGTTCCGTCTGTAAACTAAAAGTAAACTATATGGATTACGTTCGTCAGCCTCGAGACAAATAAGGTCCCACTTTCACACCACCTATTTCAATCTTAGACCGATAGATATTCCGATAGTCCCATCCACCAGAATTTTACCCACAATATCTTGTATTCAACGAATCGCACGGTAATGTGGCCCCGTCCTCATACGTCTCCGATAGTTAGGAGAACGAGGAGTGACGAGACTAGCACCGGACCAGGTACTTACACGGATAATGTACCGTCAACAACGTCGGTAGTAATACTTGCTGTGCGAAAACCGACCTTAAGACATCCTAGACAATGTGACGTTCCGTCTGCGACAACGATGTTGGGAAAGTCACAAATGTATTGTATGCGACTGCTGGACATAGGCCTCCTCAATCGCACACCACTCAACTCGATTTTGGGCAACTGACTTGAATTGACTATAAGCTAGCCAAAAACATACAAGGTGTAAATGGACCCTTCACGAAGCTGTCAACCATGCATTCTGTACATCACACTACTCAAGTAATTCTACGCAAAAAATATTACTGGGAAACGAATTTTTTTTTTTGGGGGTGAATAGTCACATTTTAAGGTAGGGTCAGTGTGCACTCAAAACATTGTGCTGATGGATGCATTGAATTGTACAGGACTCGTGAAGGTATTTGAAGTGAAGGTTAAAACTTGTATTTTTTATACAATATATTCGTAATAAGAAGGTTCCCAGGTATGGTCCAGAATAAAAATAATATCGCAATGTATGAGAAAAAGTGCCTTTCGATGAGGGTCTTTTTCACCGACTTCAAAAAAAGGAGGAGGTTCTCAATTCGGTTGTGTTTGTTACCTCATATCTTCGTCATTAATTAATCGATTTGAAAAATTCTTCTTTTATCTGAAAGGATATGCTTCCCGATTGGTCCTATAGAAATTTTATCAAAAGCGGTTCAGTGATTTGGTTTTTAAATTAAAATAGTTGGAAAAAATATGTCATCCAAGTAAATAAAATTGCGAAATGGATACTTGACAAGGATTTGTATGTCGGTGGCAAAAAAGTCAATGAAACAAACAATAGTCACCGACTTCCGAAAGTAAAGTTATTTTCCACGTTTTTTGTGTTTTTTTTTTGGAAGTCGGTTATTTTTACACTCATTAGGTAAATCCTGTTGACTGTATAATTTGTTGATATTGGAGTTATTACCCATGAGCCTCAACATTAAGAAAAATGCTGGTACCTAATGTAAAATTGTTGCTACGGAAGCAGGTTGACTGTACATAGGATAGGTAGACTAAACTAGGTTCTAGGGTAGGTAGGTAAACTTGAGTCTGGAACATGTTGAGATGTAGACGTAAAATGTGTATATATGTATGTATGTGTCTTTTTATGCCCGGATTATAAAAGTGTGTATTTCTGCGGGTTTTAGTGGGAGAAAGTTTGATAAGATATTTTTCACACCACCTGCTCGTAAATATCAAATTGTGTGTCATGCAAAGCTAAACTAAAGCTAGTCATTAATGCCCTAGGGCAGTAATATTGTACTGAATTTCGTTACTGCCCGCTGGGCAATAATGTGATTTAAATTTAGAGCTTAAATAACAAACTGCATGAAAACTTTTACCAAAGAGTTTTCGCTGCTCACATAGAAATTATTTACTGGTGATTTAAAAAAAATCTGCTGTTTCTTACAAAAGGTCAAAATGTATGGAATAACAGCTGTTTTTTTTTTAATTACCGTGGTAACCTTTTGTGCGTCGGTGTCCCTTCCAGCCTGTATAATGTCACATTAAATTAGCTGACGAAACGCCATAAACGTAAAGTATCATAACCTAAGGAGGACTAACAAAAGAGATTTTTTTACTACAGCTAATTATTATGATGAAAGAAACGTTTTTAATATCGATACCCGTCACCTCAGTAAAGTTTCACTAGCTAATTTAATTTTATCTTGTTGGTACCTATTTTAGTAGTTGAGAGTAAAATTAAAATGTTCACATAGTCCATCCAAGAAATGATGGATAATATGGTAATAAAGGAGGGGTCTGATTAGATGACGAGTAATAGAGAAGTATGGATGAAGAAGACATGCTGCGCCGACATCAAATAAATTGCTATCAGGGCAGGAGAATGATGCTGATAGTACTAAGTATACGTATTCTATTAAAATATGTTAGCTTATACATATGCAAATACCGGTGAATGCAGCCTCAGTGCACACATCTAAATCTTTAATCTTCCAGAAATAAGCTGAAAGTCAATGATCAGTGAAATTATAGTTCACTCAAATTTTCCACCGCGCTCCGTCCGCGGTAATGAAATAAAGTGACCGCATAACGTTGGTTAAAAGTATAGATTGGGATAAACTGCTAATTTTAGTTCATTCTTAGATTTATCTATGGTTCGATTTTGCATGCAATCATTCTTCCACACTAACACTTCAAATAAGCAATCTGAATGCTTCAGATTTTGTAGTTTTGTTTCTGAATATTTTTGTCTTTGTAATAATTCTGAACTCAAAACTAATCAATTCACTACTAATTTAAAGAGGGTTGGATGTTTCTTTGTATTTTATTAAATACATTAACAGTAGCAGACTAGAATTTGAAATCAAATGATACACACATATATACGAGTATATATATGTCTTAAAGGTTGTTAAAACATTCACGCAGCGACATTTTTTTTACTAGACGAGGTCGGAATTTCTTTTCGGACTAATCTAAGAAGAAACACTGAGTCGGACACAGACTTCTTTAAAGTACCTACAAACATTATGACAATATTGTCTTAGGCAAGTCATGTGAGGATCAAGATCAACTAAAAATAAGAACTGGCGCAATCTGAATGTGATCCAAACACACACTCATACACACACTCATGCTGTGTGTGTGTGTGTGACCTAATGTAAGTGCAACTGCTGATCATGAGGTCCAGGTTCGATTCCCAGGTCCGGCAAGTTATTCCGGAGTATTATTGATTTTCTTCCATCAGGAATTTCTCGCCACGGAGTCTGGATTAGTGCCCCGTTGATGGCAATAGGCTATTACATAGGACTTAAACATAACGGGCGAAATGTGGGTGTACTATTAGTTACACCTCTGCCTAACCCTCCAGGGATTACATGCGTGATGTTATTTCAATGCTAATGTATTTAGGGAATACACGCATGTTAGGCATGATGATCTTATTATACATATTAAATGTAATCCATGAAACACTCACCATTTTCTGCTTATACTTGATGGCGAGCTTCAATCTGCCAAGAGTCTGTCTCTCCCCTGGCTCCCAGCAATCCACGTCCCAGGGATTGTAGTTCAGCATGATCTCCAGCTCTTTGGATGTCCTGGTGTGGTCCAGTAAGGAGGTCGCGAACTCCTGAGTTTGTGTGCGTAACGCCTGGCCAGAGAGGAAAATTGATGAATTTTTGTATGGAAAGGCTTATAATACTAAACGCGCGCAAGGCAGAGAACCAGCAAGACGTCAGACGCGATCAAGAAGGTTGTTGGAGGCAGCCTGTACCGACCGGTTCACACTGCAGGAGACCGCGTTGCTTGGAGACGTGTCTCACGTGGTCGCGATCCTCAGCAGTGAGGGATCGACGAAGAAGAAGGTCTGATTGTGTACGTGGTACATAGGCGGAATATATGCCACAAGTGGTCACAAGGCAACCTTACGGTCAAATAGGGCTACACTATGAAAGGGTACCAAAACAACAACCATTTTATTTTTTAAATAATAGGGGTGATTTTCTAAAAAATTCAGATAGCTAGCTCGTCAGTTTGTTAGGGGGGGCAGTTATTATGATCTTCCATTTAAGCGGTAATTGAGTACCTTCGGTTTACGTTCAGGAAAGTTATCAACATTTTATTTGGGTCACATCTGCCCTTAAGTGTTCAGACAGGTTAACGTTCATCTTAACGTGAATCGAATTGTCGTGCCGGCGACTCGAAGAAGAAGAAGAAAGTGGATCGATAAATCCGGTTGTGGTTAATTTTAAGTAGATCCTCACTTCAGCTAATCTTAGAACAGCGGTGTGGGCTTACAACCTATCCATATTAATATTATAAATGCAAAAGTAACTCTGTTTGTTTGTTTATTTGTTACCTGCTCACAACTAAATTACTGATTATATCCTGGGGAAGGACATAGGCTGTTACATACATATATTTTACGTCTTTTTTTTCTCACATACACTTCAAAATTTCCACGCGAACGAAGTCGCGGGCAACAGCTAGTTTCTTATATTTTTTTATGGTAGCAGTTTGTTGTTCCACTTTAATAAAATAATATATACATGGTGAAAGGGACACGGACGTTAAAACGGTGACTACATACGTCTTCAGTACATCATTATAAACCCATAGACATTTTTCATCGGTAATTAAAAAAAATCAAATGTTCCAAACATTTTCACCGTGTATACCTGGCCGGTATTGCAGTTTTGTAGGAACAAAATCTTTTTTTTTTTAATAATTTGGAATGTTTTTTTTATAGTCTGTGGCCCTTCCACCTTGTATAGGATGGTCCAAGAAATAAAACAATGATGACCCAATCGTTATTAAAGAAGATAGATTCTCTCTGTTCAATTATTATTTCCTTTATTTATTTTCTTTACATATACATAGTTTTACATTTTTATCAATTAATATTTCTTAAAAAAACATACGAAAACAGAACATTAAAAAATAAAAAAAATAGTTGCCCACCGGTATCGGGAACAGGGGGTCATGGCTCTAGAGAGAGGAACCTCCTAACAATACGAGCCGTGTCCAAGAGTACCGCTTTCTGAATCAAGCCCTTGATCCAGCTGCCTAACGAGAGCATCCACAGGTATTGGTCGAGGCTCTTGGCAATTAAGCCATTGGCTGAAACGACTATCGGCACAATGATCGCTTATTATTATTTATTTCATCTATACTATTCACTTACATATCTCTTTCCATTGTCGTTTGCAGAAGAATATAGTACTATAACTTGCACCTTGCGCCTTTGTGTACTTAAATTTTTTAAATCAATAAATATTCAGTCTAGTTTCCATCACTCACCTTATACTCCACCCGAAACTCCGTCTCCATCCTGCTCAGCCTCCCCAGTTCCCAGGACAGCTGGAAGGCAGTCAGTAGTGGGTCAGCAGAAGAGAGGGCGATGAGGGAGGGAGAAGAGAGGGCTCGGTACGCGTTGATGCGGGCTTGGGAGTGACGGAGAGAGTCCTCTTGGGAAGACTTGACGCACTCGTCGCAACCGCATCTAAGAGGAAAAATTTGAAGTTTAGCAGTTTATAGTAGAGCTTTTTTCAATCTTTTTTCTTTAAATATGAGATGATATCTTTTAGAGAAGTATCAGAATTTATTCAGAAATCAGAATCAAAGGTTTTATTTCAAGTAGGCCAGATACAGGCTATATTGAATTGTCGAAACAAAGACAAAGCTAAACGCAAAATGTAGTTTTTTCGTTGTTGTTAACAGCTTTTTGCATTTAACCCATGTTTATAAAAGCCACATTACATCACATCACCAAATATGTTTTCGAAGTTATGACTTGGTAATCAGTTCTGTTGATCATGTTTTGTTTGGCCGACCGGTTTCGGAATTTCGGTGGAACTTGCGACCGTTCCGGTTTAGAAGGATTAAGCCAATTTAATTTCTCAGTCGTCATTATGTCATGAATATACAAAATATACTCTCATTAATGGACATTGGAGATCATTTTGCCCTATTTCATGTATTAAAATCGTGCCCACGTGTGAATATTAAACATTACTACAGTGTTCGACAGATGGCGCTGTACGCTGACGTCACGTTTCTGAATCGCGGTGTTAAGATTCTCCGCGAGTGAATGACCACCCCGGTTTTACATTAACACGACATCCCCGCGACCTGGCCGCGGACGGCGATGACTCCACCCCCCCTGACTTGACTCCCGGGTAAGCTGTACCAGGCTACACGCAGCTTACCTGCACAATACGACTCCACACCATACTCGCACCCTGCTGCATGACGTGTTCTAAGTTAATATAGGCACGTCGTGCAGCTCGATCATACATGCATCCCTCTACACTCATTTAGACTCACGCAAGGTGGCGCGACGCGGGCCCGCGTCCCTTTGCAGACACTGGGCGGTGTTACACAATACAATACCGCCCACACACACACGTCAGCTCCTTAGTCCGAATCGTAACCGGCTAGCTCTGGAAGCGGGGCGGACGGGAGCCACACAACCATTGTAGGTGCGTCGTAGTCGACACCTCTGTCGCTGGTCGTCACTTGCTGGGCCTCCCCTGGGCAACTGGGGGTCTCACTCGGCAGGGACTGACCGCCGGGGTGTCGTGAAGAAAGCAGCGCTGTCTGACAGCGCTGTGGCGCGCCTGCAATAACTCTCACAGCAACTACACACAGGGGCACACGTTAGCTATGCGTGTCCCCCAAGGCCGAAGCCTATACGGCCACCCAACGCCGGGCCCGTTTTTACGGGCCGAGGATAGCCCCCGCGGCTAAGGGGCGATGCCCCGTAACCGCTCGCCGCGCCCCCTGCCGGGGGCGCTGCGACAACCCACTGTGTGTGGTGACGGTAACACGACATCGCTTCTCGGCCTTTTGGCTAAGATCAAAGTGTAGTATCTGTTCTTTTCAGCTTAATATCTGAAAGTTCCCTCACTGAGGGACCAGTATATTAATCTGATTTTTGAAAGCTGACGGGATGTTCGGGGCTCGCTCCACTCCCGTCGCGGGTCGGCCCGGCATTGCAGTGCCGCCGGGATCGGCCCACATAAACACCATGTCGGTCAACTTCGACCCCCGAACTATAAAAGTCTTGTAAGATTTTTACGGTTCAGGGCAAATATTACATTATAAACATTACACTCTAGCCGAGAGCATACAAGATGTAGGTCATGGAATTTCACCCGTACGTTATGAAAATGTCGTTACGTTTTATTAACCGATATACTAACAACAGAGCAAGACGTCAGTCTTTAATGGATGACTCAAATGGAGTTATAATAAAGTTACTACAAACAATCGACGCAAATGGAATTCGTCCCGCCTCAGCTCGGTCAGAGTCAGCTATTATTTTTTATTTTTTTTTATTCTTTTTTATTTAAGGGATGTACACAAATGCGACGATGTCAATCCCATCGTACTTTTACATATATCAACTTACTTCCTAAACTAATTTAGCTTATTAAAATTACACAAAACAGAATGAACTAAATCTAATTACTTTTACTTATCTAATAAAAAAGTATATAATATTTTTGCTGCTTCAGAGGTAGGCTTAGCTAAAATACTATGGAAAACTCCAACATCCATTACCGACAAATTCATCCTATTGAGAACTGCGTTTCTCTTATGAGTCAGCTATATGTATAACCAGTCTGACACTGAACTGCAAATTACCGAAAAACGTGAGAAAATCCAATTTATAGCGCAGATTGTTTTTTTTAAAACCACTTGAATGGCTTTTATGGGTACATGTACTGATGTATCAAACTTTTTTGACGTAACAAGCGTTGTGAATTTGGAGTACTTGTCAAATATAACAGAACATTACGCCTGTAATCCCCGAAGGGTTAGGCAGAGATGTAACTAATAGCTTAGTACACCCACATTTCGCAGTTATGTTTCCCATTCCCATGTTATGTAGTCCCATGTAAAAAGGGGCAATCCTATTGTCAAATACATTTTCACATAAAATACGTTATTACAAAAATAATTCTTTGTACCGACCCGGAATCTGAATGTATAACCGGTTGACGGCAATAGGGTCCCTCCCTATTTCATGGCTCTTAACATGTACAGTCGGACTAGCTAATTGGTATGCAGTTAAAAATTTGCATCTTTCTATTACACTGCCAACATCAATCATTTTTACTATTTGCGCAGTATTTTTTTAAGCATACATACACATGCTTAAAAAGTTACTAAGCGACCGTGCAACAGGCACACCGCTGACTGTCGCGTTGGCCTAGTCTAGCTTAACCTAAAGATCGACCCGAGTGGCTGTTAATATTTAGCCACGAGCTCCTCGCGTTCCATTATTATATTACTCTACAAAATCAGTGATAGCCTAGTGGTGTGTCCGTCGGACTGCCAAGTCTCGAGTTCGATTTTTCGGAATATGTGCATATTGTATAATTATCATTTGCTTCGGTGAAGGAAAACATCGTAAGGAAACCAGCATGCCTGAGAGATATTTCTCGACGGCATGTAAAACCAAGTCATAGGTCCATGGGCGGCATAAAAACTCTGACACCAGGTTAGGCACTAACCACACGATGAAGAAAGAAAGATTATATTACTTAGTAAATCGTGATGAAGTACTCTACCTACTTGACGTCGTGTGGCACCGGTAGGGTGGCCCCCCTGTCCAGCAGGATCTTCAGGATCTCGTAGTGGTTCCTGTGAGCGGCCAGGATGAGAGGCGTGATGTCTGGCGTGAAGGTCGCTGATGATGCGTCGACGGACTCCCAGCTCTGGTGGAAAAGATAAAGATTTAAGTAAGTCAGATGGAAGTGATTGAAAAATAACCCAGGAATTAGTAGAAATGGACATCATTGCACTGCAAAACGTAATACATTACTTTTTCTAAGATACCCCAGTCTAACAACCGTATCTAAATATAAACAAGTCAAAGAGATTACTTGGGTAAAAGTAATTAGGTACTTAAGATACGATTTTTATTCTGTAGTTTAGTAAAATAATTGCTTGAAGTTAGAACTGTCAAAATTTAGAATTTTCAGGTTTCCTTTCTTTGACGGTTTCTCTAATACGTTCAAATTCTTAATTCCATAAAAATGGTTGCATAAGTAATTCTAATTACTTAAACTTAAGTAATTACTTTAACTTGACTATAGATACAAGTGTAAGACGATCTAACAAAGGAGATACTCAGACTAGGTTTGTTAAACAGGTGTAATAGTCAGATGTACCCCTTTATTTGTATAAACAAGTAACAATTTCTTGTAGGACAACGTTCGTTGCAAAGACTCCTAAAAATTGATAATGGAAGAAAAATAAAATAACAAAAATGCAACTAAAAATAATCGACTTTCGACCCAGAGCTGATATTACTTATAAAAAACCTCGCTCTGACTACGGGTCACTGACCTCAATAAATTCTTATCATTATTTATACATGATACAGGAGAAATTGATATTGTTCCAGCAACTGGGAAGAAAATCGGATGGGTACTATTAGTTTTGTGTGATTGTATCATCAATATCATGGTACGAGAATGTATCATTGTCACCCACGCTTGGTTTTTGCTATTTACTAGAAAGGACTATAAAAACGAAGCACCTTAGTGTTTTCAGATATGTGCGTCTATCTGCTGCAAGGGTTTTAGTCTCAAACTCAAAGCAGTTACTTCAATTACTTAAGTAAATCAAATATTTCAATCTTCTTAGCGTATCGATGGCAAATTTACATTAAATATATTTGGCCCAAATTTCAGCTATGCGAACTCTGCTCAGGGCATGCAGCGCAAGATGGGTGGTGCTCACCTTCCATCTTGCCTAAATGAATTGTCTAATATTTCAATTAAAACTAAAACTAAATACTTTTGAGTAAAACTCTAGGACCTAGGAGGTGAAATTTCCTTGAAAAAGCTGTGAGCACTCGGAGCCCACCTCCGAGTGCTCACAGCTTTTTCAAGGAAATTTCAAAACGCTTAGTTGACACTTCCCGTGACCCAAGGGCTGGCTTTTACCTTGGCCAGAGGCTAAGTGTTGCCATACAACGTGGCAACGCCGCCAGTCTCTTGGGGTCATTACCAGTTGACAGCGTTGAGGAGTTTTGTGCACCATTTTTTAGTTTATTGCTAAGATAGTTACTTTAGGTTATGTTAATTTGTAAATGTATAATATATTGTTTTATTCGAATAAATACTTTTCCTTTTGAGTTATCAAAGGGCCGGTCAGTTGGTCACATACCTAGTTGAAGCTAGTCATTTTAACAGTGTTGTATTTCTGCAACTTTCAACTGTATTGACATAATACTTCTAATAAGTGTGTCGATTATGGAAATTAGCTGTCTTACGTATGGTTCCCCTGGCACATGGTTGTCTTCTTCCCATTGCAGGAGTAGTTCCACAGCTTCCACATATTCTTCTTTGATGGCGTGGAGAAGAGCGTCCTGTGAGCAAAATGAGAAAGTAAATTATTGCTATTTTACAGCTGGTACCATTTTAAAACAAAACAGCCTTAACATTTATAATGCGCACAGCCAAGTTGTGGGATTCCTTGCTGGGGTTTGTTTTAGTATCTATCTGTAATCCGTCAATGGCGTCAATATTGAAGGCAGGAGCGGACAGAAATTTTCTGAATTCCTTGAACTATAAACGCGTTATTCATTTCCTGACACTCAAAACCTGTCAATAAACAAGTTCGAGACAGAGAAGTGAACATGTTTAAGCCAAAGCACGTTTATGAATCTCGGCCTGCGACCTTATCAAGACAAGATGAGACCAAGTAATTAGCTACTACTTAATATGTAGATACGTAATTAGGAAAAATAATGATAAAAAAATACAAGTCATAGACAAGATTCAGCGAATATTATTTGAGTGTGTAAAAACAAAGTCAAGTACAATATTGGCTGTCGAACACCTGTTCCAGATACCTAATATTATTGAATCTAACTATTGTTCTAGATTAGCGGATAAGTATTTTTGATAGACAGACCTCATACTAATGGTACTTCGGTCTTTTAGTATTTATTTTGACCAATAAATTTGTATCACTAGAAAAAAAACAACAGTGGTATTTTTTGCACATTACTGGCTATATGAAACGTGGGTGAGCTCACTATGTATATACTACTTTTAACTTCGGGGCTTACAGGCTTGAAGTTATGTTAGCCTGGTTTGATTCTTATAATATAACAATATTAGTCAAATCTTAGTTCAACCGATCTTAATCTGATTATCATCAACATCTGCCCAGCCTTTTCCCAACTATGTTGGGGTCGGCTTCCAGTCTAACCGGATGCAGCTGAATACCAGTATTTTACATGGAGCGACTGCCTATCTGACCTCCACAATCCAGTTAGTACTAGGTAATACGATACCCCTTGGTAAGACTGGTTGCCAGACTTTCGGGTCACTGATTACCTGTAACGACTGTCAAAGATCTTAAATTGACAGCCGAAACCAACGGTTTAACGTGCTTTCCGAGGCACGGAGGAAACTCGGTATGTAAAAAAAAAAGTAAAAATGTATTTATTTCAGTAAATCTTTACAAGTAAGTTGCCAGGGCTTCCCAGAAAGTAATCAAATGATACTTGTGTTGTATGTATGGGTGGTCACCCATCCACGGAGCAACCCAGGCAAGCGCGGCTACCTACTACAATATTCTATCTTATCTATCTATGCTATCTACTATAAATCCTTGTTTGTTTATGTTCTTATTGTTTATTATCTTCTTATCTTCTTATCTTCTTATCTTCTTATCTTCTTATCTTCTTATCTTCTTATCTTCTTATCTTCTTATCTTCTTATCTTCTTATCTTCTTATCTTCTTATCTTCTTATCTTATTCTTATGTTGGGGTCAGCTTCCAGTCTAACCGGATGCAGCTGAATACCAGTATTTTACATGGACTGACTGCCTATCTGACCTCCATAACCCAGTTGGTACCGGGTAATACGATACCTCTTGGTAAGACTGGTTATATCAGACTTTTGGGCCACTGACTACTTATAACGACTGTCAAAGATCTTCAAATGACAGCCGGGACCAACGGCTTAACGTGCTTTCCGAGGCGCGGAGGAAATTCGGTATGTAATGGGTGGTCACCCATCCACAGAGCAACCTAGGCAAGCGCGGCTTAACATCTTATCTGATTATATCATTACGAAAAGCTTGCCGCATCACCCACGAGGTGATTGTAAATTATTCCACGGGATTACTACTGGGACACAAATAATCCTATTTCTGATGTCCTATCGTAGGACATGGTCTACATAGGTGCCAAAATTCATCGAAATCCGAACAGGTGAAAACGTAACAGAAAAAAAACACAGAGAGAGAGTTATTTTCGCATGTATAAGTACTTTCGCTTAGTAATTATATCATACATAATATTAGTATTAATGCTATAATTATTATTTCACGATAATACATAGCTTATAATATACATACATACATATCAATAAGGGAACGAAGTCCATAATGAGAGAAGATAATTTATTAAGATTAACTTGCTTACACGTGGTAATGGAGATCTTTTCTAACATAACATCACGCATATTTATGAAGAGGAGGAAGGTAGGGTTGTACCTCTTTTTAGTCAATAAGTGTAGTGTTTAATGCCAGTCATGTTTTAAAGTTTCGTTAATAGGGGATGTGCCTCGGGGTATTACAGAAGATTTCCTTAAGGGGAAGAAATCAGATGAAACTTGACTTATCCATGGACGAACATTTCCGTTTATCGTTTTGGATTATAGTAGATAGCATAGATAGATAAGATAGAATATAGTAGGTAGCCGCGCTTGCCTGGGTTGCTCCGTGGATGGGTGACCAACCATACATATGACACAAGTATCATTTTATTACTTTCTGGGAAGCCCCGGCAACTTACTTGTAAAGATTTACTGAAAAAATACATTTTTGTTATTTATTTAACAAATTATGTACACACTAAATACAGAATTCAAGGAAGCAATTAATAAAGTACTAATAAGTTAATTAGATACTTTTATAGAATTTTCGAGTACTTATATTAAAGCTTTTTTAACGATGTCCCTAAGAAAGTAGGTAATGAGGATCTCTTGGCTAAATAATAACAGCCGTTCGAATCGATCCTCAGGTTAAGCCGCGCTTGCGTGGGTTTGTTCGTGGATGCACCCATTACATACCGAGTTTCCTCCGTGCCTCGGAAAGCACGTTAAGTCGTTGGTCCCGGCTGTCACTTTAAGATCTTTGACAGTCGTTACAGGTAGTCAGTGACAAGAAAATCTGACAACCAGTCTTGCCAAGGGGTATCGTATTACCCAGTATTAACTGGATTGTGGAGTTCAGATAGGCAGTCGCTCCATGTAAAATACTGGTATTCAGCTGCATCCGGTTAGACTGGAAGCCGACCCCAACATAGTTGGTAAAAGGTTAGGCAGATGATGATTTTGGATTATAGTGGAATGCAATTAGACAACATTTTGCAGGTTTCGAGGGCATGGTTCCATGCACCGTAAGTCAAATATTATTATTAAATGATGTGACATTAAAGAATGTGTGGTTTTTTCCAGGCAGTCAGTACTATGCCCATGGAAACCAAAGGCTACTCACAATGTATTTTTGCCCCTTTATTAATCGCCTTGATATTTTCACCTACTACATCCATCACCGCGCCATCCAAAAATCCATTAGACCAAATACTCAAAACCGATAAATCTGAATCTTCAGCCATATCTCCGAATCTTTCAAACTTCTGAATGTTTACCCAAATTTCTACGTCTGTTGTGAGATGACTCGGATGATTTAGGTCTAGCAATAACCTGTATCTTTTTGATCGTAAACCTGTCATCTTCTGAAATCTGCCGGATTGAAATTGCTATCGTTATATATAACTGTGTGGTTTCTATGATTAGCGTTTTACGTGCAAAATTATGTATGAGCGAAGGAGATTTTTATTTGGGGAACTGCTGTACGGCTAATTATAACCTTACAGCAGGTTACCATTTAATATGTGTCATTTAATATTAAAACGGCCAAGGGTGGTGGAGGTGTTTACGTTTTAATAAGTAGATATTAAATTATTAAGTAGACATTACCCAAGTTTAATTTGGAAATATTATGTTGCCATGCAATTGAGTTTTTCTAGTATTGTGTCTTTATGCTTTCCATGCTAAGATAGGTGCCTTTTGGCCTCGTACAGGACCAGTTTAGTTAGTTTTATTTTAATCTGTTTTTAAGTTTTCTTTTTTTTAATCTTCGTTTTCTTGTCAAAATACCACTTTGTTTTGTCCAGTGCGAGACTAATAAATACTTTATCTTTCTTTCTTTCTTTATTGACACTGTATTCAACTTTCTTTTTTTTTCAATTAAAAGGTAGGCACAGGAGATCAACGTATTTCCATTGCACCCTGCTAAGCTATACGGGGTGGAAACACCGACGCACAAACGCACATGGAAATTTTTCAACGTACAAAAGTTTTACCCACGCGATCAAAATGTATGGAACAGCTGGTTAAAAAAAAAGTACCGATTTTTTTTTAATGTGGGGTTTCAGAACGATTTTCCACTTTCTTAGTGTTTTTTTTTTTGGAAGTCGGTTTTTTTTTACATTAACAAAACCTAGTTATGTTAGAGACTATATAATTATTTACTTCAAAAATTTTATAATAAAAAAGGTTTCAAGCTAATTTTCCCACCGTCGTCATCCGTGTACTATATTAGCTGCTAAAATTACACCTACTTGTACTCGTCGAGTTGAGCACGTAACTTAGTTATCCCGGTATGTTGGTGTGGAAGAAAGTTGTTGTTGGTAGGGGTGAAAGTTTTCTTGTCCACCACGATTAAAGTCACTTATTAAGCTTTTAAAATATCTTGGCCTTTATTGACTTTATATATAATACTAGCTGACCGGCGCAACTTCGTCTGCGTATTTAATGTTCCGCTCCTATTGGACGCAGCGTGACGTTTTATAGCCTTATAGCCTTCCTCGATAAATGGGCTAACCGACACTAAAAGAATTTTTCAATTCGAACCAGGAGTTCCTGAAATTAGCGCGTTCAACTAAACAAACAAACTCTTGAGCTTTATAATATTAGTATAGATTATAAATTATAAATAAATATAAAATATATTAAATATATAGTATTGATTATTGAGGTTTTAGAGCTAGGTTCGTTGATAACTTTGGACATAAATAGTAGGTAAGCACCTATGTATATTGCCTTTTTTTAGTTACTTATCAGTTTTTTTTCTGGCAACAATTTATCGATTGCTATTTTCATTCACTTCACGATATAAATAAAGTTATAGTTTGAGTAGTAGTTACTACCCTCTTATAAAATATCGCTAAAATAATGTAAACGTTTTAAGCCATCGATGGATTTTAGTTTTTATAACCCATCATCGTAAATCTGGAGCTTTGATCCTTCGCCTAATATTCCCATCTACTTTAGTTGTGCAGTAAAATTCGATTGTTTACTTTCCAGAATATGGGGAAGTAACTACCTATTGACATCCGCACACTCACCATATAGGTTCAGTTGAAAACCAGCGTCGGGCACTAGTTGTCCGGCATTTTGCTGAACTGGGCTTATTTGGCGCAGCCGTGAGTCACACAATATTTCTTGGTTAGTTTAAAAAAATTATTTTATATTTGCTTTTTTATATTTTGTATTGTGTACTTGTGGCGTGTGCCAATAAACGTTTTTTCTTTCTTTCTTTCTTAACTACCTTTCTAAAGTAAGTACATGACGGAGGAGCAACAGGCAGATATAACCACTTAATGGACACAAAATAGCAAGACACGACAACGCAGCAGGCCCAGAGGGAGATGGCGGGGTGAGCTGGTCTCTTTTTCAAAGGAGTCGCTTTTTTTAAGTATACGTACTAGCGACCCGCCCCGGCTTCGCACGGGTGCAATTTAGGTACTAACAATAGCTACACCAATCGGGTCGAAATCTCATATCTTTCAAGCTAGGACCATCCATACACATTCATAAAATTTCATTGAATTCGGTTAAGTGGCTTCGGGGATGCGAACATAGTGACACGTGCTTTTTATAGATATATTAATTAGCTGTTGTTTGCGCCCGTCGTCCGCTTGAAATTATTATAAAAATATTACTTCCCTATTTGAATTGGATTTTATTAAAAATTTTAAGGGTTTTAATTTTTTTGCACGGAACCCTAATCCTTTTTCTAAAATAAAAGTAGCCTAAGTTACTCCTTATAACATCACCTATTTGCCAGCAGAACAGAACGAAGAAGGACATTCCTGTCAAAATCAGTCCAGTTGTTTCGGAGATTAGCAGACAGACAGACAGACATACAAAAATTTAAAAGAAAGGGTTTTGGTATAAGTACCGTATTTACTTTCATATGCATTCAGTAAAAAGCTGTTTTATTGTAAATACAAACAGACAGTTCAATTTTATTTCTTTGTATAAAAAGAAAGATAGATATAAAACTTACCACCTTGACACCGCCTCCATTACCCAACGACCTTCAATGGAAACTTGCCCATTATTTCCATTTGGTACGTCTTACTGAAACTACCCTCTTTATGAAAATATACTATCATTTGCGATCATGCAAACTATTGGAGCTATGATTTCCCAGGGGGAGTTCAGGTATTCTTTGTCATAGATTTTTGTCGAAATAATACGGTGTCTGTCGCGAAGTTTTTTTTATGTGGTGAAGTTTGTTGTACTTTGTGCGAAAAAGGGATTGATGATTTTGGTGGTAACGTGTTTTTAAAACCGTTACATGCTTTTCATATGTTAGTCGATTTCGGAACGATTTTTATACTGTCTTTTACTATCGGCGATGGTTTTGTTCGGCAACTGTCATTTTTGACGTTTCACTTTACGACCTGTTTTCGTCATGGTAACATAATTCGCCAATTTAATTTTACAAATCCGGTATAATCTCGGATATTTTAGGCCAAATGATGCCATAATTGCTGCCTTAAACACCCAGGACGAGGTGTTCTGAAGGAGGGATCCTTAATTTCTTCGAATTTCAATATTGGACGATGCTCTAGTGTGATTGTCACCTACTTTGGCTTTATCGGTGCACACGGGAAAAGTCATTTACTAACGGGGAAAAACGCTCTGCTGTGGCGTTTTTTTCGTAAGATTATAATTTTTGATTTCATCTGGATTCTCTCACCTTCGACGCCGAAATCTTGAGGTCTTATTTAACATTTTTTTATGCCAGACATCTGGCCCAAACTTAATTTACTTTCTTTACAAAAAGATGCAATAATAACCTCAAATTAATAATAAATCATAGAAAATTAATATGAGCATAGTAATTTAATATTTAAAGTAAAATAAGGAAGCTACTGACAAAATAAACAAGGTATTAACAAAGGTATTTCCATTGTTTCTATTATCCTAGTTTAGTCACCCCCGGTAGATTAAAGGTCTGACTCTTTGAAGCGTTCTATCTGGCAAGTATTTTTTAACTGTAGTGTGCGTCTCCACGGCGCCCGAAATTCTTTTATTGTTATACATACATCTTTTTATTTTTAATAGGAGAACACACACACACATACACTCGCAAACAATGCGTTCAAAATAAAACATCGTGTTTCTTTAAACGAGATTAAAACTGTCGGTACCTACGCATGTAGTAAGTAAAACAATAAAATAATAAATTAAACTAAATAATTCTCGACTTACTATACTTCCAGCATCGCTCAGATTTTTGACCTTCAACACTGACCTTGACTTTAATCCCAGAGAGGAGCAGTAGCTTTATGAGCTCGATGTTCTCGTTCTCGATGGCTGCTACTAGGGCTGACCGGTTGAGGGGGTCCACGCAGTTGATGTCCAGGATATCCGGCTGCGGTGTGAATTGTTCTATTAATCTGTGGAAAATTAGAAAAAAATTAAAATCATCGTATAAACAGACAGTAAGCAGGGTAGAGGTATATAGGTACAAAGAAATCTCTTCCAGCATTTTGTGACAGTTAAATATTATAGTTAAAGAAACACGCTTCAGATTGACGTCATTTTATTTCTCGTATTTTTCTCAGCAAACCCTATCATTTGATACTCATATCATGGGAATTTATAAAAAATAACTAATCCGCCATCTTTTGGAGTCCGTCATATTAGATTTAGAATGACGTCACATAGCTAACCATGCATTGTCATCAAAACTAAACACGTCTGCTAAATTTCAGCTGGATCAGAATCCGGAAAGTGGGCCAAATTTAACTTCTAAAATTTTTTTACATAGTAAGTTAGTTACACGTGAAACTAATAAAAGCGTGTTAGAAATACAAAAGACATCAATTTGCAAGCGAAAAACCGTGGGTACCAAAAACTGTCTTTTGTATGTTTTGCAGGGAGTGTACCTATTCCAAATCATTAGGCGTCTTTGTGCAGTATATTTTAGACTGTACAAAGATCTCTCTTTTAATATTTTTTACACAGAGGGTTGAATTTACGAATTCAACAAAATCTATACGCTAACATACACCACACCTGTGCAGTGTACACCCCAAAGGGTCAGGCAGAACCGTACCTATTACACTCACATTTTGCCAGGTATTATAATTATAAGTCCTAGGTAATAAGGGGCGAGCCTTTTGTAATTTACTGGGCACAAATTCAGACTCCAACCACCAAAAGAAATTCCTAATGGAAAACTCAATAACACTTTGCCCGACTTGGAAATCGAACCCAAGACTTCATGCCTAGTGCACCAGTAGACCAACGTGGCGTGGATCAACAACGAAAGTCGAAAACAATATTGGAATTACTTCTAAAACAAAACAAATGTGATTGCCTCAAAACCTTCAAAATTGCAGAAATCGCCTCAAAGCCTTGGTCTATCCTATATAAGTAGTCGATTACAGAGAAACTGTAGTAGTGCCGGCTTTAACTTCCACTAATCCTATTTATTAGAACGGCGCGTCCTAAATATAGTGCAGATTGATACTTTCAGTTTTTGAGGTCACTCCGGTTGCTATGTTGTTGAGTACGAAATTTTATGTGTCTATACTGTTTTAGGTACGTCGTTAGATTTTCTGTTAAATGTAGATACATTTACTACTAGGTAGTGCGATTGTTGAAATATTCAAAAACAATAATACAGTGTAATAGAAGGTGCCGCAGCAGTAATAGCCTAGTGGTGTGACCGTCGGACTGCCAAGTCACAAGTCTCGAGTTCGAACCCAAGACACGCACCTCTGATTTTTCGGATTCACGTGCGTATTGTATAATTATCACTCGCTACGGTGATGGAAAACATCGTGAGGAAGCCACCATGCCTGCAAGACATTTCTCGCCAGCATGTAAAGACAAGTCAGAGGCCCATGGGCGGCAGAAAAACTCTGACACCAGGTTAGGCACTAACCAGGTGCAACCCAAGTCGGCAATAGCAGAGAAAATCTCTACAGATGGGGGTTCATGGACGGCTCAGATCTCAAGTGTCTTGCGGTGTGTCTCCACAGACAATGGCCCGCCTTCCATCTTGCTCTGCACCTCCTGACACCTGCACACTTGACGATCTTATGACTGCATCAGCGAGCGGAGATCACGCAGCTGAGTTTTGGGCCAAATATATTTGATTTAGATTGTCCATTGACACGCTAAGAAGATAGCAGGTGACATTTTTGGTTTTTGCCTACAATTCCTTATTGTCATCAGAAAAAAGCGTGAACTTACATTATGTATCATCACTACATAGTATAAAACAAAGTCGCTTCCCGCTGTCTGTCTCTATGTATGCTTAGAACTTTAAAATTGCGCAACGGATTTTGATGTGGTTTTTTTTAATTGATAAAGTGATTCAAGGGGAAGGTTTATATGTATAATACATGCATATTATAGTAGAGAAAATATTAGTATCTACATTGGCGGGTCGCTAGTATGTAATAAAATAAGGATATAAAAAATTCACGATTCAAAAAATGAGAATCCAGAAGTACAGCATCAAGGTGTCATGGATGTCGCAAGTAATGACTAATTTAAAGCGTTTCAGAAAAAAAAAAGAATTTTTCAGTAAGGCCTACATCGTCTAAGAAACATCCCAAATTTCACATTTCCCATGTCAGCACCTACTTTAGATTGTACATTTTTCGTCTGCCAGTAGCAGAACCCACCAGGCACCTTTGTGCTCTTTTGTCTTTATGTATTTTTCCTGTAATGTGTTTTGTGTGTACATAAATAAATAAATAAACCCATAAAAATTCAGGAAAAGATAAATTTTGTTCTATTTTAGTCTCTTTTTGCATTGAATACTAACCATGCAGTACTTACAGATTTCTTTGTTTACTTCCGACAGGAAGTATACATAATGTTATCTAGCAAAGTAAACAAATCGATGATATCGTGCCATATGCTTATCTCAGTCCCCTTGGGGGTAGTTTAAGGGGCTGCACTATTACATCAAGTCGAAAGACAGTAGCGACATTTGTACTAATTAAATCACATTTACGTAACGATTTTTGTAAACAATAGTAATTACGATGATTTATGCGTTTGTGATAGGCTGTGTTTTATCCAAATCTTGTAGACTTAATTTTATAAAATTTAATTTCACCGTGCAGTGCTGTGGCTGTCTATAAATAATAATATAAATAAATATACTGGTAACTATATTTTCGAGCTGTTTGGGGTTGAAACTCTTGGTCCGTGCGGCCCGAGTGCTCACAGTCATTTCACGGAAATTTCAAAACGCTTAGTTGACACTTCCCATGACCTAAGGACTGGCTTTGACTTTGGCCAGAGCCTTAGCGTTGCCATACAACGTGGCAACGCCGCCAATCTCTCGGGGACATTACTAGTTCACAAGTTTGGGGAGTTTTTTTGATGCCATTTTCTAGTTTATTATATATTATATATATACAAAAGGTTATTTAAATTTATAAATGTATTTGATATTGTTATTTTTGGCTTGATCAATTTTAAAATCTATTTTTAAATCAAAATCATCAGGCTTGAACGTAGTTTTAGGTACTTTCGAAAGAGGTTGTAACTGATGTAAGTTTCGAAATATGCTTATTGGTACTGTTAGGTTACACCTCTGTCCAACCCTTTGAGAATTACGATCCTAGAAAACCCTAGCGACTCCTCTTTTTTATATATATATTTTTATTATAAAACGTTGCCCCACACTAGATTTTTCCTGTATCGTGGGTGCGTTTACAAAAATCAAAACTCACATATACAAACAGCCAGACCCGGATCAACTATCTGTAGGCCATACAAATATTTGTTCCGGGATCGAACCCGCCAATCGCTCAGCCACTGCGCCAAATCTTACCTCTTAACAGTAACATAATCTCCTCTATCGGCGTGAAGAAGGAAGGTTTTCTCTTCTTTGGTGAGCGGCCTCTCGTAGACCATGCGCAGGTCATTGTGGCTGTTCCTCAGCGCCTCCTGGGAACTGCCCAGCAGCTCCTCTCTTGAGCCTCGGTTCATGCCGGTCTGGAAGAAGAGCGAGGGTTAATTCATCGTTAGGAGATGGTGACGGTGGTGGTGGCTTAAGGTGACGTTTGACTCTAAAATGAAGCCCCTATATCGGTAGATTATCTACTAACTTTAAGGCTAATAGGCACGGTAAGAGCATCAGTAACCCACAATCAAATCGTAATGCCTTTCATTTTGATAGTTTAATATTCATTGCGTTTCTTTCGTTGACGAGCAGAATTTTCCTTCTTAGCGTGTCGTTGGCAAAAAAAAATGAAATGTGATTAGCTCAAAACTTAGCCACCCGAACCCTGCTCACTGACGCAGCCATAACATCGACGAGCAGACCAATTTTCCAAACACATGAAGAGCAATAGATTTAACGTTATTACGTGCTTTATTATACATATATGTGCATGTTATTGATTTTCTTTCTTTCTTCAGGTTGTGAACTGCTTACCCAACCACCGATACAAGAAAATGATGGGATACAAATTGCGATTTTTGTCAAAGTACAATTATCATGTTTGCAGGGCTACCATGCCCAGATGTCGCACAGGATAGAGAGGTATAGAAGGAGAAATAGCCTTTGCCCAGCAGCGGAACACGATGCGGGCTAGTAAACAAAAAAACAAAAGACTATTATCAGCCATTGTGAATTTAGAATCTAAAATGAAGATAGGTAGGTACTTTAGCACTGGGCAGTCAGCTATTTCCGTAGATGTCATGACGCATAAACAACTCTTAGCGACACTGTTTACATTATTACTCAGAAATAGTTTGTGTGGCAGTCAAAATATATCAGAGTGATCGATATACATAACGTAAACGAATGTGTGAATTTTGTGGAAATTCATAAAAAAGTGTGGTCGAAGATGAAGCAGTAGAAGCAGCACATGCGAAGATTATATAGGTGTAATTTGCCATGTTGTGTAGGCAGATGATGACGATATCAATAACTAATCTAGTTTGATGTGTTGATGCATTCATTAATTTACTGATAGACAATTCACAGCCTAAATCGATGGGTCTATTTCATCATCATCACCAGCATCATTCTCCTGCCCTTATCCGAATTCATTTGAGGTCGGCGCAGCATGTCTTCTTCTTCCATACTTGTCTATTACTCGTCATCTCAGCAGTCACCTCCTTTCTTGCCATATCAGCCTTAACACAGTCCCTCCATCGTTTCTTTGGTCTTCCTCTACTCTTATAGCCATCCGCATTCATACTCAAAACTTTTGTGACTACATTTTCCTCATTCCACCGCATCACATGCCCATACCACGACAACCGATTACCACATAACTTTCATTCATCGGCGCTACTTTTACATTCGGTCCAGTCGTAAACATGAAATTTCGCACAAGAGTTCAATAACGAAGGTAAAACTAAGGTTGGATTTTTGAAAATGTTTCACCTAAAGACGTTAATTAGGGGATTAATGTTTGCATGGGTTCGAAAATGTTGCCTATGGGAAATCTTAGCGGAGACACGGGTTGTGTTTGGTTCACTATTACGCGAACCTCTTTTAATTATAATACAAAATAAAAATATTGATAAAGTATCTTTATTTGGCTCACGAGGTTGTCGACATGTGTGATGTGAACTCAGCGATCATTGTGCCGATAATCGTTTCAGCAAATTTTAATTGCCAAGAGCCTCAACCAATACCTGAGGATGCTCTCGTTAGGCAGCTGGATTAAGGGCTTGATTCAGAAAGCGGTTCTCCTGGACACGGCTCGTATTGTTAGGAGGTTCCTCTCTCTGGAGCCCTGACTGCCGGTAGCTTGGACCCTGTTCCCGATACCGGTGGGCTACTATTTTTTTTTTTTTTTTTAGATTTTATATAGGAATATTTAAAAATGTAATCAATAAGTTAGAAAAATAAATAAAGGAATAATAATATTGATAAAACTAAATACATGTATTTTACAACTAAATGTTTCCATTTAACAGCCCAACAGATCATAATTCTGTTAGCAGCAACTGTTTTATTGGAAGTGGTTTCAGCGAAGTTTACTTTAACTATTTTATGTCTTCCGTTATTTAGTTTAAGCCAATGGGTTATTCACAGATGCTAGTTTCAGTGGTCCCAGAGTGTTTTGGTTGAATCAGTGTCCAAGATAAGGTTAGATAAACCGGGCAATGCTGTACTGACAACACAGTCAAAGCGTCGTAGAGATCCGGATATGGGACGTTTGTAACAATAAAGAGCAGTCGAAGTGTTAAACTTATATCCAGGTATACAGCAGAGGGTGGAACTGATAATGATGATGATGATCTGATTATTCTTCTTCTTTATCGTGTGGTTAGTGCCTAACCTGGTGTCAGAGTTTTTATGCCGCCCATGGGCCTCTGACTTGGCTTTACATACCGTCGAGAAATATCTCTCAGGTACCTATGCTGGTTTCCTCACGATGTTTCCCTTCACCGAAGCAAGTGATAATTATTCAATACGCACATGATTCCGAAAAATCAGAGGTGCGTGTCCTGGGTTCGAACTCGAGACCTATGACTTGGCAGTCCAACGGTCACACCACTAGGCTATCACTGCTATCGAATGATCTGATTAACGATTTGAATGGCAGTTGAGAGACGAATGGCGTTTCCAAACGTTAGGTATTAGGCTCTGTTTTGAAGATTGGCCGAAATTTTAAAGATTTCTTTTTACTTCTCATGCGCGTTATGACTACTGCCCATACGGGTTTTTTATGCCTCTGAATTCTTACAGCTTGATCGATATGAGGCTGGCAACATAAAGTTTTTGTAGTTGTCCCTGCAACTGGGCCTATTTGGCGTAGCCGTGAGTCACACAATATTTCTTGGTTAGTTTTAAATTTTATTTTATTTTTGCTTTTTATATTTTGTATTGTGTACTTGTGGCGTGTGCCAATAAACGTTTTTTTCTTTCTTTCTTTCAAATTAAGCCTGAGAATAAGCATTTTTTAGACGTGATAAATTACATTACAGACAGTTCCCCAAAATTACCCTCACTTGTTTTCTGGTGGGTTAACTGAGAAGAAGTCGTGGAACAAATTCTCTAGCAAACAAATAATTTTGGCGTAAAGACATACAAAATACTAGGTTTACTACACGTATTAGCCGCACTAGATCATGAAACAGTCTAGCCGTGAAAGTGGATTAGTCGCTTGAATGTTTGACATTGGCGCATATAGGAACACAGAGTCAAGTTCTAGGTAAACGCAACTACTATGTTCTAGTTTATTCTGGTAGGTAAGGATCAAATATAGCCTATAAGACTTATAAAGTGATAATAAAAGGGTTATGGAATCATTTGTCTAGCCTAACTTCCGCCATTTTATTTTAGAAGATTTTGTCTCATATAATACTTGTTTGTATTGATTCCAGCATTTGATTAATGCACGATTTATGCATAGCCGCTATTTTGAAAATAAAATAAATAAAATGGCGGAACTTAGTAATCTTCCAACTCTCTGTCGTAATTTCACGCATTTAAAACGTTGTGCTGATGATGCACTGAATAGGACGGGGGCCATGGAGGTATTTAAAGTGATTTTATAAAATTAAAAACTTGTACCTATGAAAAAATAAACTGGTAAAAAAGTTGAATCTTTGACCCCGAATATCTCCGTAACTAGAAGGCATTGTCTAGAATAAAAAAAATATCGCAATAACGGGGTGAACAAGTTCTTTCGGATCCATAAGAATAATTTTACACTTTTATAATGTAAGAAATACATACTCTACAGCGCGAACAGGTCCACTCTTGTACACTTGCTTCCATTTTCAGGTTTCTAATCAACCAATGAAAAAAAACACTATTTTCACTTTGGACTTATGATGATACGAAGAAAATTTCTTAAATAAAATGGTCACTTTTTTAACCGAATTTGGATAGCCATTGCAAGCTAAGCCAATGAACAGTTACGTCAGACTGTTAAGGACAAAATTGACACAAAAAGGTTATAGTTACACAGTTAACTGGACTAACTTGTTCGGAAGTTCAATGCTCACTAAAAGCCCGGTAACTTGAACTTACTAACCAATGTCAACATAATGGACGGACAGGCAGAATGATATACAAATATTGTATAAACAGGCGTATTTTGGGTGTGTTGCCTGTCGCTATATATTTCTTTTAGTACTTTATTTACCCAGTCTTCCAACCAGTCTCACCAAGGGATATTATCGTATTACCAAGTACTAACTGGGTTGTGGAGGTCAGATAGACAGTCGCTCCATGTAAAATTCTGGTAAGCAGCTGCATCCGGTTAGACTGGAAGCCGACCCCAACATAGTTAAGAAAAGGCTAGGCAGATTATGAAGGTTTTATTCACCCGACTGTGGTCAAAAGGAGGGTAATGTTTTTCAGGGCTTGTTTAGTTTGACACTAAAAAACATACCTGGTCATCTAATTGTGGTGAAATTATAGTTGGAACTAAATCATTTTAAAACCAAGTTCGTGTATAATCAAAATTAGTAACATTATTTTTTTCAATGCTTGTTTGTCGATCAAGAATAGCAACCGATTTTTCAGTTAGTTATGTGTTTCTTATCTTGTTAGAATCGCTGAAATATACCAGATACTTGAGGTCAGGAGTCATCCTGAGTGCATCGACTAAGTGACAATAGTGAAAAATACAGGTATAACATGGGACTGACATTACCATCTGAAAAGCTTTTATCAATTCGCTTTAAGAGCACCTTTCTAGGCCTAGATATTAGTAGTGACATAAAATGAAGCCTAACTTTCTCCATACCTATATAACATAACAGCACGCCTGTAATTCCCAAAGGGTTAGACAGAAGTGCACCTAATAGTAGGTACACCCACATTTCGCCAGTTATGTTTAAGTCCCGTGTAATAGGGGGCGAGCCTATTGCAATCAACCGCGCATATATCCAGACTCCGTGGCTGCTACTGAGAAATTCCTGATGGAAAAATCCAACAGTACTTTGCCCGACCCGAGAATCGAACACAAGACCTCATGCGCTATACCAACGAGGCAATCCCTCTTACTTCATTCATATTTTAATTATAGCTCCCAACCCTATAATCAGCATGTATAAAAAAGTACGGTCATAGTTAAGGATGTCCATTAAACTGAACAACTTTCTCAATGGTACCAACATCGTAAACGTGGAACAAAAATATTTCGACGGATACAAACGGAAAAACAAAGAACACAGATTAATATCAACGCCGTTTTAAAAATGATAGACAGTGTAAACAAATCGTAGATACCAAAATTTTTCGCGGAAATGATGCTTTCATTTTTTACTAGGAATTGCCAATAATGTCGGCGGCCAACGAATATGAGAAATCAATTAAATGAGGAAAAGACAATCAGAAAGTTTAGGTTTTTTACGAGAAACATTTTCGTTTCTGAAGTTAGTTTCAGTCTTTATGTACATATGTACCAACAAAATGATAACTTGATACCGGTACTTTGTAGAAACTTTAACTTTTGTAGAAATTACTGTAAAGTATTCTGCCTGTGCATTTTTATTTATTTAAATAAATGTAACAAAAGTGCTGTTTATTTTAAGAATGACGTTTCATGCATTTGAGCCATTGTCGTCTAGTTGGTATTTTAAGTTTTCATTTGGCTATTAAAAAATAGTTAAAAAAATCTTAAAGGTTCAAGGAACTTCATAATGATGGCTTTTACTTGGAAGTAAAAATAAATTTAATGTTTCTTTAGCCATGTGCATGCTAACTAATATATCTAACGCCCCACAATTAGAATTTTAAATGTGTTTATTTATGTTTTCGAACATATGGCACTTGTGGGCTGCAGCTGAAAATCAGCGCCAGGTGGTATACCTTGTGTTGCCATCTGGCATTATGCTGAGCTGAGGCCCTTTGGCATTAATCGTTTTTTTTTTTGTTTGATTTTAAGGTGTTTCTGTTTTTTTTTAATGTCAATACACTCAATGTTCTCTCTCTCTTTCTAAATATTTGCACAACAAGTGCTTTGATGAAAACGAAAACGGAAATGCATCAACGATGGCTAAGACTTGGGCGTGTCCTAATGGGGTTGCTAGTCACCTTACGAGTTATTAATTAGAGTATTTCACTGTTCTTGCGTTATTAATTATTGTGATTAATGTAGCACAGTGGGTGTAAGTTTATTAAACTCCGCGTTTACGGGGAAACAATGTTGTAAAACATTTTTATTTTTTAGCTACATGTTTTTTGAGTTGCGGGGACTGTAATAACTGAAGGCCTTGAAAATCAATTTACGAATAAAAAAAACTTTTTTAGTTATCGCATCACACACAAATCCTTGTCAAGTATCAATTTCGCAATTTCTTTTACTTGGATGACATTTTTTCCAGCTATTTTGATTTCAAAACCAAACTGCTGAACCGATTTTGTTCTATGGGACCAATCGAGAAGTAGATCCATTCAGATAAAAGAAGAATTTTTCAAATCGGTTCATAAATGACGGAGATATGAGGTAACAAACACAAAAAAAAAAAAAAAAACATACAACCGAATTGAGAACCTCCTCCTTTTTTTGAAGTCGGTTAAAAAGTTCTTAATATCATCGAAACCACATCTCAGCGACTAATCATGTTAAAAACTTGTTATAAATGGTTGAAGTGTACCTAAATAGTCCCATGCAATTTGGGGCGACATACCGACCTCAACCGGGCACAAAATCCTCCAGGCTGCCATTAAAAAATTCCTGGTGGAATAACCCAACAACACTTTGTCCGACTTGATAATCGAATCCAGTACTTTATGCACTATTGTCGATCTTATCTCACTCATACCATTAAAACTGCGAAAGTTTGTGAGGACGGACGGATGGATGGATGTTTGTCACGCAAAAACTACTAAACGTATTTCGATGAAATATGGCACACAGATAGTTTATAATCTGGATTAAAACTTAGAATACTTTGTATCCCGTTTGTACGATCCCGTGGAACATTTATAGGGCTCATACCGAGCATTAGCTAGTTTCGGAACAAATGTAACACAACCACCACACAAGTAACAACAAATTGTCACGTAATAAATCTACCACCCCGATTGTATCGAATAACGATGTCGATAGTTGAGACGCCATATATTCACGCCATCGTAATATCCCATGGGGATTTACACAAGCCTATTGTCACGAAGTAGATATAAACATAACGTGTTTCGGACAATTAGCTGTGTTAATTAGTAATTACTGTCTGGTTGGGCTAGAGGACAACTGAGCGTGGGGTTCCTGAGTTCATTCCCCAGATCGGGTAACGTGTTATTGGTATTTTTTTTTAACAAAATTCAACAAATACAAGAACGAAGATAAACATTAATTTCAATGTGGAAGGGAAAAAGTAGACATATTTAAATTAATGACGTCAACTATATACATTATAATAAATAAACTAACTACAAACTATAAAAGGGCATCAAAAAACTCCTGCTCAACGCTGTCAGCCGGTAATGTGCCCAAGAGACTGGCGGCGTTGCCACGTTGTATGGCAACACTTAGCATCTGGCCAAGGTAAAAGCCAGCCCTTGGGACACGGGAAGCGTCAACTAGGCGTTTGGAAATTTCCTTAAAAAGACTGTGAGCACTCGGACTCCACGGCCCCAGAGTTTCAACCCCAAACGGCTCGAAAATATAGTTTACACAAAGGTTAGTATATTTACGCAAGATAAAACAATCTCTCTAATAAAATCTCTCTAATCTCTCTATAGATTTAAGCATTTCCTCCCATCTAGCACCAAACTCACTTTGGTCCAGTCACTTGTGCTTCCCATTATAGACTATGCTGATGTTTGTTATCCTGATCTATCTCAAGAACTTTTAAACAAATTGGATCGACTTCTCAACAACTGCATTCGCTTTGTTTTTGGTCTTCGTAAATACGATCACATTTCTTCCTACCGTTCTCAGCTTAAATGGCTGCCTATCCGATTCAGGAGGTCCCTCAGATCTCTCTGTATGCTTTTCAGTATTATGAACGATCCATGTGCTCCCGATTATCTAAAAACTTATTTCAAAGTGTTGGGCAGTTCTCATAGTCGTAACCTTCGAGCTTCCAAAAATCTACTCCTCCAAATACCTTCACACCGCACCGGTTTTATGTCTAATTCTTACGCTATCTCAACTATAAAGCTCTGGAACGCGCTACCTATTGCCATTAAAAAAGCTGAAAACAAATTCACTTTTAAAAGAAAACTTCGGAACCACTATCTAAGTCAGACTAAATAGCTCTCAATTACCCAGAAGTCTTGTCATAGTAATTATTATCAGGTTTATCGTTTTTTATTTTGTTTTTTTGTTAAAATATTTATTAGTTTATTTTAATTGTATATGTGTATTAGTATCTATAAAAGGGTATACCTACATTTTCGAAAACAAGGAGTATTTTTATTTTATTTTTTGTACCCTATCACAATTTTGTCCAATTTAACCCAAAGGTGCCACAAGGCATTCTCTACCAGTCATGGTAGAGAATGCCTTGTGGCATTAAGTCCGCCTATGTACCACTATTGTACATGAAGTTTAAATAAATAAATAAATAAAACGAAGATTAAATTAATGTCATTTGATGGGAACAGAGACCTAACCCACACCATCTGTCTCGTCTTTACCCAACTATTGCCAGTATTTACATGGAGCGACTGCCTATCTGATTTTCAGGTTATAGTGATATTGAAGGTTTCAACCTTTTTCACGGAAACAAGTTTCAATTGTTATTACTGAATATTCATCTGCCCAGCCTTTTCCTATGTTGGGGTCGGCTTCCAGACTAACCGGATGCAGTTTAATACCAGTATTTTTCATGTAGCAACTGCCTATCTGACCTCCACAACCCAGTAAGTACTGGGTAATATGACACCCATTGGTAAGATTGGTTGTCAGACTTTCGGACCATTGACTACCTGTAACGATTGTCAAAGATCTACTTGCAAATGACAGCCGAGACCAAACAGCCCGAAATTCGGTATATTATGAATGGTCACCCATCCACACGTCGACTGAGGCAAGCGTGGCTTAACCTTGAAGATGACCCATGCGGCTGTTATTGTTTAGGATCCTAAAACATAAAATGCCCACCTGATATACAGAGATTAAGAACCATGGACCCAATAACCCATTGATTAAAATATCGGGATTTCGGAAGCTTTGCCGGACTTAGATGCAAAGTTAGAAGTCTTAAGTGGCTTTCATTTTAATCGTTAAATTTTCAGAATGGGACACAAAACGTATATGTAGGCTTTGTATGGTGAAACTTAATTAATATTCGTAACTAAAACCCATAACTAAGCATAATAGATCGTTCTAGACGATGTTTGGAAGGATATCGTAACATCACGCTTTGTAATCCCCGAAGGGTTAGGCAGAGGTGTGCCTAACAAGTACACCCACATTTTGCCAGTTATGTTTAAGTCTCGTGCAATAGGGAACGAGCCTATTACCATCAACCGTCCACAAATCCAGACTCCGTGGCTGATACTGAGTAATTCCTGATGGACCTGTTGGAAAAGCCCAATGACATTTTGCTCGACCCGGGAATCGAACCTAGGACTTCATGCTTAGTAGTCGCACTTGTGACTGCCAGACCAAAGAGGCAGTCAGAAAAAAAAAACAACAATAATTGATATGCTTTACCATTTGAAGCCTATGCTTTAAATGGTAAAGCATATCAATTATTGTTGTAGTCTAACCACCTAAATTAGTACTTATGAAAAAAAAAAACCGCGAACCCATATTTATATCATAGTAGTAACACATATCATAGTTATTTTCGCATAAATCGACAAAAAATGTACACATGTGACAGTTGTTTTTTTTTTTATAGGTAAGTACCTGTTTAGGTGGTTCCGTAGTTTGAGCTTGGTTTTTATTTTGATAACTACTTAATATGCTCCATTTGAAAACACGTCCGTCGTTTTTTTTTTGCCTTGAGAACCACGTTCTCTTCCCTCGATCAAAATGGCATCCTGTACTGATTTTAATTTTGATTTTGTTTGTTTTGTTTTGAATTTAATTTTGATAATTTTAAAATTGATTTTTATTTTATGTTGTTTTTAATTTATTTTAATTTGACATCCTTTACTGATTTTGATTTTGTTTTGAATTTAATTTTGATAATTTCAAAATCCATTTTTATTTTGTTATTTTTAATTTTGATTTTAATTTTCATAGTCTCAATATTGTCTACCAATTCAGGGGAGGAGCGAGACAACCCCGACACAAGTGTTATTTACCACTTTTTGGGGCTGTTTCATTCACATTTGTTATGTAAATCTCAGAGACTCAATAAACAATTTTTTTTTGTATATCTACGTTTTAGGAAACGTAGCCTAATTAAAAATTGATCAGACCAGCTGATCTGCGAGCTCGGCGGAGCCATGGTCGGATGCTCAATAGATGGAAAAATGGTCAACAATATTAGTTATGCGGACGAAACTGCTGGGTATTTGTGAGTCATATGCTCTGTCACATGGACTCAAATATAATGATAGTAAGAGTGTTCTCATGCTATACAAAACAGGGAAAAAGGCTCCCTCAAACGTGCCGCCAGTTAAGACCAGTGGGTGCACTAGTGAGGATGTCTAAAGTAAAATATTTGGGTAACATGCTGACAGATAGGCTACAGGACGACGAAGACCTAGAGCGGGAAAGGAGAGCGTTGGCAGTCCGCTGCAATATGTTAAACTGTTACGTTCACTGTTACTGTTACTGTTGTTGTCACTTTTACTGTTACTGTTTTTTTTCAGAGCCTTCTGTCAGTCTTTTTACATGTGCAGTCTGTGGATCAACTTTACGCGGCGGGCGTATAACGCCCTGCGTGTTCAGTACAATGACGCTCTGAGGGCAGTGTTGAGAAAACCGCGGTACTGCAGAGCTTCCGCAATGTTTGCGGATGCCTCCATCGATGATTTCTTCGCTGTCATTCGGAAAAGAACTGCGTCGATGATGAGCAGGGTCCGTGGCAGCACCAACACTGTCCTCAGAACGTTAGCGTGCAAAATTGATAGTCCATTTACTGTGTACTGAGCAGGTGTACACCTGCACAGGAATAGGAAATAGACTAAGTAATTATTGTGTAACTTATTTTGTTTAAGTACTAACAATTTACTTAAATTTTTTTTTTGTGAATATTACTAACAACCCTACTGACGCCTTCTTTGTAATTTTTTTTTATACTGTGTTGATTTTTATGGACTGTTGTCCGAAATAAAGATAAATTATTATTTTTATTAAACACCTTGTAACCCAATAAAAATATCATTGATAAGATATAACGATTCGTTATCTGCTATACGAACTGAGTATATTTAATCAATTTACACTACATTGATATCTGTCCGACGATGCAATAAACGTGGCCACCCACTGAGCTCAAATAATAAAATATTGATGTACCAATGACACGAGAAACCGACCATGTGGGAGTCGGACTTGCTAGCAAAGGGTTCTTTCGCACCGGACCATTTTTTTTTTGTATCTGTTGTCATCATTAAAATCGAGCGAAGAACGCCGACTGAAACAAGTTTCATGTATGGGGAAATCCTTTAATTTTAACTTTATTTTGTTTTGTTAGCGGCCATAGTAATACACACTGTGTGGAAATTTCAAATGTCTACCTACAACAGGAATAGCCCTGTGACAGACGGACGGACAGACATAAAGCTGAGCCTTAGTAATAGGGTCCCATTGGCACTCTGTAGATACGGGATCCTAAAGAAGAATACAATGTAGTGTATTAATATGAAGGACTAACTTATGCCCGCGTTCGGTTATTGTCCCACGGGAACGTACTACCGGGATAAAAAGTCCTTTATGTGTTAATCCAGGTTATGAACTATCTGTATGCCAAGTTTCATCTAAATCCGTTCAGTAGTTTTTGCGTAAAAGATTAACAAACATCCATACACACAAACTTTCGCCTTTATAATATTTATAAAACGTCCAAAACACTAATAAATATGGTTCAAGGCCTTCCGAAAAATAGAACGATGAGCTATATAATTGCTTCTGTTATTTCGGATAAAAATATCAATAAACTAGTTTGAATTTTTATATGATTCATGTGAGATATTAAATTTGTACTACTGATCCATGCTTATAAAGATGATGTTTGATGTTCGGGAAAATAAAAATGACGCATCATAGTCGTAAAGTATAGTTATGATAACTAGAACTAGACATCTATAAACTTACTGACAGACAGGCTGCGAAAACGTTCCTGACAATGTTCCAAAGAAATGTACCCAAGCGTATTTCGAATTTTTTCAAAGAACTACGGGTAATAACGGGTTAAACGCAGACCAGCGTTTAAAGAAGTAAGAACTATGAAACTAACAAGAAATTTAACATAACAAAAAAAAATGACATTTTGCACTTATTTACGGAGAACCAGATAAACAGAATAGACGACGGGTGAAGAAAAACACGAAAAAATCGATCTTTTGTTTTAATTTCTGGAGAAGCTGCTCAAAACAAAAAACGTTTTTGCAAAAAAAATAATCGACTTCCAAAAAAACACAAAAAAAAGTGAAAAATAACACAAGTCGGTGACTATGGTTTGTTTCATTGGCTTTTTTGGCACCGACTTCCGAAAGTAATGTTATTTTCCACTTTTTTTGTGTTTTTTTTTTTGAAGTCGGTTATTTGTTTTGCAAAAACGTTTTTATTTTACCCTTTTTATCTATCGCATCACACACAAATCCTTGTCATGTATCAATTTCGCAATTTCTTTTACTTGGATGACATATTTTTTCCAGCTATTTTGATTTAAAAACCAAACTGCTGAACCGATTTTGATGAAATTTCTATGGGACCAATCAGGAAGAAGATCCATTCAGATAAAAGAAGAATTTTTCAAATCGGTTCATAAATGACGAAGATATGAGGTAACAAACACAAAAAAAATACAACCGAATTGAGAACCTCCTCCTTTTTTTAAGTCGGTTAAAAATAGACAACGGGGTACGAAGAACATTAATTTCACAGAAAATGGAAAAACAGCTAGGTGTACCACCCGTACTATGCCCACGTGGTGGGTTATAAAACCACTCAGTCTCACAAAACAGAGGATTGTGTTCCATCAGTGACAAAATTACTGACTACGCTTTGCTAGTTTCATCCTTTAAACCAAACCCACACTTCACAAGGGTCTTTTTTCAATGTAGGTATCCTACCAGTCATGAAATCTTTGAAGAATTTCTTCCATTAAGAGACTGTTGCTACGTTTACATATTCATGAACACCACCACCTTCACAATTTTATTTTTCTATAACTTTAACACTTAAAAAAGATACACCAAGTATCCACAACCGTTACAAAACCAAGACTGCACTGTAAAACACATTTTAACACTACAATAATAAAGTTAATAGTCATCAACAGTCTTCCACTGAATAATTTATTGCTCTTGCAACACTAGTGTTTGTTTTTATACGTTTTATTTAATCTAACCTAACCCACGGTATTCGGAAGAAGAGTAAAAAATAACTCGAATTGCTGAAAAAATATTGAGTGAATGGTAGTGGAAAGAATTAATTAAAAGATTTCTAGATTATTTAATAATTTTCCTATCAATCTCGTAAAACTTACTTTTACAGTCAAAGGCATTTATTGAATTTAGTACTGAATTTAGTTGAAAATCAGCACATTGGTAGACCACGACTTCAGTTAGGATAATATAGTGTTGATTAAATTCTTCTAATTTCGGTAGTGCGCCCGCCAAAATTAGCGATCTTCACGCGGGTGAAGTCGCGAGCAAAAGCTAGTCTCTAATCTTGATAAACATCTAAATATTCCACTTTGTTTACTTAGTTAGAGAAACAATCTCTACAACATCTGTATAAAGTTAGTTCAAACCATTTCAGGGTATTTTAGGTAAAGCTTACTGATCTGATTCAACGTGAAAATATTATTTAATGCATAAGTTACCATACCTAGAAAGCAACAGATTTACACAGTAACTTTGAGAAATTATTTATTTTACTAACTATGTTCCCACCTACATATGTACTTATTCCCATTTTTACTTAAAACTAGGCGGCATCTAGATTAAATGCAGTAAAAAAAAAGTTTTTGCAAAAAAATAACCGACTTCCAAAAAAACACAAAAAAACTGGAAAATAACTTTACTTTCGGAAGTCGGTGACTATTGTTTGTTTCATTGACTTTTTGGGCACTGACTTTCGAAAGTAAAGTTATTTTCCACTTTTTTCGTGTTTTCTTTGGAAGTCGGTTATTTTTTTGCAAAAACGTTTTTATTTTACCCTTTTTAGCTATCGCATCACACACAAATCCTTGTCAAGTATCAATGTCGCAATTTCTTTTACTTGGATGACATATTTTTTCCAGCTATTTTGATTAAAAACCAAACTGATGAACCGATTTTGATGAAATTTCTATGGGACTAATCGGGAAGTAGAGATTCAGATAAAAGAATTTTTCAAATCGGTTCATTAATGACGAAGATATGAGGTAACAAACACAAAAAAATACAACCGAATTGAGACCCTCCTCCTTTTTTTGAAGTGCTCTATTGGATTTTTTCGAGAGTCGATATTTCAACAAAAGGTTTAAGGTTCAACAGTTGAGAACCCCCATTCGGTACGTGCGTGCCCAGCTAAAGGCGGCAGGGCTTCAGTAGTACTCAAGCTTGTCCGAAAATCCCCGAAAAGTGCATGTGAATAAATCTGTGAATCCGAAATTTGATCGTAGTTTTGCATGCAAATGCTATCTGAGTCCCTGAACGTGTAGCAAAGGTATAATAGAACACACAAATTTCATTTAATGTTATGTTTAAGTTTCATGTCAAAACTTGTAATCTTATTGCACAAATCCGGTCTACTGAGGAATTTCTAATGGAAAAACCCACCATCATTATCCTGTGGATTGATCCCAGGACCTCAAATTCCGTAGTCGAAGACTAAATCAACGAGGTATGCAGTTAAACAACCAATGAATTTAAACAAAAAATTAGTGTTTTCCGAGAAAACGGTAGCGAGACGGCCTTGATCCATTCCGCAAAAACTGTTTCGAGGTGCGCCGAGGAAAGACTCCGTGGAAGGAGTTGGGGAAGGCCTTTGCCCAGAGGTGGAACAGTATAGGCGTACGGAAAAGCCAGAGAGTAAGCCAGCCCAAACATTATTACTTATTGCACTGTTGGAATTTAAACTTTTGCTGCTGAACGGAATGTTGAAAATCCAACAGTGTGCGCTTAATGTTAGAGAAAACTGGTATTATGTAGTTCTAAAACTTACCACATTTGTAATGTTGAACCTGACACGAACCTTGCTGTCTTTTTTTCGTCTTTTTATTTTGCTCATTGTTTACACTTTGATCACATTCACTTTAACCCATTATTTTACTCACTCATTCGTTTTTTCATAAGTTTTCACTCTTTAAACTCATTGCGAAATTATTTTGAGGCACTTCATTTTTCATAAATTTTGGCTTAATAGAATTTTCTTAAGAAAACTTGTTACGATTATCGGAAAGAAGTAGAATATTGTAGAATATCATCTACATAATAAATCAATATTTATAGCTTAAATTATAAGCCATAAATCTTTTCTTTGTTGCAACCGAAACTTAGTACAATAGGTAAGTGCCTTTCAGCCAATATTAAAAACGCAACTGAACATTATTTTTTATTATTCAACTTAATAATACTGACAACAACGAATACCACCAAAACAAAAACGATATTCAAAAAATGAATTCAACTTTTTAAATTTTTCTTTTAAACGCAGAACACGGATTGCTAAAACGATTTCGAATTTCACATAAATCGATTAAATCACCAATGAATCGTTCACTCAATCACATCACTAATTATTGACATTTTGTTTATACTGAAATAGTGTTTCTCTGTGCGCTTTCGAGCGCTGCAAAGCGCTTCACGGGTGCTACCAAACTAAATGGCGGGTAAAGTTTCGATGCGATCAGAATGCTATTTTTAGATAAAATTGGATTTGTGAATGAATGTTTGTTGGTTTTGTTATAACTGCTGTAATGCAATGGATCTTGATCGGTTTCGTATGTTCGGTGTTTCAGAAAAGTAACGAAAGCTTTAAAGTGGAATAGTTCGTTGGAAAGTTTTTAAAAAGCTCTTAGTATTCCAATATTTTTCTTACGGAAAAGTATTCTTATATGATAGCTATGATAAATTCCTCAACTCATCACTCGTTAGAATATCATGTCAAAATTTGCATGCTACGCCGTAATTAATCACAATATTTAACCCATAACACAATCTATCAAAAACCCATTAAACATTTCGCCTACAATCACCAACTCATATTAATTTTTCAACCTAGCAACTACCATTAATAATTTAACTACCATCCGTAAGATAAATAAGCTTTATATCACCATGCAAAGTGGATATCTAAATCTATAAATTATCTATCGTGAGCCAAGTCGGGAGCCATCCGCTTTTGAAAGTATAAACAAATGAGCATCGCCAAATGTCTGGATCAAAGGCGACTTAAATCTTTGGACGCGATCGAAGACCAAGATATACAGTAACTAGAAGTGATATAGAATTTGTCGAGCACCTTGTGCTTTATGAGAAGAAGCTCGTTCCAGGAAAGTGCAAGTCAAATCATTTATTTAAATGAGGGAGGGCATTAAAATGTATTTTTAAAGGTCAAACTTTACGAGGAAATGGAGAAATGGTTCTATGGTTGCCCATTTGCCATGGGCCAGAAACTCCATGTTGCTTTGATCAGGTTTTTGGCTAGATTTTTACTTCGGCTAAGCGGCTGGGCCGGCCACGTCTGTCGTATGTAAATGAGCTGTGCTAGAAAGCTTCGTAGCAGACATCATAGGAGATAGCGAGAAAAGCTGGACAAAACAAACGACCAGCCGATGTCCAGCTGTGGGATATACAGGCTAACAGTAATCAAATTGCCATAGAACTAGTAGCTTGGACTGGTAAAGTATCATGACTTTTTCTTTTTCAAAGGTATGGCTGTTGGTGTAATAAGATATTTCAGTTTTGTCTCTGCGATGGCGATGCTTTCAACGCCCCTTTGACCGCCTCAGACCTAGACGTTTGTCGCTTGTTTCCTTTGTGTGAGGAACCTGGCGTTGCAAGTCGCTTCACGGTAATCCGACGAGTCTTGGTATTAATTTATTTTTTCCACAGTCACCGCTGCGCGCTGGCCCAAAACGCTTGTCGTGAGTAGTTTGTGAAAGAACGAAATTAATAAAATACGTTTATTTGGCACATGCCACAAGTGCATACAGCATTAAAAAAAAAACAAACAAATCAAACAAATAATTATTGTCTCATGGCTGGGCCAAATAGGCCTAGTTCAGCAAAATGTCGACGCTGCTTTCCAACTGGACCAGAGATAGTGATGTGAAAATATTTGTGGACAAGTCGTAAGATCGCAAATGTCGATGGCCATTTATCATAAAGTGACTTTTGCATTATTTATCAACTTCATAAAAAGTTACTTTTTAGTGCACCTGAATTCCATGAATTCCGTGAATTTTATGTTTACTAGCAAATTAGTTATCCTTGTGTCTGAACTGTTGCCAGATTACCTGGTGATTGGTCTTGCATTGCACTTTGTTATAATCGTACGCTGCGTTTTATGCTTCTGACAGCTAATCATGTGATCAGTAGAAACGAATAGGTCTCTGCTTGTTTGGTGATGGTGATTAGCGTCTAAGTACATATTTAAGAAACATACAAAATAGTTCATTTAGTTTGCATTCAGAGATTTCTGTTGCCTGTATTTTTTATTGCTGCTGCCATAAAGCTGAAAAGCATAACTATATCTTTACATTCCACAGGAAAATAATGATTTGAAACTACTTAGAATCAGGTAAGTTTCATGATTCCTAAATAGTTTCAATTACTGACTATCGAAGTGTGGCATTTCAAGACAGTAAGCCCTAGACATAGTGACATTTTGTTAGCGATACCAATGATAGTCAAAAGGAGGAGCTCGTGGCTAAGTATTAACAGCCGCTCGGGTCGATCGTCAGGTTAAGCCGCGCATGCCTGGGTTGGTCCGTGGATGGGTGACCACCCATACATACCGAGTTTCCTCCGCGCCTCGTTACGCCGTTGGTCCCGGCTTTCAATTGTAGATCTTTGACAGTCGTTACAGGTAGTTAGTGACCCGAAAGTCTTACAACCAGTCTTACCAAGGGGTGTCGCATTACCCAGTACTAACAGGGTCGTGGAGGTCAGATAGGCAGTCACTCCATGTAAAATACTGGTATTCAGCTGCATCCGGTTAGACTGGAAGCCGACCCCAAGATAGTTGGGACAAGGCTAGGCAGATGATGATAGTCAAAAAAGTATTGGATTGATTGGGATTGAATGAAGAGTTGTCGTGGAAATACGAAACACTTTGAATGCGATTGTCAAGTGTTTTGGCTCCCATTTCACACCAACGCTTATATGGGGAATTTCCAGTGCCAATTCCTTTACATCTTTGGCAATGAATTTAGGCAAAACAGCTGGACGTTGGCATAGTCTTTGTAGTTCTTTTGTTCTAGCAACAATGTTAGGATAACGTTATAAACCTAAATAGCATGTATCTTTTCGTATAAAATTCAGAGAAACGTCTTAAATGAGACGAAATGTGTTAAGATGTAAAAGTTTCAGCGTTACTGTGTATTGCGATTTTGTACTGTGTAACCGATTTTAAATCACGTAATGTGTTTGACAAAACCTTTTTTATACCTAATGCATGTTTATTTCAGTTTTTTTTTATAAGCTATCTAGCAAGTTATGTTCATAACGCTTTGTAGTCGAAAACTCCTTTTTTATCTTTTTTCATTCCAGTCCCATATACGATTCTGAGACATGTGTATTTTATTTGCGTACCAAATAATCAGTTTATTTTAAATAGTTCCAAAGGACGTAGCAGTAAGTGTTTTGGAACAATTTCTACTATTGTAATGACTGGCCACTACGCCAGTCAACTCCTACTAGCAATCGTACAACTATCGCACAATCACAACTCCAACCAAATACACGATGAGCATGACGTATCAAAATCTAAATAATATCTATATTTAACCTCTATTTCGTAGTTTACGCGGTTCGTTATAGTTACATCTCTTGTGGGCAACCATAGTAATAAATATTCAATGATTTATCATTCAAATACATAAATCAATGCTGGCCGGGTATACCAGATGTAGGTTGTTTGTTTGAAGGGAGAACTTTCAAGTGGGTTTTGGATTACAAATTGCGTGTTTTGTACTCTTTGATAATGTCCGGTTTAGCATCATACTCGAGTGTGGCGGAGACGAAAACGAGGGTTATAATTATGGACAAGTGACAACCGTTTTCAAAGCGAAATTCAACAGTATTGACATCGCTTTTTAGTTACTAAATTTTTTCGATTATTCATCATCGTTACCGCGTTGATAAAATGTCACTTTGCTAGGGTTGCCATACGTTCGAAATTTTCCGACCATGTCCGGAATTTTGGCTCAGTGTCCGGAATGCGATAGGAATTGTAAAACGTCCGGAATTCCCAAAAAAAAAAAATAGACAGTAAAAACAATCTCGGATATTTTTTTATGAGACCAACAGTTTGAGTAGCGTATGATTTGATATTTTAAGCAACCGGCATCAAACTTTTATTTATAAACATAATGTATCGCTGAAAAAAATGGTTTTTATTTATTACATTTTTTTACATTCAAGACAAGAATTTAGATAAAAGTCTGTCATTACCTTGAAATGTCCGGAATTTTCTCCGGACATCTTATTTATGGGCAACCCTAGTTAGGCTCTCAGAATTATTAGTTTTTCTGCAAGATAGTTTCAACCGTAATAAAGTTCCAATTAACTTTACTTTCCGGGTTTGCATGAAATAGTTTTCTAATTTTTTTATCTTGCATTTTTCTTTACAGTGCAAATCGCAACCGCGTCAATATTAACAGGACAAGTTGCACATAATAATTAGGGTTGCCTGGCCTTAGCCATTGGCGCAAAGGGACGTTAACAACTGGGTTAACCCTAGTGGCCTAGCATCATGGATTAATTATTATGACATTTGAAGGCTACTGGGTTCTGTACTAAACACAATAAACGTGTTATGATATTAAATTATGGAATTATGTAAAACCTGCATGGTGGTAGGGAAATCGACGCGTACACGATTTTAGACCTTCCCAGCGTAGAAATATGTAAGTATTCAGATGTGTCATATTCTGCTAGCACACGGTAAGCAGTGATAGCCTAGAGGTGTGACCATTGGACTGCCAACTCATAGGTCTCGAGTTCGAATCCAGGACACGCACCTCTGATTTTTGGGAATCATGTGCGTATTGAATAATTATCACTTGCTTCGGTGAAGGGAAATATCGTGAGGAAACCAGCATACCTGAGAGATATTTCTCGACGGTATGTAAAGCCAAGTCAGAGGCCCATGGGCGGCATAAAAACTCTGACACCAGGTTAGGCACTAACCGCACGATAGAGAAAAAAAAAGAAAGACCCACACGGTAGAAAGGTATCGCACAGTGTGAACGCACGGTTGTTGAAGGCCCGATGATTGATGGAATAAGCAAGTTCTGAAGTGGAGACCGACTAACCGAAGTGTAGAGCTAGCCATGTTGAGATAAACTAAATTGGTTCCGTACGTGGCCAATTTAGTTTAATACATACATATATGCCTTATTTTTGCTTTTTCGTTGTTTTATTGTTTTGTCTTCAAAAATATTTCTTTCTTAGAGTTGGGAGGGGCCCACAAACTTGGTGGACCGATGGCTGGATGCCGAAGGCTGGGGACGCAGGAACTGTGGCCTGTGGCGGACCTTGGGAGAGCCAGAGGACTACTACGGGCTGATTTGATAGATTGATTAATTGAATAGATGAAACAATTCTACCCTGAGATGTTTAGAGTTATGTTAGTACTGAATTCTTTTCAACTTATATACACTGTGCATGAAAATAATGACGCAAAACGAAAAACCCAGGAATGTTATCCATATTTATAAGAAAATAAATAAGCACTCAGTAATAAAAAGACGATGAAGTTGCGTAAACAAACAGTTCATTTGCGTTTATATTAATGTATGTTTCTTACTTATATATTATTATAAAACGCAATATATCTCTGTCTGTCATTTCGTTAGTTACTTCGAGGTCATGACATAGCTACTTACAATATCTAACATGGGTTGCACTCCCTACCTACCTATCCTACCATCCTAGTACCTAATAAACCCACATTTCGCCAGTTATGTTTTAGTCTAATGTCACTAACCAGACACAAATCCAGACTCCGTGGCAGCTACTGAGAAATTCCTGATGAAAAACCTCAATAACATTTGGCCCGACCCGAGAATCGAATCCAGAACCTCAGCCGTCGTCGCACTTGCGACCAAGGCATATTAAACGTAGACCATGACCCACGTTACAGACATATGTTATAGAAATATGTGGGTATACGAATGGGTACACCTCTGCCTAACCCATCGGGGATTACAGGCGTATAGCAATATAGACATAAGGCCGTTGCCGTGGGATTATTTCTATACTCCTTGAGGGCGAACCCGCGGGCAAGAGCTAGTGAAAGTATGAATGCATAATATCACAAAGGTTACATAAATTGTCCCTAGGGAATGGTCGTGAATACAATTACTTAAAATGAAGTAAAGTATATCTGCACGATATGGCCAACGGAAAAGGGCTTATTGCTAAATAAACGATCCAATTGATCAAACTGAGGTTTTTTTTTGGTTGCGTATGTTCGAATGAAAAAATAGAACCCTCGAAAATAGATCACTCGTGTGTCTGTCCGTACGTCTGTCACAGCCAATATTTTATTTTATGGCACAAATGTGGACCTAAAGTACAAATTTTACACTTAACCCGACCTGGCAATCAAACCCAGGATTTCATGCTCAGCAGTAACGCTTGCTACTAATAGACCAACGGCAATGGGCAGTTAATTATTCAAATAGGTATCACTCAAATTCCGGTGTTTTCCGTAATCTTAAATATTTTTTATTTGTAGGTTTTAGATATTTACTTACCCATTTCGAATATTGCCAAGTGAAGGTAAACGTTGGTAAAATGTCGACGAAAAAATGTAAGCAAACAGGTATGAAATAAAGTAATCTAATGAGAGCCAACATCGTCCCACACCGTCGCCTCAAAATATTCCACAATTCAAAGCTCGTCCCTTGAATATTTCGCCGTTTTAGCGTATTATCAAATTAGCATATATTCGTAAGAAATATAAAGAAATAAAACGTTACAGATTCAAGCATAACATTTGGGCAGCGTTCGAATTTACACTCACTGAAAATGATGCTCAGTTGGCTCAGTGGTCGTAAGTGCGACTGCTGAGCATTACGTCCTTTGTTCGATTCCCGGGTCGGGCAGTGTTATTAGGTTTTTCCATCAGGAATTTATCAGTAGCAGCCACGGAGTCTGGATTTGTGCCCGGTTGACGGCAGTAGGCTCGCCCCTATTACATGGGACTTAAACATAACTGGCGAAATGTGGGTGTAAATTAGGTACACCTCTGCCTAAACTCTCGGAAATTGCAGGCGTGATGTTATGATGATGATGATAAAAAAAGAAATGCTCTGAAAATGTGCGTGATTAGTTAGAACGTACTGGTTGAGCTAGTTAAATAAAATGTACTAGTTTTCTTGAAACTAGGTGTCTTGTACCAGAATTAAAGAGCAGAATATTTCAGTATTTTGTAGGAAGAGTTTTTGTGCTGTACTAGGAAAAATGTTATATGATAACCTGCAAATACTCGGCGTGTGCTACTATGCTATAGTACATAATGCATTTTTTTAGTGGTTTAAAACCATCTTCGCATTATTGCCTTTCTAATGAAACTGGTTTGGGGCGCATCGGCTGAATAGTTTCAAAGACGGACATAACGTAGTCGAAATGACGGACATATTATGTATGTAGATAGAAACATTTTTTTTTTTGTGTTTTATTATAGATGCTTAGGCTATGTTTTGTTTGAAATACATGCCTGAGCATTTTTGAAGACCGTAGTTATCTGGTAATTAAAGTAAGTACATGACTGTAAGTCAAAGTTTTTTAGTAACAACATAGTATGGACTTATAGGTAGTGTAAATTCAAGGCTACGCTTTAAAGTCGAGAAACTGCGCAACAAATGCTATTCAATTCTCTTGCCATCGCAGCGGTTAAGGGATTAATTGCATTAGGAATATGCGTTGCGTAGGTAATTGGTAGGTGTAAGGTAGTCGGTATTTGCACTCTGCTTGTTACTATCATGTCATGAGAAAGCCTTCAACCTCTGGCAGTCGCAACCCGCAAAAGCAACCTTATTGTAACGAGAACGAAGATCATTGTTATTTGAACAGTGAATTTCAGAGCTAAAAAGAATCACTGTGAGTGGACTGTAGTTACTTGCTTACATACTACTCTGTCTATAGCCGACTCAACGTCGTCTTCCAGTCTTACCGGATGCAGCTGAATACCAGTATTTTACATGGAGCGACTGCCTATCTGACCTCCACAACCCAGTTAGTACTGGATAATACAGTACCCCTTAGTAAGATTGGTTGTCAGACTTTCAGGTCACTGACTACCTGTAACGACTGTCAAAGATCTAAAATTGACAGCCGGGTCCAACGGCTTAACGTGCTTTCCGAGGCACGGAGGAAACTCGGTATGAAATGATGGTCACCCACCCACAGACCGACTTTGGCAAACGCGGCTTAACTGCGCGGCTGTTATTCTTTACCCACGAGCTCCTCTGACTACAGCTGACTGGCCATAGCAAATTTTTTCAAAACAGAAAACAGATCTGATAGCATAATAGGCAGAAACTATGAAACGCCTTCTCCTAAGCGATCCTAATTATTATTTTATTATTATGAGCCTCATGTGTCCCACTGCAGGGCAAAGGCCTCCCTTCCCTCTTTCCATTCTTCTCTATCTTGTGCTATTTGGGCCCAATCCAGCGTCCAAGAGTCCAGCTCGTCACGCCATCTCCTTCTGGGCCTACAGCGTCGGCGGGTTCTGTTGTTTGGAACCCAATCTGTTGCCACTTTGGCCCAATTTTGAAGCGACATGTGGCATATGTGGCCAGCCTAGTTCCATTTTAACTTGGCGGCTGTGTTGCAAACGTCTGCGAGTTGGGTCTTGGATCGAAGTACATATCCCATCCACGTCCCGACCTTGGCAAGGACAGCTTAACCTTGAAGTACGACCCGTGTGGCTATTATTATTTATCTACTATAGAGAAGAAATAAATGCTATGGAAAACCTGAGATCCATATACGAGTATCTTAGTGACGCGTCAAAGCACACGTTAAACTTGTACCGACGCTAACATGTAGATTCCGTCCAGTCTATAGTTAGAATATTGCAATATCTTTGACCTTACTTATCTTTTCTTTGTTAACAGCGGATACCCGGTGTGTGCTACTACGCTATAGTGCCTAATGCATTGTTTTAGTGGTCTAAAACCAGAATGGTTTGGGGCACATAATCGATTGGATGGTTTCAAAGTCCATAACGGACATAGGTAAAAACAATTTTTGTGTTTTATATATAGATATGTACACCTTTGATTTTGCAGTACAGTGAACTTTTTTCTTATCTACATAAGGTTTATGACATAGGTAAAACAACTTTAAAAAATCTGTAACAAAATATCGTCGCTTGTTAGTTTTTTTGCCCGCGACTTCGCTCGTGTTATGTCAGAAATTTTCCCACGGGAACGTTTTAAATGTAGCCTATGACAGTCGGATATAATGTAGCTTTCCATTAGTGACAGATTGTTTAGGATCGGATCAGTAGTTCTGAAGATCCCCTACATTCAAACTTACAACCTTTACCTCTTCACTACATAGTATAAAACAAAGTCGCTTCCCGCTGTCTGTCTGTCCCTATGTATGCTTAGATCTTTAAAAATGCCCAACGGATTTTGATGCGTTTTTTTTAATAGATAGTGTGATTCAAGAGGAAGGTTTAGGTATGCATTCTGTCAAGGTTTTGTGTAAATTGGTTGAAATATGACGATAATTGTTGGAAGTGTCGGAAAAAGTCAAGCCGCCTAATATGCTCTACCCGTGCGAAGCCGGGGCGGGTCGCTAGTTATCAATAAAACAGTTTAGATAATAGTTCTTCCCCCATTTAAGCATAATTGTGGTCAATGTATTAAATACTTGACATTGACAGAACAGCCAATAAGTTGGTAACTAATCCCATTTATTTCAATTATCTAATTCCAGATTTTACAGTAATGAGAAGCCTGCCAATTTGATGGTATAGTCAAGGTCATGTACAACTCCGTAGTTTTCAGTCACATATTTATTTTCTGTGTTTAGTTTGATAGTATCAGATCCTTCAATGCTCACAAGAATTGCGTACTTATTAAGTAACAGATTATCTGGAATTCTGCACACCAAATTTTGGCAAAACATAATTTAAATGTTTTATAATAATTAAGAAAAATAAAGCTGCAATTAAGTTCAAAAATATAAAAGTATCGATTAAAAAAAAACTCACCATTTATTTTCTCGATTCGGCTTACAAATTCATGATGAATTTATTCACTCACAGAGTAAGTTTATACGGCTGTCCACATGTGGCTTAGTCCAACGGGACACTGGGCCGACAATAATGTAAGTGTACACCACGTTAATCGAATTTTCAAAGAGGGCTCGCCGGTAGTGATAGGACAATTTGTCGATGAAATGTCGATATTTAAGAATCTAAGGGTTTGTAAATCTACAAAATTAAAACTTTGTAGTTTTATTTACAAAAAAAATATATGTTTCTTACATAATTGTTACCACAGAGACAAGAAATAAACGGTTTCAGTAATAATATTGGCATCAACACCACTGCAAGTGTTTTCGATTAAATCTCAATCCTCAAATCGATCATTTACAAGAAAAATGTATACAGAAAATCTTTATTATACCATCGACTATCCAAACAAATGAAAAGTCAGAATCTTTCAATAAATGAAACGTTGCATATGTTTTAAATAACACTTTTATATTGAATCGTAAACTTTTTAAAAACGTTAAAATGATCGGGGGATGTCTAAAGCATTTATTTTTAGTCTGCATTTATTAAATTAAACAAACATTGTTCCAACAGCTATTACTTTTTGCATAGAACAGAATGTTTCAAACAAGATATTGCATACAATTTGGATTTTAAACAATTTTTTACTCTGTTTTAATAAATATGAATGTTTCCAATAGAGTTTCATTACGATATGTTTCTACAATATTGTCTTCTACAATATTAAGTAAATGACACAGATTCATTTCATAGGTGATTTCGTTATTAAAGGATTAATTACTTTTGAAGTATCTTTGGTCGATTGTTGCAATAGAGTACACCTAATTAGGTGTGGTCCATAATTATTAAGAATAATCAGTTTAATCTTAATCACAACCAGAAACGAAAAACTGTGAAAATCACGAAGAAAGATAGAAATAAAACGATTTACTCTGCTACCACTACGAGATAAAAAAAAGAAATAAAGAAGAAAAAAAAAGAGATACATAAACAAGATAATCTCACGTAATCCTTAAGATATAATCTTCCGACGCTAAATTTTTGTCGTTTGGCTGTTTAATAACTTAGGATTCGTATACATACATAGAACGTTAGATAATTAAGTATAACTATATAAGTATTTCATACAACTTAATAAATGATAAATATACATATATTGTGCAAAAAAATATCTATCGTAAAATCAACCACCTCATCCCATCCCTACAGAAAGTTAATGTCATTAATGTAAGTCCGTATGCCGCCACATCGCTTGTTGAAGTTGTACGAATCGCGAACATCCACACCAGCGCTTATTAATTGATATATTAACTAAGATTAACTTGTTTGTTTTCCTTTTCGACAATGGTACTGTTTATTGGGTGTTGCAAGAACGGTATTTTTTTTCAAACCTGCTGTCCTCGTCCTAGGCAAAAACGTATATTTTTCTACTTCATCCCTTTTTCGCGAGACCGGTCGTTCTTCTTGTAGTTTTGACGTTACTTAATGTAGTGCTTGAGGTTTATCGAAAAAGTAAATCATCGATAAGCACTTTTGGTCTTCCAGTGAACGTGCAGTTGAAAAATTCCCAATTAATCAACGAACAAAAGGTGAAGAAGATTGGCCCTAATATTGAGCCTTGTGCAACTCCTTGCCTTATTTCTTTCAGGCTCGATCTGTGAATTTTCTCACGTTTTTTTTCTTCCCCTTAATTTTTATACATGGGGGAAGGGAGACCGCCAAAACGGTTACTATGTTCAGTACATCATTCTGAACCACATCGAAATTTTTTCATCGATTTGAGCAAGCGTGGTGATCAATGTTCGTGTGAGAAGAGGCCTTTGCCCAGCAGTGGGACAGTTACAGGCTAGTATTATTATTATTTTCTTTATTCATTTATCTTCTCATTTTTTTACATTTTTAAATATTTCTTAAAAAAAGACAAAAAAACATTTAAAAATATAAAAAAAAAATAGTTGTCCGCCGGTATCGGGAGCAGGGTCCAAGCTACCGGTGGTTAGGGCTCCAGAGACAGGAACCTCCTCACAATGCGAGCCGTATCGAGGAGTACTGCCTTCTGAATCAGGCCCTTGATCCAACCGCCTAAAGAGAGCCTCGAAAGATGTTCGTCGAGGCTCTTGGCCATAAGGCCATTGGCCGTCACGACAATCGGCACAATGATAGCAGAGTTCACGTTCCAAATATCGACAACCTCTTGTGCCAAGTCAAGATATTTTAATTGTTTCTCTTTCTCAGCTTTCACGAGGTTCTCGTCATGCGGACTGGTAACTACACACATCAAAAGTGTCTAGGGATCAAGCATTTTTATGCGGATTTCTTGAGATTGAGATGTGGCTTTGTAATAAATTTATGATTTTATAAATTTATATGGATCCTTTTTGGTGCATTTCATAATTTGAATCAGGAACTCTCAATCAAATTCGAGTAAAAGATGAAAATAAGCTGTCAATATTTTCCCTATAAAAACATACAACGCATTGAAGACATTATTAGTGCTACTGTTTCCCTACTACTGATTAAAACCAACGTTATTATGGAGCGGCGACGTCATTTAAGCAGGGAGGAAATGCTCAGAGCCGTGGGAATGATAGAAGCTGGTTCCCGGCAACGTACTGTGGCTTTAGCTCTGAATACAAGTCAGAGTGTTATCAGTCGACTTTGGATACGTTACCGAAGCACTGGTACCGTGGCTGAGCGCCATGGAGGACGGTATCGCTGCACCACACGGAGACAAGACCGATACATTCAAATCTTAACTCGAAGAGCTCCAACAATAACCGCCATGATGTTAGCCGTGAGGCTTCATCACTCTTCAGGGAACTTAATTAGCGACCAAACAGTCAGAAACCGTTTGCATGAAGTGAACCTTCATTCCCGAAGACCGCTACGGGTACCACCTATAGCAATGCACAATCGTAGGATTCGATATCAATGGGCTCTTGAACACAGAAATTGGGCAGAAGAACAATGGCGTTTCGTGTGCTTTTCTGATGAGTCTCGTTTTGGTATGAGACCGGATACAAGACGTATACGACACTGGAGAACCCCTGGACGCCAACAGCGATTAAAATCCTGCCAGGAAGTCCATCCTTATAGTGGTGGAACCATCATGGTATGGGCGGGTATTTGGATCAGCGGAAGAACTGAGTTGATTTGGATCAGAGGCAACCTGAACGCTCAAATTTATGCTGAGACGATTGTATCAGACGTCATCGTTCCTCTACAAGTGCAAATCGGTCCCTTATTTCAGTTAATGCATGATAATGCACGACCGCACACCGCAAGAGTTGTAAGACAGACTCTCGCCGCAGCTAACATCAATGTCCTGCCCTGGCCTGCTCAGTCGCCAGACTTGAACCCGATTGAGCATGCATGGGATATGCTACAGAGAAGAGCTCTGCCGAATATGGAGGGTATCCAGTCGCAAGAAGACCTTTTTTTGTTGTTGCAACGAACATGGGCGGCCATTCCACAGCGTGATTTGGATGAACTCATTTTGAGTATGCCAAACCGATGTTCTTGTGTTGTTAGTGTTCGCGGTAGAAACACGGATTATTAATTGTTTAAGTTACCCAATAAAATTTTAAAGAAAACTGTTATTTCAGTCTTTTTTTCGAACTTTAATGTTAGTGGTTCAAATGTCAAAAATCCCTTTATTAGGAAAATGGCAAATTTCTTTATTAATGCAAAGGTGACTTGGTTTATCGTTACTGTGACAAACGAAAACACTTTATTTGATGAATCCTTAAAGAAAATTTTAATTAATATCAATCAGGAGAAAAGTTATTGCAAAAATATATGTTGATCCCTAGATACTTTTGATGTGTGTATTATTATTGTTATTTTATTTAAAAAAAAAAAACAGCTTTTCCATACATTTTGATCGTGTAGGTATTGCAGTTTTGTACAACCGGCTATTTCTTTTCCTCCTTCTACCTTTTATATTGCTTCCTATTCCCTAAGTAAGTCTCACCACATTTGAACTGATTGCATTATGATTTGTAATTCAGATGGGGAAACTTTGCTTATGCTCTCGAAAGAGAACATTGTAAAAAAGCTTGAACCACTAACTGTCCTATCTATTTGGGGTCGGTGAAGCATATCTTCATCTTCCATACTTTTTCATGAGTCTTCAGATGAAGACTCATGAAAAAGTACAACTAAAACAACTAAAGTACTCTACTGAGATCAGTAGAGTCAGTAGTCATCCTATTCTAGCTGTATCACTTTGGCTTGATGTCATAACATAACATCAAGCCGGTAATCCCCGAAGGGTTAGGTGTACCCAATAAACCACACCCACATTTCAACAGTTATGTTTAAATCCCATGTGATAGGAGGCGAGCCTATTGCCATCAACCGGACACAAATCCAGACTCTGTAGCTGCTGCTGAGAAAATGCCTGATGGAAAAAGACAATAACAATTTGCCCGACCCGTGAATCGAAGCCAGGACCTCATGCTCAGCAATCGCGCTTGCGACTACGCAGGCTCACTAACTCGTTATGAAAAATAATATAACCTCCACCTTTTTTAGAATTCGGTTAAAAAAAACTTTTTTGCAAAAAAAAAAACCGACTTCCAAAAAAAACACTAAAAAAGTGGAAAATAACTTTACTTTCGGAAGTCGATGACTATTGTTTGTTTCATTGACTTTTTTGCCACCGACTTCCGAAAGTAAAGTTATTTTCCACTTTTTTTTGTGTTTTTTTTGGAAGTCGGTTTTTTTTTGCAAAAAAGTTTTTATTTTACCCTTTTTAGTTATCGTATCACACACAAATCCTTGTCAAGTATCAATTTCGCAATTTCTTTTACTTGGATGACATTTTTTCCAGTTATTTTGATTTCAAAACCAAACTGCTGAACCGATTTTGATGAAATTTCTATGGGACCAATCGGAAAGTAAATCCATTCAGATAAAAGAAGAATTTTGCAAATCGGTTCATAAATGACGGAGATATGAGGTAACAAACACAAAAAAAAAAAAACATACAACCGAATTGAGAACCTCCTCCTTTTTTTGAAGTCGGTTAAAAAAATGATTTGATCCTTTTGTTGTTTATTCTTTGTTGACGAAACGGTGTTTTTTTTAATGTTTACTGCTAGGAAATTAGGTCTCTTTTATCTTCATTTGTATTATAACTCCTTTTTTATTTTTCTAACTTATTGATTACATTTTTAAATATTCCTTTATAAAATTAAAAACAAAACATTTAAAAATATAAAAAAATAGTAGCCCACCGGTATCGGGAACAGGGTCCAAGCTCCTAACAATACGAGCCGTGTCCAGGGTACCGATTTCTGAATCAAGTCCTTGATGCAGCAGCCTAACGAGAGCCTCCTCAGGTATTGGTCGAGGCTCTTGGCAATTAAACCATTGGCTGAGACGACTATCGGCACAATGATTGCTGAGTATGATAACTATTTTTTTTTAAGACCCTCAATTATCTATATTTCAAATACCTAACCAACGTTAAGCTAACCATTTTTTCTGTACATAAGACACAGATAATACATTTCCTGGACAGCTTTACAACCGCAAAAATATTCTCAAGGTTTTTTCTAGGAAAACATTGACACTATCCGAGGGCGAGACGTTTAAATTTGTAATAACACGAAGGCTGTTTGAATAGGATCTAACCATTTGTGAGACAAAAAATGTCTTTTCGATACACTTCGATTATGTTCAACAAGCAATGTATATCACACTCGTGGTTTTTTTTGTTTATCTGCACTAGTGCGGAAATAAAAAAATTCCACAGCCAGATGGCGCGCTCCCACTGTGGGCAGGTGGGTTATTTTTTTTCACACAAGTCCAAATTGGTTCAATTCCTAAGTAATTGATTTCTTTTTAAATCTCGGCAGAGAGATATGTGCCTTTATGGCGTAAATATTTTTTGAATATTTAAATTGTGTGTATAAAAAGAATAAAGAAAAAAGTAAACATGATTAAATTAAAACTTTATGAATTCAAAAATATTTGTTTTTTTTTCAAATTAGGCTATTTAGAGGCTTCATACCTTTTCTTCTCCTTCAACCTGCGAAAGCAAAGCAAAAAATCATAGTTTCCTAATAATTCATGACAAAAAATACTTTTCGTTCTATTGTTTTATTTCTTCGAAAGTGTATTGATAAACATCGTTTGATATACGTGGGCATTTGTTACTGCAGTTCTCGGCTCCATAATACCCTCGCCTGCGGCTCGGGCGTGAATTTCGTCTCGGCTGCAATGACAAAGTTTCCCCACTTGTATCAAAATGTACCTATTGCTTTGATAAGGTTTAGAAAACTCAAGTGTTCCTTTCAGGGGACAATTTCATCTTTTTTTCTTTAAAAAAACGTTGGTCCGCTATAGGAATTTCTCCTGTACCGTGGGTGCGTTTACAAACATTATAACTCACAATCAGCCAGACCCGGAACTGTAATCTGGAATCTGCAGGTCATACAAATATTTGTTCCGTGCGGGAATCGAATCGCGACAAGCAGTGCAGCAGCCAATCGCTCAGCCACTGTACCAACCGTTACCGGAATAATTATGTTGAAAACTTTCGAGTTTGTGTCGAAGTTGGTCATTAAAAAATAATTAGGTACTAACTTAATGTAGGGTTTTTCTCAAAATGCAATATATATCTCCTTAAACCTTTCTCTCAGAGAATTTCCGCTATTATTGCACTACAGCACATATAAATGCGGTATGTGGCTTCACTTTCAAGAACGTGTCTTCACAAGTCAAAGTCATTGCCAGCTCTCACGTAAGAAACAACTTCTTGCTTACTACCTAAGTACAGTTACGAGCATAAACACTTCTATTCTATACAAATAAATAAAATTAAAGTGTCTGTTTGTTATTTCAAATAACAGCTTTTTACTGAATGCATATGAAAGTATATAATATATATACGGTACTTATAACAGAAAATATTTTTTTTTTGTTTTTTGTCTGTCTGTTTGTTCTGGCTAATGTCCGAAACGGCTGGACCGATTTTTATGTGCAGATAGCTGATATTATAAGGAGTGACTTTTATTTTAGAAAAATGTGCTTTCTGAGGCACGGAGCAAACTCGGTGGTCACCCATTCGCGGAGCAACCTAGTCAAGCGCGGCTTAACTTGAAGATCGACCCGAACGGCTGTTGTTATTAAGCCACGAGCTCCTCAAAATACTGTAGGAGAAAATTACTTTTGCAATTTATTTTGTCTAATACATACACGTGTTCGTGACCGTACCTAACGGCTAGACGTGGATATGTCAATGTCAGTCTAGACTCTAGGTAATAACCTCGAAGATAGATCCGGAAGAGCAAAGCTTCTGGTAAACGAACGTTAGTTTTTGAACCTAAAATATTTTAAAGAAAATTAACTTTCCTTCATCGAGGAAAATTTGTTAAGAAAAAACATATTCACTCTGTTTGTCGAACTCGGACGATTGCCAATTTACGATTTAATTACTGACATACAGAAACTTATGTGTATGTTTTAATAAGATTCCTAGCACTGTGCCATGTAGTTTCTCTTACCAGTTTTTCTCCATAGGAAACCACCAATTTGAACCGGGTCTTCTGACGTTTCTTATGTGGCATAAGTGATATTTTTTTTATGTAATTTAATGTAACATATTTTTACAATGTAATTCTAAACCAACTACATACGTAAAATTTACTAAAATGCTTTCATAATTAGCTATAAACCTTTTCTGTATTAACATTATTCTAGCTATTATAAAAAAAAAAGATATGCTAACCGACACATCCGAGTTTAATGATAAATCTTTTTAAAACAATTTTTTTTAAAGATCTTTATGCAAAGTACAATGCCTTCATCGCCCTAAAAAGGAATTCCTAAAATTTTCGGGTCGTTTCTGTATTTTAAAAATAAACAGAGGGATATTTTATTTACCTACTTCCTTCTGATTAACGGCTTTAAAAACAACACGATTTCCTTTTCTGTAAAACGGATAAATCATATAAAATCATGACTTCATGTGGTAAGTTAAAAAAGACAATATCATGTAGCTATAGGTACCTATGGGCTGCTTCGTTGGTCTAGCGGCTGCTGAGCATGAGGATTCGATTCCTATTAGGAATTTCTCAGTAGCAGCCACGGAGTCGCGAACCTGCGCGTTTGTTAACAGTCAACGAATTAAGAAGTCGTTTTTTGTTTGTTTGTCTTTTGACTTTTTCTATCAATCAAAACAAAAATGAAGAAAATCTTGCGTGGAATATAAAACAGCGATCTTGGTGCAGAATTTTAGTTTTTCTCACTCGGATTGATCTTATTTACTAGGTTTAGTAAAACTTTCCTGATGCAATTTGCGCCATTCTTGATAAGGCTACAACTTTCGCAAAGTTTTGGTACTAAGATCCCAGACACGAAGCTAGAAAACAGGCCAAGTACGAGTCGGACTCGCACACAGAGGTTCCGTAGCACCAAACAATATTGTAACAATATTTTTAACGCTCTTTCATATGTAAATTAACTAAAACTAAAAAAAAAATACAGCTGCAGGTTTGACGAATAAGTACCACTTCTCAAAAACTATGTCAAATCTTATTCAAACAAATTTTCGTTGAAATTTTTAATATGCATATCCACCAACCATTGAGTTGTGAAAAAATGTTTCAGGAACCTCGACATATTTTTTTAAGAACTAACGAAAAACACACATTGAAATATTTTTTCAACCTTATACTTGTATGGAGAGCTACCATTATTTTTATTTTTTTCATAATTTCACATTACTTTTGTATAACGGTTCATAGAAGACACCTACAAATTTCAACTGTGTGGTTCCTAAAGTCTCGTAGTAAAATAGCTGACATACGGACGGACAGACAGACGGATAGGACGAATCTATAAGGGTTCCCTTTTTCGCTACGAAACCCTAAAAAACAGCCATATTGAATTACTTATACTGTTAGTTGAATGCTTAAAAGTTAAATCTTATTCTATATTGATGTGAGCATTCGTTAAAAGTCTCAAGTTTATTGGAGAAGAGGTTCTTCTTCTAATTACAATGTTAATTTACTTTAATGATTATGTTTGAAGAGATTTAAGCAAAGTTCTGATATTTTTAATGATCATTAGCAAGTTGTGTAATGAAGATAACAATTTGAAAATACTTAGGAATTTGATTATATAAAAGTGTGTAGCATAACCTACTTTTTATGTATGTGGTTACTGATTTAAGTAGTTTTATTTGTTTTTTTTTTTAATTAAAACAATACTTGCAAAAAACCTAAAACTTAGCATCAAAAAACTCCTCCCCAACGCTGTAAACCGGTAATGTGTCCAAGAGACTGGCGGCATTGCCACGCTGCCGCTGTATTGTAATGCTGAGCCTTTGCCCAAGGTAAAAGCCAGGCCTTGGGTCACGGAAACCGTCAACAAAAAAAAATGTGGAGCGATTTTACAAACTGATCGCAAACTTTTTTCTTCACCGGCTGCGGCGGTGGACGCGCATACACACATCCAAAAATGTTTGCGGTCAGTTCAAATCAAATTGATCAAACTGATTGAAACCTTTTTTTATTTGAGGATCGCAAACTTTTCTTATTCGTTGGTTGCGCGTCGCCCGCCGCGTCGACGCGTTGTCCGCGGCGGGCGACGCTCAGCGCGCCGCGCAACGCGCTGCCCGACGCGCCGCGTCTTCGTAAATGAGCACTAAGTATTACAATTCTGATGTAACCTTTGATAAAATTACTGGCCAGTAACAAGCGAGGTGGATTATTTTCTAGTCGCCCGTCCAAGACATAAGTATAATAAAAGCATGACCAACAGTCTAGTTTTGCAGTCAGCGGTGGAATTTGTGAAAACTCGTTGGTCAAGGTGGAAGCAAGCCCGACTGCTGCGCATGAGATCCTGGGGTCGATTCCCGGGTCGGGCAAAGAGTTATTGAGTTTATTATCCTTGAGGAATTTCTCAGTAACAGCGGAGTCTGAATTTGTGCCTGGTTCATGGCAATAGGATCGCCCCCTATTACATGGGGCTTAAACCATAACTGGCAAAATGTTGGTGTACCATTAGGTACACCTCTGACTAACCCTCGGGGATTGCAGGCGCGATGTTACCACAGCCAGCCGTTCTCTATGTTTCTGTAGAGGATTAGGTTCTTAAAAAAAAAATCCCGTTTGTTTTTCTAAAGCGGTTGTGTCTAGTTGCAACTATACGTGATTGTTACTGGCATTAAAGTTGAAGCCACTAAAAATGACTCAGATTCCACATACTAGAAACTAGTACCATTTTTTTATATTTTACTATATACATAGATGCTGTGAAGCGATGATGCGGCCTAGGGTAGAGCACACTTGCCTAGAAGGAACCGATTCACTCGAACCTTGAATATATCCAGATTATAATGATCAGGGAACAGAGAAGCTGACGTCGACTTATCAAGTCTGTGGAATTCACTGCGAAATCCACAGACTTCATAAGTCGAATCAAGCAAAAATGGCATTAAAGCATGTCCAACAGCAGGGCAACCAGATACATAGTGATGGCCCAGAGGTTAAGGCTTCGCCTCTCATGCATGAGGTCGTGTGTTCAAACTCGAGCAAGTACCAATGTGACTTATGTGTGTACTTTTCAATTCATATCTAAGTTTATCTTGGACATCACAGACATCGGTGAAGGAAAACATCGTGAGGAAACCTTTTTTTTTTTCCGGATGGGAAATCATCAAATGACTTCTCCCGCTCTGGGCTGAGCGGAAGGGTGTGTCAGACTTTTACTGACTAAAACCCACCCATGTTCCTTCATCGCCCTTTGTGTTCCGGGGCCGGTATCTCTTTCGAACAACCCGCAGCAATCGAGGGAAACCTGGACTTATAATTAATATAAGTCTGAAACCCGTCTTGAGCAAGCGTGGTGATCAATGCTCGTGCCTTTTCAGTATGAGAAGAGGCTTTTGCCCAGCAGTGGGACAGTTAGAGGCTGGTATGTATGTATTGCAACCAGATAAAGTTCTCTCCATCTCAACTCACCCACAACAGACAACAAGCAATAATACAGAGTAGGTAAATAAATAAAAGGAACAAACCAGGTTGTGAACTGTCCACACAACGTTTACATACAACCAGGTCCCTCCCGGTGTGCCGTAAGCTAATTATAACAGACATCGATGCTCAAACTTGTCAATATAGCCAGTGGAGATTGCAGGGGTGCAGTGTGTGTAGCTAGTGTTGGCCTTTATAAAGTCAACTAGCTTATGCCCGCGACTTCGCCCGCGTGGAGTTCGGTTATTGTCCCACGCACAAAAATAGGCCAGCCCTCTGGTTACGAGAAGAGTCGACCAACCGCTTGGCGATGTCCCGAAAGACTAGGTGCGCACTTTGGACCCCATACAAACTGAATTACAAATCAAACACATAATACAAATGTGAAACCCACACTAAACGCATAAATTAGAGAAAGAAATAATACAAAGAAGAAAAAAACATGTAGTGTAGTGACACATTTCGCCATAAAAATAGCATGCAAATATTTATGAACACTCACAATAAATTAGGTAGGTAACCAAATAAATACAAACATTAAATTAGGTACCTGGGTAACCAAAAAAAAAATACATTAAATTAAGTAGGTAAACAAATAAACACAAACATTAAGTTAGGTAGGTAACTAAATAACATTACAGGTTGATATATATGCTGTCGGTGCCTAAGTGGTTTTGTAGTGGACAAAATCACTGCATTAAAACTTAACATCACATAACATCACGCCTGTGGTCCCCGAATAGTTAGGCAGAGGTGTACCTTATAGTACATACAACCACATTTCGCCATTATGTTTAAGTCCCATTTAATAGGGGCAAGCCTGTTGCTATCAACCGGGCACAAATCCAGACTCCGTGGCTGCTACTATAATAAAGTGTTTATTTCTCACCACAAGCTAAAAAATACATACAATATTTACACACAAGCAGTAGCCAACGATTTTTGGTTGTGGATCGATGGTGCCTGTGGTAGGTTGTAACACCTGTAATACACTGGAAATTCCTGATGGAGAAACCGTATGATCGGGCAAATTATTATTGGATAATTTGCCCGACCCGGGAATCGAACCCAGGACTTCATGCTCAGCAGTCAGTGCATTCAAAAAATGTTTTACAAAATAATATCCCCTTTTATTATAAAATTTGAGCACCACACGTGGGTGTCCAAGGAAGCGACACACGCCCGTCGATGTTTCCTCACAATATTCCACATATTACTCGCCGGACTTATTATTAGATTATTGTCTCTATACCACTGTGGACACTCTACTAAAATTGTACTTTAATGTACGGTTTGAGGTTGACGTTGTGCAGAATCTAAGTACAGTCCATTATTAACAATTTAAGTACCTGCTCGAGGCTAAATACAACGAAGGCAACTTTCGACCAACCCTTGTATTTGTTCTTAACAAATACAAGGGTTGGACGAAAGTTGCCTCGGACGGTCCGTGGATGGGTGACCATTCATTACATTTTGAGACCCCTCCGTGGCTCGGTCAGTGGCCCGAAAGTCTGACAATCAGTTTTGCAATGGGTTTAACCCAGTAACCCTGGGTCTGGGTTGTGGACGTCAGATAGACAGTCGCTCCATGTAAAATACTAGTATTCAGCTGCATCAGGTTAGACTGGAAGCCGACCCCAACATAGTTGGGAAAAGGCTAGGCAGATGATTAAGTACCTTGCCCTTAGTATTGCATACTAATTTACTGCGTTGTTCGAACAGGTCCGCTAATGACAATATTTGACGAGGGACGTGGCATGCTGTTGTGTACCATGTCCTCGCCATCTGATAACTGCCACCTAGACCTGTTCTATCAGCTAACGGTCATGGAACAGTATATTTTTTTTCGGTATACCTAAGCTATTGACAAAGACTCTCTCTTGTGCAATTACGAATTCTCAGATTCTTTGGGCACGTTATCCGCAAAAATGATTCCATGGAGTGGTTGCTGATTCAGAGTAGAGTCGAAGGCACGAAACCATGTGGTCGATCACCAACTCGGTGGAGTGACTCAATCTAATCTGTCACCAAGATCCCTCTGGCAGAATGTGCTCGCCATGCGGCCAATAGAGTGCGAAGGCAGCGACCGCAGTTGATGGCGACCCTCCGTGATCACGACCACGCTACCAAGAATGAACGACTAAAAAAAAAACCGACTTCCAAAAAAAACACTAAATAAAGTGGAAAATAACATTACTTTCGGAAGTCGGTGCCAAAAAAGTCAATGAAACAAACCATAGTCACCGACTTCCGAAAGTAATGTTATTTTCCACTTTATTTAGTGTTTTTTTTTGGAAGTCGGTTTTCTTTTTGCTAAAAAGTTTTTATTTTACCCTTTTTTAACCGACTTCATTTAGTTATAGTATCACACACAAATCCTTGTCAAGTATCAATTTAGCAATTTCTTTTACTTGGATGACATTTTTTCCAGCTATTTTGATTTCAAAACCAAACTGCTGAACCGATTTTGATGAAATTTCTATGGGACCAATCGGGAAGTAGATCCATTCAGATAAAAGAAGATTTTTTCAAATCGGTTCTTATATGACGGAGATATGAGGTAACAAACACAAAAAAAAAACATGCAACCGAATTGAGAACCTCCTCCTTTTTTGAAGTCGGTTAAAAAGAGAGAAGCTATTGATTACGGTAAAGCCTTTGTACGTTTCTTTTTATGAGACTTCGAAATTCGAACTCTATAAATAATATAAATAAATTCATTTTTAACCGACTTCTAAAAAAGGAGGAGGTTCTCAATTCGGTTGTATGTTTTTTTTTTTTTTGTGTTTGTTAACTCATATCTCCGTCATTTATGAACCGATTTGAAAAATTCTTCTTTTATCTGAATGGATCTACTTCCCGATTGGTCCCATAGAAATTTCATCAAAATCGGTTCAGCAGTTTGGTTTTGAAATCAAAATAGCTGGAAATTTTTGTGTTTGTTACCTCATATCTTCGTCATTTATGAACCGATTTGAAAAATTCTTCTTTTATCTGAATGGATCTACTTCCCGATTGGTCCCATAGAAATTTCATCGAAATCGGTTCAGTAGTTTGGTTTTGAAATCAAAATAGCTGGAAACAATATGTCATCCAAGTAAAAGAAATTGCGAAATTGATACTTGACAAGGATTTGTGTGTGATGCGATAACTAAAAAGGGTAAAATAAAAACTTTTTTGCAAAAAAAAACCGACTTCCAAAAAAAAACACTAAAAAAGTGGGAAATAACTTTACTTTCGGAAGTCGGTGGCAAAAAAGTCAATGAAACACACAATAGTCACCGACTTCCGAAAGTAAAGTTATTTCCCACTTTTTTAGTGTTTTTTTTGGAAGTCGGTTTTTTTTTGCAAAAAAGTTTTTTTGAGGTAAATAACACCCATTGCCACACATAAATTGATTTATATGAAATATTGATATAAATTCAAGACATACGATACAAGACATCTATGAAGGTGTGAATCCGCGTAACATTTTTTTTTAACTTAAGTGTTCGTTTCGAATCGTGCACGGTAAGTGTAAAGTGAGAAGTTAACTTTAATCTTTGCAGAAATAGAAAGCATCTAGTATTCTCCGTCTCCCGTGCTCATGTTTACGTCTTAGGGTGGATTTCACCAACTGAATGAGATCGCGTTTTTGCGCTTAATCGAGGATTAATTTATAATTTTGATTTCACCGACACAACGTAAACCCGTTTGACCGTAACGGAATTTGTCATGTAAACGCCCGATTTTTGCTGTCAGTGTCATCTACAAGTGTCATCATTGTTGTGAATCATAATTATTGTTTTATGTATTTTACTAAAAATATTGATTTTGTTGGTATTTGGCTATGCAAAATAAGAACACTGTTAATGTTACGTGAATGTTAGGATCAGGACATTCGTCGCCCAAGATCGATACGCGAGAGAAAGGAACATTTTGTTACCCTTGATGACCAGGAATTTATTACACGGTTTCATCTCACGAAAACAACAGTTCTGTCTGTATTGGAGTCTGTTGACGACAAAGTAGTTTCCAACAAATATGTAAGTACCTACCAAACGATTATTTATTTTAATTATATGTACCTACCTGGTGCACAACAGGACAGCCTAAACCATTATTATTTGTGCTCCACGTTTCTACGCGACTGAGTGATATCAGAAATCTGCTGCAGATTTGCGTAGAATTAAGTACCTCTTTTGCACATAGTATTGTGTACACAGTCAGTGCTGCTATCGCATCACTCCAACTAATGGTATTTTGCCCTCGAGGATCTGAGCAATATTGTTATCAATGAATCAGTAACAGTCCATTATTTTACTAACAGCAAAGAATCATTTTTAGTAATATAACAATAAGTACAGACTGTATTATTGTATCTTTTCAGATTAGCAAGATAATTTACATCAAACTACAGACTGGATTGGAGTGGCATGGAAGGAATTTTGGCCACGTAAGAATGGTACCTACCGAGGTACTTGGATTGGTCTCTTGTCACCGGCTCATTTAAAATTATATAACTGGCGAAATGTGGATGTACTTACTTACTTAGGTTTACCCAACTCTTCAGGAACAACCGGCTTGATGTTATGTGTACCTATCATGTATTATTAAAGATTTTCTTTGTAACAGTGATTTTTATTTCGAAATATGAGTTTATTAGTTTAGTCTTAGGGAGAACGTTGCGGTTTATAAGAAGATGTAGTGGCAACAATTTGAAAGAGTATGCTTAGATGATTTGGTCATGAGGAGAGGATGAGTGAAAGGCGACTATCAAAAGGTATTTACAGGGCAGATGTGAGTGGCAACGCCAAGAGGGAATGGTGAGGTTCTTCAGACAGGTCAGGTGCGTAGCACTCGCAACCTGTGCGTCTATAACCAGATGAATGAACGTGGAGGCAGAAGGAGTATGTAAGGATCGTAGCAGGTAGCGTTCTGTGTTTTCTGCCTACCTCCAAGAAAATGCGTGAATGTATGTATGTATGTTAGTCTCATTTCAAATAAAATGTCACCGACACACGGTGGTACAAGCGCCCTACAAGTGCGGTCATAAATACCTTACTTTATTAAATTTGTTAAATAGATTTTTTTTCTGAAGGGTAAATAATAAAAAATACTTCACAAATGTACATTAATGCTTTATTTACATAATTCAATACATAATATACAATAAACTGTACAATATGTACTGTTTATATACAAATTTTAATAGTCAATATTTGAGATTTATTGTCCCTCGTTCGGAAATACACCTGAATATAATATTAACGCTATTCATGAAGGGGTTATCATTAAATATGTATTCTTTTAAATATTATACTTAATATATACAACAAAAAGCAAAAAACTACAATTTATTTACAAACGTCATCACAACCACAACTAAGTTAAAATAGTACAACAACCAATCTAATTTCAATTTAAACTAAATTCGTAATAAATCTAAAACCTGCCTCGACATAATGCTCTTTTTCTTACGGGGAAGTTTCCGAAGACTAGTAATGAATGGGCCTGAGCTGAGTAAAAATCCGTTAGGTAAGTCCGTATTCGTAAGTACTTGCGACATTTTTCTCGTGTGATCCCGTCTGAAGGCCTTATAATGTTTGTTGATAATTCCCCGATAGATAATAAAGCATACTGTGCCACTTCAGCATCATAGATAAGAACTTTGTGAACGGAAGCTGGGAGACTATACCACGGATATTCTTGAATTAAAAGTCGCGCGATTTCCAAAGCATATTCATTAATTTTATCCGAATCAATATTAAAACCCGAGGACAAGGCTTGTCAAATTGTCGAACAACGTTCAATCAAATCTTTATTTAAGCCAGTAATTTCAGCTGAAACTGCAGAATTAGAGAAGAAATTTAACATCTGAGGCCAACCCGGTAAACCCACATCAGGTGAACCATGGCTGGTGAGTCGGTCGATGAAGTGATCCCAGGAGAAGACCTGATAATTAGGTAAAATGGTGACATATTTATACTTTTGGGTAGCTTATTTATCGGTAAATCATTATTATATCATTATTAGGTAATTAAATTGGGGGTAATTGATGATAAAATTATTGCATTTATGAACCAAGGCGGTACCACCGTGCGACATTGGTACAGAAAGCGTTTTCACGACCGAGGTTCTGCATAGCCCAGTTTTCATATCCATATTAATCTCCATTCACGTCAAACTGATTTCACCAGCTACATTTGGACAGCGTTTTCGAAAACCAAGATCCCATAGCATTCATCCTAGCATAGAATGTAAATGTTTTCACTATAACGCATTGCGTTTAGTATTATAACATGCGACAGCGACCTACTGCGCTAAACTACAAAATAAGTAGATAAGGATCTTTATCGTGTGAACACTGATTGAAAAATAGTATTTTCTATTACGATAAATCTCAGGATCCTCCAGACCTAAAATATGTTTGTGTTAAATTGTGTCCAAAATATTGTATTAAATCTGTATTCACAATATCTTGTATGAACCCCTCCCCAGCTGGTTTATACACTTTTATATTAAACGGTAAGATCTGTAATAACATCAATACTTTACCTGGTGATTTGGTGTAATTTGCACGAGTTCAATCTATAGCACCTATGACATACGGAATGAAGAAAGGCAGCTTGCCACACAATCTGGGGACCACATTTAGAGCTCGCGTACATTCTTAAAAATACTCTCAAAAGATAGGTCTCGGTCAAATTAAGATGAAAGGTAATCACAGCATATTTTTTTCTAATTTTGGATTTGGTTAGAATAACATAATTTATAAAATACTTGTCGCGTGGGCAAAATAAGAACTAACGCCGCAATCCTATTTTGTAATACATTTGACAAATGTATTGCAAAATAGGATCACACTCTCCTGTCAACCTTAATGGACCGTCCTGGAGTGTGACTGACACTGGCATGGCCACCATCAGGGATTTTAATTTTGATTACACAAAAAAATTGTTGGTAATTTGAAGAAATTGGTCGCCAAATATCAGAATTTTTCGGTCATTGGTTCAAAAGTTATAAGGGTTTATAGGCGGCCGTTCTGTAGAGAATCTCCCCAGCTTGACCACATTTATATATCAAAAACTAGGGCACCTAGCAAAGATCTGTTTTCTCCCAAATTCCAAATATTTGTTTCTACTTTTTTAGCTGTGCAGCTTAATTAAAACAAGATATTACATGGAAAGAAAAACCCCGTCATAGATTCATATAATGTACATACTTTCATTGGTGAACGCTTCTGAAATTAAGAGAGCCCCAAAAGACCGATCTTCTTTAGCTCTCCTACGGAATCCAATTTGAGTTTGGTGGATATCATGTGGTAACTCATGAAAGTAGATGTGGCGTGGTCTGAGTGAAGCAATAGCAGCATTGACTTTGTGTACAATTGTATGTGCAGTAAAGGTGCTAAATCCACATAAATCTGCAGCAGTCATCTGATAGCACCCGGCCACGTAGAAACGTAGCGCACATAGAAGTTGATTTATTGGAGATGCGCTGTTGTTGCTTAAATACAAATTATAATGAATTAGACCTGAGTAGTTGTTTTAAACATAACATAACATTCATATATTTTCAGGCAAATTTGGCCCAAAGATATATATATACGAGGGTGGATTGAAAAGTTCGCGGCCTAACACATAAATACTTAAACTATTTTAATGTAACTGACCTCATTCGATTAGTTTACTCTCTGGTTGTCAAATTGTAAAATTCTATCGCAATAGCACTAACTGTATTTAAATTAGACTGAATTTTGTGAGCCTTTGTGCAGCGTTTTTAAAGAATGGAGAAAATTGAGCTACGTGCGATCATCAAATACCTGTTTAAAAAAAAACTAACTCCAAAAGAGATTCACGAAGATTATGTCAACAACATTGGGGGAATCTGCTCCGTAGTATACGACTGTGAAAAAGTTGCTGAATTTAAACGCGGACGAGAGAGTATTGAAGATGACCCTCGCTCTGGCCGGCCTATGACGTCTACGACTGAAGAAAACATCGGGAAAATCTGTGATCTGATATTAACAGATCGGAGATTGACCATCAGGGAGATTGCAGACACTATTGGCATCTCGTATGAACGAACACAAAACATCATAGTCAATGAACATGGATTTTCTAAGGTTTCTGCGCGGTGGGTACCCAGATTGCTTTCAGTCGAACAAAAAAATACGCCTCACGATTTCTCGCGACTGTTTGGAAATGTTTGAGGCTGATCCACAAGATTTTTTGGCCAGATTTGTAACAATGGATGAAACTTGGGTACACCACTACACCCCACAGTCAAAACAGCAACCCAAGCAGTCGAAAAAACCTGATGAACCGACTCCAAAAAAAGCCAAAACAATTTTGTCAGCTGGCAAGGTGATGGCGTCAGTTTTTTGGGATGCTAAGGGTGTCATCATGGTGGACTACCTTGCAAAAGGTGAAACTATAAACTCGGCTTATTACTGCACCCTCTTACGTCGCTTGCGTGAAACAATCAAAGAGGATTACTCAGCAAGAAAGTGTTGTTCCATCAGGATAATGCACGCGTTCACACGTCTGTTGAATCTATGGCTCAAATTCGTGATTGTGGCTTTGAATTACTGCCCCATCCCGCCTATTCCCCTGATTTGGCACCTTCAGACTTTCATTTATTCCCAAACCTAAAAAAACACCTTGGAGGGCAAAAATTTTCATCAAATGAGGAGGTCAAAGCTGCGGTGGGTGACTTTTTTGAAGGCCTTGAAGAAACTTTTTTATGACCGGCATACAGGCGTTGGAAACCAGATGGAAGAAGTGCATAGAGTTAAGTGGAGATTACGTGGAAAAATAAAATTACTTTTGCTTATATTTTATATTGTTTTCTTGCTGAGGCCGCGAACTTTTCAATCCACCCTCGTACCTTACAGACTAACATACATATAAAAATATACAACTTGTGTTGGTAAATAGAACCTCAAAACTAAGTTAGTAACACTTCACTTGTGCAGTATGTCACTGTGTGTTCATGTGGCACTTGTCCGTGGAAGCGACGGAACACCACTCCCTGCAGCCAAAAGTCCTCTTCCAAGACGAGGTGCAGATAATACGTTGGTATTAGCACCACAAACGCCTTAAAGTTGACGTTGCCGCGCGACTCAAGTAGCTGCACTCTCACCACGTACTTAGCCTTCTGACGCACGTTTTTCACGATGTCCTCCGCTGTAGTGGTGTAATGAAGGCGGGAGATATACACCGGAAAGTTCGGCTTCGCAGCACGCTTCCTCCTCAAAACTGTCACGAAGCCATCATCAGCCCGAATCGGTGCCTTTTCAGGCACGGGCTTCCCAGCAGGAGCAGTTATGCCCGCGACTACGCTAGCGAAATGTCCAGGAACATGTCGATATTTTGTAGAAGCTGCAGAAACAGGCAGCAAGTCGTGTGGTCTTGCGGCGGCGATGGGAGGCGCCAGCGAGACGGGAGCGGAGCACCGGGACGCACGAGGAGCGCACTTTGCAGGCTCAGCATTCTTGGTAGTAGGTTGTCCTCAATAGACTCCAACACAGATAAAACTGTTGGTTTCTTGAGTCGAAATATTTTGAAAAAGTCATGGCCATCCAGGGTTTGAAAATGTTCCTCTCACTCATCGTCGTCACAGCTTTCGTCAAAAAAGATATAAAAGTCCTTTCATTGTATAAAAATAAGCTAAATATTGTTGAAAACCAATAAAATCAATACAATAATGATGACACTGACAGCTCATAATGTCGGTTTTGGCTCCTAAACGCCCACATTCGGGCGTTCGCATGACAACCTCGTTTTATCTCAAAACAGGTTTACGTTGTGTTGGTGAAATCAATTTTCAAAAATTAAACTCGGATTCCACTCGACATAATCGCGTTGTCATTCAATTGGTGAAATCCACCCCAAATTTTAAAACAACTCCATCTATTAACTATTTTACAAACTTTTTGAAGCCCCCTTTGTCAAAAATTGTAAAATCAGGGATAGTTGGGAGTTAGTTCAACGTTGTGCTACTAGATGGCTGAAAACTAGAAAATAATATACATAGTTGTCTGAATAAAATACGCTATTTATTTTAAACTTTTTATTTTATATAAAAAACATATAACAATTCCTAATAAAACACAAGCGCTATCACATCGTTTGATTAGATCACATTGATTCATGTGAAATCTTCTTTTAATCCTCCCCGTTCAACCAGTCAACCACGTCAAAATGTTTATCCACCAACTTTAATAGTAAGCGTCTCATTTTCGCCGGAAGCGAATTTAGAGTCCCTTTTTCATTTCCAAGACATACCATTTACAAAAACGAATAGAAATAAGCACGCAACACATACGGCGAAACGAAATAGAAATTGACACAACTGTAAAGACAGTTTTGACAACTAGCTGCGTTTTGAGATGCTGACATATTTCGTTATTAAAGTCGCAGTAGGTCGTTTTTGGATGTTACAAATCTAAACGCATTGCGTTTTTTTCACAACATTACGTTCTATGCCATGCAAAAACGCGTACGCGATCTAAGTGTAGTTTTTGAAGTCAGTTAATAGTAATCCGATATTAATATCGACATGAGATCTGGGTTTATGCAGAATCTAGTTTCTGAAAACGCGGTCTGTAACAAAATCGGTGAATTTCACCCTTAGAGAGCTCTGCACTGTACAACCATTATTGAATTATGTCTAAAATTAGGTGTAAAATTACAAAATGACAGTGCAACTTTTCCCTTGTATTCTGGGCAATCCGCATATGAAATCCATTCCAAAAAAATATCGTAACTTTCAATATGGCGTAATATAAATGAATCCTAGGAAAAAAATAATTTGACGGTGGACAGTAGATAATATTCCAAAAATCTACTGAAACTATACAGTTTGCAAAAATTACATAATGATTGGGACAATACAATAGACTCCAGATATAAGTAAATTATTGCCTTCATAATGAACAAACGTCGCCAGTATTACAGTTGGTAGGTATTTAAAAATAAAATAAAAGTTGTCTCAGTTTTAAGATTTAAAAAGGATTTATGTTTATACGCCATAATAAAAAAATATTATATATAGATATCATATCTATAACTTGGCGTATGTTTTATATTTTTGGATTATCTTTAGGGGTTGTTCTTTTTATATCCTTCATTCAAGGTAACATGTCCAGAACTCCAAATGTCCTTTCATTTTGTCAATGTACTTCCAACATAGTGTAGCTAATATCTAGTATCGTTTGTCCGTGAATGTCTCTGACAAATATTTGCTTATCATTCCTCTGATTGATGGCTCCAAATTGCTTCTTAAATACACGGATTTACGTTCAGATAGAGCCTGTTTCCACTAAAGAGTAGCTGTGAAATTGCCTTTTTGGTACAAGGAAAATTAAAACCGTATTTGACTTAGTGCCGGATTTTCCTCTTGGCTTTGTTTTCAGGAACTAGTTAGAGGTCGGTGATTTTGAATTTCACTTGCTGTATTGATGTTAAAAAAAAAACATAAAAGACTAAAAGTTGTGAAAAAACAAGTAATTAAAAAAACTAAAAAACCCGACTGCGGTAAAAAACTAAAGTTAAAAAAAAACACTAAAAAGCTAAGACAGGCACATTTTAAATTTAAAAAAGTTGGAAGCAGGCCATTCCATTTTTATATTTTCAAATTAAAATGGGTACCGCCTGCTTCCAACTTTTTTAAATTTAAAATGTGCTTGTTTAAACATAAACCTCCTTCTGGCGCAGTCGGGTAATAAATATACATAAATGTTGACGAATGGAGAGGAGAAATCCAAAGATAATATGGATGGATTGTGTGAGGAATGTTAGGAAATAAGATTAAAATATTTTATAGTTATATTTACTCCGATTTCTTTCATATCATTCAACGGGGGAGGATGGAGGAAAAAAAAACGTGTTCTGCCGACCCCAAGTAACATGGAACAAGGGCCAGGAAGATGATGACGTTAAAGATTTCAAAATATAAATAGTGTGCGACTCGGGTTGGCACGTTTCGAAGAGATTGTATGCATTTACTTCGTGGACACTTTTGTGCTTAGGACATAGATTAGTGTTGGACACAGAAAATAAGAATACCAGTCTCGATAGTGAAAGATAAGTTAAGAATAATTTAATTAATTAAATTTTGCTTGATGGAACTGGACAAATAGTGAGTTTAAAATGGAAAATACATTCTGATGTAGACATTTTTACTTTGCTACTTACTGCCTCTAACATTTTCACAAATGTAGTCTTCCGATCCAACTGCCAACATACAACTCTTTACCTTTAGTTATATAATTAACTGATAAAATACTGCCTCGTTGATCAAGCGCTACTGCTGGTTATGAGTTCCTAGGATCCAGTCCTGTATCAGGCAAAGTGTCATTGGGTTTTTCCATCTGGAATTTCCCAGTAGTAGCCTGGAGATTGTACATATTTGAGCCTGGTTAAGTACAATTGACTCGCCCCGTATTTTATGGGCCTTATTTAATCGATATAATTTTTACTCTGCATTCACCGTACATTTTGCCCATCCCTCATCGTTACAGGATACCAGATATAAATCTCAGCTCGTTGCGTCCAGTTAACGGGCGTTAGCTCATGCAATATTATATTGTTTCTGCAGAACGGTCGTGGCAAAGTTCACTGCTTTATGTTAGACTAGCGGTGCCCGCGCCTTCGCTCACGTGACCGTGTATTATTTTGGCATTGTCAGGGCACATTACACGGGAACGTGAAGTCATAGTATATTCCTAACATCCTCTACAAATAATATAGTAGTAGATTTCTGAATAAAAATCCTGCATTATGTGACAAATGAGAAAGAAACAAATATCGGTTCTTCGTAAATTTTTTAAATTAAATTATTATTTGTGAAACCAACAAGCGAGCAAGCTTGCTCGCTTGTTGGTTTCACAAATGTTGAACAATCTATGTACCAAAAAAAAATATTTTCCAAGTAGGAATATTCTTTAAGTGAAAACCTGTCACTCCAAAATATTTCTGCTTACGAAATCCACATCAAATATCCTAGCTTAATTGACCTACAAGAACTTCATCTACTTACCTATACCACACAATGCTTCATGCCTCTCTGCTCATATACCATGATTAGTTCACCTTCATAACGCATCATTAGATGATCAAAGGCTTCAGAAATCATCTCTGTTCATTAATCAGTCAGTCTCGATGTTTCACAATGGAGACTCAAAGGCATACAATAGGGAAGTTTGAAGAGTTATGTTGGTATTACGTCACAGGTTTTATTTGGTATGAAATGGATATCTTTATGATGCATTATTTAACTTTAAACAAGCACATGAATAAATTATTCACCATGAAAAAAAACCATTCGGATATTTTTTCTCGATTAAATAAATAGTTAATTTTTGGAAACATTGGTCATTATTTGGTTGCTTTATTCGATTTATTTTGATTTAATTTAATTTGTGATTTGTTTTAAATTGATGCAATTTGATTTAGTCTGTTTTTATTGTATTTGAATTTATTTTGATTTTATTTTGATTCCATTTGATTTTATTTTGATTTTATTCTATTTTGTTTATATTTAATTTTATTGGATCTCATTATGTCTTGAATTTATATCAATTTATGTGTGGCAATGGGTGTTATTTACCTGAAATAAATGAATTTATTTTTTATTACCACACTCTTTTGCAAAAAAAAACGGGCACCTAAGGAAATGTACGTTCTAAGGTCGATTTGAGTTAATGAAATGAAATTTATTTCTTTGACGTAGTATGTATACTTATAATCGTGTAAATTAATGCGCGTGAAGTGAATTCGGGCAATTAAAAGAAAAAAAACGATGGATTCTTTAAAACCGATGTACACGCCCAAACAATAAGAAGTGGTCGGCAATAAAGACAAGATTTTTTTTTACTTTTTTAAATTGAATAAAGTTACAAATGTAAAAACCTAATAACGAGTGTGACCTCCTCCTGCCAAAATCACAGCTTGAATCCTTCTGGGCATGCTTTCCACGATGTTTTTAATAACGTTTTGAGGAGTACGTTCCCACTCTTCTGCAACGACTCTTTTTTAGCTCCCTGATTATTTTGCGTTCCCGATTTTTCGGCACTGTTGCAAGCGCCAAAAATAATAGACATGGTAAATATCCCGTTTTTAGTGTTAATGATAAATAAATAGTTTTCACAATGTGTTACATTTTTTTTTGTTTTTCATGAAACTGATGCGGCCCTTTGATCAGTGTTACCACTATCTAGTGAAAATATAATTATCCATTTTTTGTCAGTAAGTGTGTATACCATAGTTCCCCTTAAATTACCACCACTATTTGGAACCTGTCAAATATAAATCAGCTGGAAAGATTATTCTGTCCAATAAGTTCTGCCTCCTTGGTCTAGTAGTTGCAAGCGCGATTGCTGAGCATGAGGTCCTGGGTTTGACTTCCAGGTCAGGCAAAGTGTTATTGGGTTTTTCCTTCAGGAATTTCTCAGTAGCAGCCTCGGAGTATAGATTCGTGCCCGGTTGATTACAATAGGCTCGTCCCCTGTTACATGCCACTTGGAAACATAACTAGCGAAATGTGGGTGTACAATTAGGTACACCCCTTTTTTTTCCGGATGGGAAATCATCAAATGACTTCTCCCGGTCTGGGCTGAGCGGGAGGGAGTGTCAGACTTTTACTGACTAAAACCCACCCATGTTCCTTCATCGCCCTTTGTGTTCCGGGGCCGCGGTATCTCTTTCGAACAACCCGCAGCACCCGGCAGGCATCGGCCCTTGCGGGCCCCTTCTCTATGCTGACATCTCTTTGAGGCGCGCGTGGAACACGAACGCGCCGTCGACACGGCCTGTCGTCCTAAGACGGAGGGACGGCGAGCTAGCCCTTAGCTCACCGTCCACAGGCCCGCGAATTAGGTACACTCCTGCCTGATCCTTCGGGAATTACAGCCGTGATGTTATGAAGTTCTATCATTCATGAACGCGCTATCTATTTTAATTTTCCAGGAGGCGGTGAACAGCGTGACAAGTTATTCAAAAAGCTCTAATTTTAGACCTTTCAATATTCCAATCTTCGTTCACGGATTAAGTTCGTGTGAGTGACCTTAAATATATCAAATACTAGTAGTTTCAAATAGTTTGTACTTAAGTGACTTCGGATCCTTACAGAATTGTTAACTTACAACGATGCGAAGTGCCTTAATCTCGGTGTTATTAATAACCGAGTTGATCAACAAGTGTAATTTCAACTGCCAAACCAACTAGTACTAGTTTAGTTGAATATTCAATAATTTCTTGTATTCCTCAATGTGTACTTAGGCGGTAATTTAAAATGTTTAACTAGCTATGTTCCACCTCATATCCTGCCCTCTTGGCCCCCGTCTTGCCCAAAAACATGCAGCTGAAGTGACCTTTGCGCTGCCACCGACGACGCGTAGAAAGTGGCGAAGTTCTGTACTAACACAATATAAATACGGTCGTGCCAGCAAACTAAAACTCAAAGCATTTATTTCAATTAGACCATTACAGGCACTTTTGAATGTCAAAACACAAAAAAAAACTAAGCTACAGTCCCAGTCACAGGGCATAATAACTTTTGAAAGTACTGTAGTTGCCCATTCGAAAGCGTAGATCAGCGACACGAAGAACTAGAAAATGTAATGATATCATTAAGGACTCTGTCAACACAGGTAACAAAATAGTATACTAAATGAAGTTTTAAAACTTAATCAGTCAATAACATAAACTTATTTAGGAGAGGAGCTCGTGGTTAAATAATAACAGCCGCTCGGGTCGATCGTCAGATTAAGCCGCGCTTGCCTGGGTTGGTCCGTGGATGGGTGACCACCCATACATGCCGAGTTTCCTCCGTGCCTCGGAAAGCACGTTAAGCCGTTGGTCCCGGCTGTCAATTTAACATCTTTGACAGTCGTTAAAGGTAGTCAGTGACCCTGAAAGTCTGACAACCAGTCTTACTAAGGGGTATCGTATTACCCAGTACTACCTGGGTTGTGGAGGTCAGATAGGTAGTCGGTCCATGTAAAATACTGGTATTCAGCTGCATCCGGTTAGACTGCAAGCCGACCCCAACCTAGTTGGGAAACGGCTAGGCAGATGATGATGAACATAAACTTATTTAGGAATTTAAATTTCATAAATAATGACGATGTTGATAAATTACATAACATAAAACCACTCTCAATCCTCGAAGGGTAAGATTGAGGAGTAACAAATAAAACTCCCATATTTCACCAGTTATGTTCAAGTCCCAAATAATAGGCGAGCCTATTCTGCCATACTTAAGCACAAAAGCGGTATCTCAAAAAAAACGTAAAGTAGATTTTGATGGCATCGGATAGCTTAAATAAAAAGGCATCTAATTAACTTAGATAAAAAGCAGTATCTATTTTAAAACAAAAAAAAAAAACTAATAAGCAAAAAAAACTAATCCGTAAAGTTTTAACAAAAATATTTCTACAAAACTTCAATTTTCTCGAAACTTGCTTTCTCTGAGATACCGCTTTTGCGTTTAGCACGGTAGTATTGCTATCAATCGGACAGAAAACCAGACTATCAAATCCGTACTGAGATATTCCTGATGGAACAACCAATACCACTTTGCCCGAATCGAATCCATGTCCTCATGCTCAGTATTCACACTTGTGACCGCTGGACCAACAAGGCAGTCAGAGATAATTAATTATTTAAAAGATAACGTGAATAAGTGTTCCATACAAAATCAATAAAAACCAGTTACTGATTAACATAATGGCATACACAAGCATCCTTTTCTATTTCCCGGCTAGCTTCCTGCTTACGTCTATACAATAGATTGACTAGCATTATAATATTGAATTGAATGCTCAATACTGATAGCTACTCCTAGTGAAATACTGTGATGTTCACCTATATAAGGTTAAAATAAAATACGTATACCTAAAATCATAAATTAAAAAACATAAAAACACATCCCGACTGTTTTTCTCGAAAGATTAGGCAGTGGTGTATAGAACGCACTTATTTCGTTTTCAATTTTAGCATACTGAATATTCTAGCTCGTAGCTAAATAATAACTGCCGTACATGCTGAGCTTCAAGGTTAAGCCGCGCTTGCCTAAGTCGGTCCGTGGATGTGTGACATACAGGGTTTCCTCCGTGCCTCGGAGAGGACCATTAAACCGTTGATCCTGAGTATAATTTGTAGATCTTTGACAGTCGTTACAGGTAGTCAGTAGCCCTAAAGTCTGACAAACAAGTCTTACCAAGGGGTATCGTATTACCCAGTACTAACTGGGTTGTGGACGTCAGATAGGCAGTCGCTCCTTGTAAAATACTGGTATTCAGCTGCATCCGGTTAGACTGGCGGCCGACCTCAACATATGTAGTTGGGAAAAGTCTAGGGAGATGATGACATGGTTAATTGTTATGAAATTCGAATGAACATAAATCATTCAATCAATAGTCATAGGTCTTGAGTTCGAACCCAAGATATGCACCTCTGATTTTTCGGAATCATGTGCGTATTGTAAAGGGTGTCTCAGTAAGAGTGCACTTTTTCATTTTAAAATAAAAACAAGTATTTTATGACAGAGTTGTTATATTTTTATTGTATTGTAAAGAAGACATGTTCCGATTAAGTATGAAATAAAATATCCGGCAAATGACCCCCACGGCTCCGATGACAGGCCATTCCTCTTTTCATTAAATTTCCCATGACTTTTGCACAGAGATGTGGCTGTATCTCACCGATGACGCGTTGGATTTCCGATTTACGCTCAGGAATTGTTTCGGGTTTACAAAACCCCAAAGAAAAAAATCGGACGACGTTAAATCGCACGATCTTGGTGGCCAGTTGACATCAGAATTTCGATTGTTTCATGCGCGGTGTGGCAGGTTGCGCCGTCCTGCTGAAACCACATGTTGTCCAGATTCATGCCGTCCAGTTAAGGCCACAAGAAGAGATTCTTATTATTCATAATTGACCCAGTTTCTTCAAATTTTTGACCACTCTTCGAATGGTTGACATATTAGGTGCACTTTCTCGGCTGAAAATTTGGCGAAGTTTGCGAGCGGTTTCAGCGTAACTTTCCCCATTTTTGTAATGAGTTTTCACAATTATAACGCGTTGTTCTTTCGAAAAGCGCACCATTTTTAATAATCGAAATAAACAGAGGTGGCAGCTGTCAAATTTCAGAGTTGCCAGTTGCATGAAAAAAAAAAATTCCAATTTTAAAAAGTGCACTCTTACTGAGACACCCTTTATAATTATCACTTGCTTCGGTGAAGGAAAACATCGTGAGGAAGGGTATGGGTATACCAGAGAGATATTTCTCGACGTCATGTAAAGCCAGGTCAGAGGCCCATGGGCGGCATAATAACTCTGACACCAGGTTAGGCACTAACCACACGATAAAGAATTCAATCAATTCGAAAAAAAAACTAATATACGCAAATACAAACAATTAAACCTTTCCAAACAAATTGAAACTTTCACAACGAGATTAATAATGCCTTATTGTTAATGAATTTCTGTATGAATTTAATTTATTCAAGTTTCAAGAGTTGTTTTGTCCCTTTAAAGTACTTTGAGTAAGATGAAATTTAAATATTCCCCTGTTTTACTTAATTAAGTATGTAATATTATATTACGGTACTTAGGGTCAGTGATACAGACCCGAGCGAGCATGAAATTCGAAATAACAACTGGACTAAAAACACAAAACTTAACTTAAACTATCTTGCATTCAAAAACATCAGATTATTTTCGTTTATGTGAACGAATATCAGTATTATTCGCTTCAGTTTATTAGATACTAGCTTTGCCCGCGGTTTCGCTCACGTGACCGCGTATTCTTTTGGCGTTGTCAGGGTACATTACATGGGAACGTGAAGTCATAGTATATTCCTAACATCCTCTACAAAAAATATAATAACAAACTGACTTACTGTTAATTTAAACTAAAACCTGTTAGTACATCTTAGTTATAAGTATTAAAGAAACGTGTTGACGATTTCCGGAGCAGAATCAATTTAGATTGCAGAAGTTTATAACGAAAGCAAATAGATGCAATTCATGATCCATCATAGGTCCCGACGATTAACATCCACAAAAATAAAAAATCTTTAATCACTGAGAGCCGATGGAAAACAAAAGTAGTATAAAAATAGAATAGAATAAAATTTTATTTTGCAAATATGGGTAACTAGCTTATGCCAGCGGCTTCGCCCGCGTGGAGTTCGATAATTGACCCACGGGATCGTCCTACCGGGATGAAAAGTATCCTATGTGCTATTCCAAACTATAATCTATCTCTGCGCCAAATTCCACCCAGATTCGTTCAGCCGTTCAGGCGTAATTGAGTAACAAACATCCATCCATCCAAACTTTCGCATTTATAATATTAGTATAGATACACAACAGTTGTTATATAAATATCAAAGCTCAGCCATATTTTACCATTCGACATGCAAACATTAATATTATTATAATACATGTACCTACAAACAGATTCAATTATTAAAAAAAAAACACGTTACTGAAAAATTCTGTGAATGCTGAATTTAATGTATTTATTAGATATTTTAAATACCTCCAAACATTTAATATTACTGGGATATATGTTCATTAAAAATAAAAACACTATACGACGGGTATTTTTACTACTTTTCATACCAGAAGACACAGCCTCGTCTAGGGTTTCACAATAGAACCAAAACAAAAATTATGCCTTTATAATTCTTGCTACTCGTGTTTCTTAAGTATGTCAAGAACGAAGTACATCTCTTCCAGCGTCGCAACGGGACAAAACAAACAATCAACACATTAAAAGACATTGACTTTTGAATCAATTGTTAATTAAAAATAATCTTAGCAAGAATCGAGTTCTGTTCAAAACAAACGGGACTTGAAAAGGGACTTAATTGATTTTTAGCCGACTTCAAAAAGGAGAAGGTTCTCAATTCGTCTGAACCTTTATTTTTTATGTATGTTATATATCTTCGTCGTTTATAAACCGATTTGAAAAATTCTTCTTTTATCTGAAAGGATATACTTCCCGATTGGTCCCCCGATTGGCTTCCCGGTTCCATAGAAATTTCATCAAAATCTTTGTTTTTAAATCAAAATAACTGTAAAAATATGTCATTCAAGTAAAAGAAATTGAGATAACTAAAAAGGGTAAAATAAAACCTTTTTGGCAAAAAAAAAACCGACTTCCAAAAAAGTGGCAAATACGAGTAACTTTAATTTCGGAAGTCGGTGGCAAAAAAGTCAACGAAACAAACAATAGTCACCGACTTCCGAAAGTAAAGTATAACATCACGCCTGAAATCCCCGAAGGGTTAGGCAGGGGTGTGCCTAATAGTACCCCAGATTTCGCCAGTTATGTTTAAGTTCGAAGGGGCGAGCCTATTGCCATCAATCGGTTACGAATCCAGACTCCGTGGCTGCTACTGAGAAAGATGGAAAAACCCAATAACACTTTGCCCGACCCGGGAATCGAACCCACAAGACATCATGTTCAGCAGTCGCGCTTGTGACCACTGGACTAACAAGGCACTCTAAAAATAAAGAAGTCCCGAAATACCTTCCAAAACCTAGCAACAATTTAGCGTAACGATCGATCTACAAGAGAGATAAACTCTTAACTGCACGTTATACGATATTTGCACAACAAAATAGTCCAATTAAACCTTTAAGTGAGACATAATACGGCGCACTTTATGTTACTGTTGTCATCCGACGCTTATTTATTGCGTTTATGACTTGTTGCTGTTGTTATGCTGTTTATGACGATGTGAACTATAAGGATAACTTTATAGACTATCAAATCAACAGAGACAAGGCAACATCACCTTAATTGTGTCTTGAAAGTTTACAATGATTCGGCAACAAGAGGCTCTAACACCCGTATCTATAACAAGTCCTGCGTGTCCTGTTGTTTGTTCATTACAGAAACTGATGGACGATACTGAAGACGCCAAACTAGTGGCTTAATTCTGACACGCTAAGAAGAAGAAGATCAAGTCAAAGTGTTTACTTGAGTAAATGTCATTATTTAAGATACTTACGATTTTTATTATGTAGATTAAATAATTGCTTAAAGTTGGAACTGTAAAAAGTTAGAATTCTTATTTTTGCTTTCTTTTACGGTTCTTATTTCGTTTAAATTCTTGTCTATTGCATATAAAAAAAATTGCACAAGTAATTACTTTAACTTGACTACACAAGGTGTTGCTGTGCATCCTCGTCAAATTCAAGGAAGTAACTATGCTAATGATTCTCGATCCGAATCAATAATAAAATGGGTAGGTAATTTTTTATATTTTCTTTCTTAATATCGGAAATCGGTAAGTGTACACCACCTGTATTAAAACCCAGCCCGTCCAATACTAGCCCTATAACCGCGCTTTCACACACACACACAAACAAACCCAGACGTTTATTAGATAAACGGGTGATTCTCTTCTTTTGAGAAGGGCTTCATTCTAAAATAGTGTCAAATTAAAACAACCATAAAAAGCAACGTTTATTATTATTGACCAGGTACCGTAATTCATATTGATTATTTACGTCTTCTATGACAACCTCCTTTTTTTTTTTTTTTCCTGATGGGAAATCATCAAATGACTTCTCCCGCTCTGGGCTGAGCGGGAGGGAGTGTCAGACTTTTACTGACTAAAACCCACCCATGTTCCTTCATCGCCCTTTGTGTTCCGGGGCCGCGGTATCTCTTTCGAACAACCCGCAGCACCCGGCAGGCATCGGCCCTTGCCCCTTCCTTATGCTGACATCTCTTTGAGGCGCGCGTGGAACACGAACGCGCCGTCGACACGGCCTGTCGTCCTAAGACGGAGGGACGGCGAGCTAGCCCTTAGCTCACCGTCCACAGGCCCGCGTCTACGGTGGCCGGGGGCCACCACGTGGGCCCCGACGCCCGGTGCGTCTCGCGCGGCGGCTGGTATGACAACCTCCTGAATTTTGACGAGGATGCAAAACTACACCTTGTATGTAAGCAGGCTCTTGATATTTTGCGAAAACAATGACCGAAATATCCATAATTATTGGACCTACATCATCATCGTATGTGTGCCTTTTTCCAACTATGGCCGGCTTCCGGTCCAACCGGATGCAGCTAACAGTATTTTATGCCGTATGCAAAGCCAAGTCAGAGACTCATGGGTGGCATTAAAAGTCTGATACCAGTTTAGGATTTAACCACACGAAAAATAAAGAAGATTTGACGTTATTTAAGCCAGTCAAAAAATGGGTTATTAATGAGTACTTATAAGTCCTACCAGTTAAAACTTGGGTTACATACTAATAAGTACTTTTATAAGTTACTGCATAGGCCTTTCGTAAGCCCAGTTAAACCTAATTATGTCCTCTCTCACATCAAACCCTCCTATATATATGTATGTATAAGATAGCTCCCGTTCATTCACAAAAGCTAGGATATAATCATTCCTTTAGTCAAAAACCTTTAGTGGTAGATCATTAGGCTAGCATTCAGTGGAAAATGTTGAAGTATCCCTTGATATGTTCGCACACACTTATGCATGTAAAACAGGGTTGCTAAGCACAGAATAAGCTTGAACAGGAGGGACGTCTCAAACGCAATAGCATGAGGAAGTAAAGACTAATTGAATGGAAAAAATAATCATTGTAGATGAAATTCGTATTCACGTGACATCTACTGACCCGCGCTGAGGCCAGTGGCGGTACGTTCATATAAGCCTGCAAGCATGGCTTGTCGTTATAACCTGCTAGCTGTTGCCCGCGACTTCGCTCGCATAAGATAGCCTCCTTGCCACATTACGATCCGATCAACCATTTAGTCGTGGTAAGGTAACAAACATCGTTACTTAACTATAATATCGTTATAATATTCAATATGACTACTCTTCACTTTAGATTTGAATACAACGTGGCCGTCACACAAGGTCTAATTTTGGTTGATCTGAAGGAAGAACTAACAATGTCGCTTGAAGAGCGTGTGTAGCCTGAAGAGACGACAACATGGGGAAAACTACATTAAGTGCTCATTAACGGAGACGCGGCGCGTTGAGTGGTGCCCGCCGCGTCGCCCGCCGCGGTCAACGCGGTGGTGGACGCGCAAACACAAATCAAAAAAGTTTGCGATCAGTTTGAAAAATCGAAATCTTTTGTTACGGTAGACTATGTCATAATTTCTTCTTCTTTTTAGATTCTTAACTTAAAAATACAGAATAAAAATAATAGAATATAAAACAAAATCAAAATAAAACTTTTTTTGATGTAAGTATGCGCGTCCAACGCCGCGGGCGACGCGGCGGGCGCCGCTCGACGCGCCGCGCAACGCACCGCTTGACGCGTAAAGTCGCTTCTCCGTAAACGCTCCCATACATCGCCATATGTTTGAAATAGAAAGCCGGCCGCGCCGCACAACGCGCCGCGTCTCCGTAAATGATCCCTAAGATATAAGTCCGGAGGGAGACTCAAACATGGATTTCTTTTTCTAATATTCAATAGTCACATCCGTAGATAGAATCAGTCGAATCAATGAATTTATACGTATAGATAAGTCTCAAGATTTTTGCAGTTTGGCAGACCCTTCATTAGGCGCTTTGTGGTCATACTCGACGCGTCTGATATGTAAAAAAGATAGATCTGCGTGATAAGAATACATACAAGTATTTCATATTCAAACATTGCAGTATGTAGATATTTACCTACATACTGCAATGTTTGAATATGAATAATTTTATTCATTATAAATTGCTCTTTGAATCTAACTCAAGTGACCGCACATAAATCAAAAGATACTCTGTGTGTGTGTTTTGTGTGGTTTAACCCAATTATTTCTTAAAAGTTATTAAAATACAATTCACTTAATAGGTATGAATAACTGAATAACTTATGAAGAAGGAAGAAGTTTGTTTATAAAACCTTCCACAATAAATACTTCATGAATTATTATTGTGATTAAGAAGGTAGGTACTCGTAAATAAATAAACTAATTAGTAGACACACAATTAAAAATGTGAACAAAAATAATAAAGACATCTGATCCGTGTATTCAGGTTCAACGTGAATTTGGTAGACCTTATTTTTTATCCCGTCAGCATATCCCTTTTTGCTGAGTTTACAATTCTACTACTACTAAAAACAAATTATGTAATATAGGTTATAGTGGGTGACCTTATAGCCATTAACCGGGTACAAATCCAGACTCGGTGGCTGCTACTGAGTAATTCTTGATGAAAAAACCCAATAACACTTTACCCGACCCGGGAATGGAACCCAGGACCTCATGTTCAGCAGTCGCACTTGCCACCACTCGACCAACGAGTGCTATATCTAGACGTATACAGAGTGTACCCGAAAGGTATGGTAATATTTAAGGATGGTGGTATAGACCATCACAATGAACACACTTTCTGTGCCAACATAGGTACTAAGCAATCGCGAAATAAAACGGAGTCCCAAACGTAAACGTAAAATTGGCAGCTGTCACATACATTTCCATTTATTTTGTATTGAAATTTTGTATGGGACAGCTGAATATTTTTTAACGATTATGGTGATAGTCTCTTGGATTATGACCACACGTTTTTGATACACGCTGTATATGACCTATTTAGATTGATGAGAATGCGAATCTTAAAGATACGGAGTTTCTTCTTTGTCTTACTTTAAGTACTTCTCAAAACAAATTATGTGAAAAAAAGCTCTCTAATTAATATACCTTTTGTGAAAAAAATCTTGATAATTCCCTTCAGGACATTCGACAACTTTATTTTCATTTATGAATTATTAAACATCAAAAGTCGAGTAATGTTGATGTTCCATTTTTTTTTTAACGTCTTTTCCTCATTAATCAATAAGTTATGTACGTTTATAAGGGAACGGTATTTGCGATAAATTAAAGGGAAAAATACTTCCTTGTTACACGATTGGTCGCTACTGCTGAGCTGGTCCTGGGTTCGATTCCCGGGTCGGGCAGTCCTATTGGGTTTTTTCACCAGGAATTTCTCAGTAGCAGCCACGTAGTCTTCATTTGTGCATGGCAATAGGCTCTCCCCCTAATACATGGGATGGGTGAAATGTGGTTGTAATAGGTACCTTTCTGTCTACCCCTTCAGGGATAACAGGCGTCATGTTGTGTTTTGTATAGGGAAAAAGGTTAATATGAAGTGATCAAAACTTTACCGATAAACTCCATTTTATTGTTTAAATAAAAATATGAAATGAATGTTCAATCATTATACAATAATGCTTTATTTAGTATTGCAACAATCCAATACATTACTATTATATTAACATCAATTTAACATTTTAAATACATATTATTTTGAGTAATCAAATGTAACTTTAAGTAAGTGTTGGCATCCGAAATTGAAATAATTCCCAGCCTATTATTTCAGATGCTTACACTTTAAATGTATCTATTTTTTTTTTTTTACATTTGTGAAAAATTCAGAAAAAATTAAAAGAACTTGAGGAAATAAATGCAACTTTTTATAAATATATATATTTTTTAATTTTTAATAAAATATTGTTTTACATTTGAGACCCACTTTACAGCTAATGGTTCTAGTATATCAAGAAATAAATATTTATAATCTGAGATAAACGAATTATAAGCGTAATCTGCTTTAAGATAAATATTTTTACAGTTAAAATATTTTTTTAATGTTCAACTGTATTTTTCTAAAATTTTAAAACCTATAAATACCTATTCCATTTTTTATTATTATATTTTTAAACATCAATGCACCACATAGTTTAGCCTCATTAGAAAACTTTAGCCCGTCGAAAATATTTGGAAAGAAGAAATTTAATGCATACAATGAGAAACCGCAGCATGAGATACGCACTGCCCACTTATTCCAACATTTACAATAGAAATTGACAGATTAAAACACAGGCATTTCTGACAGAAGTTTAAGTTTAAAATGAAACTGAAAACTACTCAAACAATCAAGTATGCAAATTCTTTAAAACAACCATGGTATTAAAAATGTAACTATCCAATGCCCGTTAAGATCCCAATAAAAATCTCAAACAGCGGTCAGCACAGCAATGTAAAGGTAACAAAGAGATTACGACTGGCAGTCGTGACAGGCTTCAGTAGACCTCTTCCTTCTACTCTCTTCGGTTTCCTCAAACTCATTCGCATTGACTTCTTCGCTGTCCCTTCCGAGCCTGATGAAGTGATCCCTCGCTCGGCTTTTCCTCTGAGGGTATCCACTGACGACGAGCTCAGAATTCTGTTCAAAAGCACTCTTTTCATCTTCAGCAGAACGTCCAAGGCGGATGAAGTTGGGGTCCCGTCCGAAACGGACGAAGCTGGCTGATTTCTTGGTCATTGGGGTGTCGTAGTCTTCTTCGTAGGCTCTGAGGAGGGAGACCAGGTCGTCGGTTGAGAGGGTGAGTGGCTGGGAGCGACCGAAGCGCAGAAAACTGTTGCCGCGTCGCGTGGGGCGCTCGAATGCTTCTCTGATGTCAGCTGCTGAGGGTTCGGGGGGGTATGAGCGGCCAAATCTGTTGGAGTAAGGAAAATATCTGTTAAAAAAGTGCTGAAGAAAGAAATTTAGAAAGGAGCGAGGGGTAAGTACACAGACAAATTCCAAAAGCGCCAAGCCAAGGTTGGAGACATATTCCCAAAGAGACAACTATGGCAATGTAGGTTTCTTATCTCTAATTCCTGATTAGTATCTTACTCCAATGCATAATCAGTCTAGAATGTTCCTATCAAAAGTGTATCAGGGTAGAATTTGGGCAAACACACCACAGTGCTTCCTTCACTCCAATTTCTCACTTACTGGGCTATGTCTCCGATATCCAATAATGAAGTCGTACATCAAGTCCATTCCCTACTAACCTGATCATACCCCTGTCGATAGCACTTCTGCGCCTAGCTTCAAGATCTGGAGACCGTCTGACAGGGGAGGAGGTGGCTCCAACCACCAGCCACAACGCAGCGAGCAAGGCGACAGTCCGGGAACAACTCATGGTGGATTGTGGAAAACTGAAAACGATTTAAGATTTTGTTACTTCTCCTGTTTGGCTGGATATACCTTCGAGAATTTCTGATATCGTGGGGGAAAACCATTGTTTTGGTTGTGTTTAATTTAAGATTGCGAATGTGTTATGAAATCTTTTTCGTTCGACGTGTGATGTTCTTTTACTTCAACGTTTGCGTTCAAAATTGCTTTTTTATTATGTATCTTTCACAGTGTCTCTTTTACTTTTCGATCGCTTGTTTGCTTTGTTTGTTCTCAGTAAGCTCTGAAGTAACTGTTTCAAAATTTTCTATCTAACAAAATCTCGTTATGTTTATCTTCTTGCCTTAGTTGTAACACGTGTATTTTCTGGTTGGAATTTGTAACAAAGAAATTTATGGTAAGTTAAACCTTACAAGTTTTTAATTAGAAAATACTATACACCTCATTGAGTAAGTAACTGTTATCAGGGTGGATCTATTCATGATGGATTGGCCAAAAACTAAACAAAAAGAGATGAAGAAGTCTTTTGCCCAATATTATTAGTATACCATTAGTAATTAATTAATTAATTAAACTGCCTCGTTGGTCTAGCAGTTGTAAGCGCGACTTCTGAGCATGTCAAGGTCCTGGCTTCGATTCCCAGGTCGGTTGATGGCAATAGGCTTGCCCCCTATATTACATGGGACATCGAACATAACTGACTAAATGTAGGCAAACTATTAAGTAGGTATACCCCTGCCTAACTCTTCGGGGATTACAGGCTTGATGATGTTATGTCAATTTAAAATACTGCAAGGCTAGAACCTCTTCTCGTGTTGAGAGGAAACAATTTCATTAGCACACAATATCACTGTTGCTTGTGTGTTGTTCATGCCGTAAGTCTTCACGGCGATTAACTTTACTATGGTACGAATTACAAACGGGCGCAGATTCCCACAGTTTTATTAACGTTTACACCTAAAGTATCGCAATACGGGATAAGAGGAATTTTGCTTTGATCACAATCTGTGTAACTTTCAAGGAGGTCGAGATTTCCCGTTTCCTGTAAAAATCTGAGTTTTAATTGGGAATTGCCTTGTTACTATCCGATTGCTTATTGAGAGGTTATGAATTCGATACGTGGAGTTTATCTTTGTGTTTTCGTCGAAAATATGTTTGTGTTGCAGCACATTTATCAGCTGAGTTTGAGTTGAGTTTGAGGATCTGTCAGTACTTTGTAAAAGCATAGTTTTATAACTCAGCTACGGTCTCAAGTTCGAACCCAAGACACGCACCTCTGATTTTTTGGATTCATGTGCGTATTGTTAATTATCACTTACTTCGGTGAAGGAAAACATCGTGAGGAAACCAGCATGCCTGAGAGAAATTTCTCGACAGCATGTGAAGCCAAGTCAGAGACCCATGGGCGGCATAAACACTCTGACACCAGGTTAGGCACTAATTACACGATAAAGAAAAAAAAGACTGAAGAAAACAGTGGTTCTACAAACATATATACCTAAACGCCAGACCTTTTCTCAGGGGGGTAGGCAGAAACAACAGAAAACTTCCAAATACTCCTTTTGCTTCATTTCCCTTCATACATCTCGGGACATACACGCAAGCTAGCTGCGAGTTGATGCTAGGTACGTCCCTACGACCGTTTTGTTTTGTGTCTAATAAATTAACACTAATTTCTAAGTTTTCTAATTAATTGACACGCCTATCGTGTAGATCGTTAGGTAAGCGTAGACCATTATATGGTTTCACTGTAAATACTCTCCTACCGTATACAATATACATTTATGGTGTAAGTTTATTAGACTGCTGAGGTACTAACGAGTCCACTGAGGGTCGACCACTCCTCAACCTTATTCCTTAGAGCATAAGGTGAAAAGTCGCAGACCGTGGGCGTCGTTGAGCTCGGTAGTACCTAGCAAGTTGTAAGAGCCGTGTTTCACAACACGGAAATCTGAACTATCATTATTTAACTCTGTTTACCGTGTAACGTCATTTGCATGTTTTTTTATGTTTTTGAACGAAATAATGATAGATGCGGTTATTTCATGAAAAATGTGATTGGCGACAATTGTAGCACATCATCATCATCTGCCCAGCCTTTTGCCAACTATGTTGTGGTCGGCTTCCAGTCTAACCGGATGCAGCTGAATACCAGTATTTTACATGGAGCGACGAACTATCTGAGCTCCAAATTGTGGCTATGCTAGTTCAAAATTTGAATGTTTAGTCATTTATTCCTAAAAATCAAACTCGATGGGAGTCTTTGGGACGCTGTTCTATCATTCTCTCAACTTCCATCTTCATCCTGCAGTCTCATATAAAAGATTAGGTTTTTCTATGTAATTCTAGTAACTAGACAGACAAACAGATAAGCAATATTAAGTAGGTAACGACATCTTTGCACAGGACTGGCTACAAACTGGACTTTAGGGAAAAATAAGAAAAAAATGAAAATATTCCGCCCAACGAACTTATGTAGGTTGATAAAGAATGTCAATTTCTTAAGTAAAGGCTGATAACAGGGACTTTGTATGCGAAGTATTATGTGCTAAAAATATCTTCTAAGCGTAATGGCTTTTGAGATAAACGATGAAGAAATTATTTAATTACATATTTTGTACTCAACCTACACAGAGTAATTTTAGCGTGGACTAGCGACCCCCGCAACTTCGTCTGCGTAACATTTTTGATTGATGCTCTACTCCTGTTGGTCGCAGCGTGATGTTATATAGCCTTCCTCAATAAATGGGCTATCCAACACTAAAATAATTTTTCATTCGAACCAGTAGTTCCTGAGATTAGCGCGTTCAATCAAACAAACAAACTATTCAGCTTTATAATATTAGTATAGATATGTTGCTGTTGGATGGCTTTCTCGTTATTTGGCGCGAAGAGGCGCGACATCGAGAAAAATGGAAGAAATGGGGGTAGGTTTTTGCCCAGGACTGGGGCAGTTCAGGCTAAGATAAAAAAAAAATTGCTGTAGGTACTTATTATGATTTAAAAAAAAAAATGGTACCCTTGACATTTATGTCCGTAATCTAAATAATTGTTTGTCTGAAACTCCCTTAAAGACGTCTAAGACTTTTCTCAAAATATTTATTGAAATTCATAGGATTAATATAGTCATATCTATTCAAAAACTATGTTTGGTAAAGAAAAAGATGGTATACCACATCCATAAAAATAATTTACTATATACAATTAGTAATGTCAATAATCTCTCTGGTCAGTTATAGCTGATCTGAGTCATGATTGTCTTTGGAAACAATGTATGCGTGCACAGTTGCCAACACAAGTTGCAACATAAAAGTCACATACAGCCGTTTCACAGCTTTTTTACCTCAGACCTAAACCTTTTTGCAACGACAATAAAAGAGTGACCTTTAGTGTCGTTGCTTTACAAATCATTATCTGCCTTTCCCCAACTATAATATGTTGGGGTCGACTGCCAGTCTAACTTGATGCAGCTGAATACCAGTATTTTACATGGAGCGACTGTCCATCTGACGCCACAAGCCAGTTGGTATTGGGTAATACGATATCATTTGGTAAGACTGGTTGTCAGACTTTCGGGGCACTGACTTCTTTACGACTGTCAAAGATCTACAATTGACAACCAACGGCTTAACGTGCTTTCCGAGACACCTAATGGCACCCGATTGTATTGGGTGGTCACCCATCCACGGGCCAACCTAGGCAAGCGCGGCTTAACTTGAAGATCAACCCGAGCCGCTGTCACAAGGTCACTTTACCGTAAAAGAGATAATATACCAGTGAAAGGACAGTAGTCGAAGAAGACGAATAGATTATTAATTTTTATTTAGTCGTATGTGCACGTAGTCTGATATGGACAGAGCTTTGTGATATGCATGCAGACAGAAGAACATGATAGACACATTTTTTACTGTAGTTATCAAGTTTTTTTTCGACAGACGACAAAACCTTGTGTCAAATTCATTGAAGCGAGTACAGTAAGTAGATTAGTAGTTTCTGTTAATCCTCGTACTTCTGTCTGACACGTAATTAATGGTAAAGCTACTATTAACGCTCATATTAGTCACGTAAGGTATAGTGGCAACTGCAATGGCCGAAGTGGCGGACTAGCATCTGAAAAGTTGTGGGCTAGTTTTGTGAGCCATTTAATTATTGCACTATAGAGCCGTAACTACCTATGTCAATCTTATTTAATTTAACTAAAGTTAATAGAAAACCTCGCATTATAACATATTGATTAACGTTTTGTTTAAACAATGACAACTTGCTAACAAGAAATTTGACTACAGATTCAAGAGAAAATCATAATTATATGTTATAATCAAAATAGCCACAGATAACCGACGTTACAATTGAACAGTGAAAGAAAAAACTACAGTTAATTTGCTCCCAACAATACAGACACAAGAAAACATAGTATTCCCTGAGACACCCAATCCAGCTGACCCACCAGTTTCCGAGATTAGCAGAAACGAAGACCATGACCTAATCACTATTACGCTATGATACAGTCACAAGGTCGGGACAGCAGACATCCAGGCGCCAGAGCGGGTGGACGTCTGACTCAACGTACAAGGACATAACAGTAAGTTATGTCAGAAAAATAGTTGTAAACATAGAAGGATTTGTCGTAATAAGAGGTAGGTGGAATTGAGTGGGAGTGAGGTTATTTGCTACGTCATGGGTGTATTTTATACAAAATTATTTTTAGGATCTGCGAAACCAGAATATAGTTTGTTCAGATTAAGTAATTGAATCGATTCCAATAATTTTTATATCATGTTATATTTTGTCCCAAAAATATTTAAAAAAGGTTACGAGTTGGACACCGAGCGACACTTACTCGTAGTACATACGCAATCATACTCGCACAACACAGGCATTAGGTATTAGGCATTTTTGTACGGACAACCAGGTAACACGCTTATAACTTTGTGATTTTTCATGATACAGTTTTGAAATTTTGTACATAGATTCTTTACATAAAAATACTAGACACGTATTTCAAGTTTCGCATATACTAAAACTAATGTTGTATAGTTTGGGGTGATTTGTAAAGGATTATTTAAAAGGAATGAAAGTTGTGTCTTCCAGACACACGAAAAATTATGTCTCACACGTACTACGTTACCTACACACTGACTTAAAGAATGATGACTATTAATGTTGATGGATGGAGAGGGAAACCAAGGAAACGGATGGATTGTGTGAGGAATGATATGGAATAAAAAGAGTAAATGATACCGTGACGGTTGTCAGAGGAGATTGGAAAAAAAAAACGTGTTGCGCCGACCCCACTTGTAACATGGGACAAGAGCAGGAAGATGATGACGTCTTACCTACTCAACTAAGTACATATCCCACCGAAATGTGCCAATAGTTAAAAAACAAAAGAAAGAAATGTAATCATATTTATCGAATTCGGGGTCCTCCGGTACGCCGTCAGGGATCGGGGTACTCAGGGACTAACCCGAATTATGTACCTAAGATTGATCATAGAAATCATTTGTTTGTTTTGAGAGTGGAGAGTGCAGGAGGGTCAAACTAGTGGTTAGAGTCATACTGAACGAAGCATGAAATAACGGTGTTCAGTTTGAAAACAAGGTTGCAGATATAATCATATTATATGCATACATTTAGATACGTCCGCCAACTTTAATTTTGGTTTTGGAAGCATTCACTGAAAGCACAAACGTTCTTTCAGCTATACATATATAAAGACACCGCTCCACAGCAGCGGCCCACGAATAAGCTAAACGCGACTGGCATACAAATGAATATCGCATACCTATAACGTGGCAAAACTCTCTGTACAAATCAGTGGACGGTCGACTTAATACTTTATTCAGTATTAAAACCCGAAACATTTTTCAAAGTAAGATGATATTCGACGTCATAAGGCCTAAGCGAAGATGGCGAGATGAATTAGACCGCTTTGAAAGAGAAAGGACCATGGGGGCAGGTGTTGCGAGTTGTGGCAATAATGGAGGGTGAGCATTGTTCAGCTGTGGGACCACCATGATTTGATCTACTGGAGATCCAGCGACACAGTGGCTTACATATTACTAATTGGACTTGGTAAAGTCTATGCGTCATGTTCGTTACATTGACCTACAGTTGTTTTGGCAAAAGAACGCGGCATTTAGATGTTTTGGACTACGAGGTCGTAAAGCCGATGAAAGTTTGTTGTGACGAAAATGTTTCAGTACATTAGGTAGATATTAATTTAAGATTCTATGCCAATGCATGCATGAGATCTGGAAATTGGCCAAATCATTAATATCAATTGGCCGTCTGTTTTTGGGTTGAAGTCCACTGTGCGTTGAATTGGTTAGCAGCTGATTTTTTATGATTATCGGGACTGGTATTACCAATTCAGTTATGCGGGTTGATTTTGATATGATTACTATTCTGTGTGCCAAATTGTGAAAGAGAAACTGGTAGACGGTATATACCCGTCTAGTCTCGAAATAGGAATCCACTGATATGCAAGCTTATGCAAATATTTTCCGCTTTACCAGTATAAGGTTATGAAGAACAGGGTGTAAAGTTCTTCACCTCCTATAGAAAACGAAGAGTTCTCCGCCCAGACGGGTGTTGTGTCTGATGGGCTACTGCCCGACTTTTCTAAACAGGCTTTGCCATATACGAGTAGTCTAAAGTCGCGGATAATTTTAACTGCGCGATTTATGATTTTGAAATTAGTTTTTCATTTGTGTCATAGATGGCGCTGTAGTACTTTTTGTAGTGCCGCTACACCAGTGATGGCCAGACCTGCTTTTTTCACTTGAGTGCCTTAAAACTTTACACAAGTAAAGGTTTCCCCAGAATGTGACTTAATAGTTCTATTTAATTTCATACCTCAGTATTATAATCAAATGAAAATGATGTTTTAAAACTGTAATATAAACAATGGGGTCGAAAAGATGGATGGATTTTGTAAGAAATTGTATAATGGAAAATGGAGTAAATTATAGCATGACGATTGACAGGGGACAATGAAAGAAAAAAACGTGTTGCGCCGACTCCAAGTAACATGGGCTAAGGGCTGGAAACTGTTGATTAAACAATGAAGACCTGAGTCTACTCCGTAACTAACAGCTACCCAATTCAAAGCCAAAGTCAAAGTCAAAATTCTTTATTTGCGTTAAATGTGCTACAAAAGATGGTAAATTTAACATGTAGTGCAGTGACACATTTCGCCATAAATTTAGCATGCAAATATGAATAAACACATTAAACTAGGTAGGTAACCAAATAAATACAGACATTAAATTAATAACATTACATTCATATAAATAATTTGAAATTCTGAATCAATGTCGGAATAAGTCACCTGAATAAAAAATTAAGTACTTCTAAGCTCTCAAGAGATCAGAGGCGTAAAGGTTACTTTCTTTATAACACTACAGTGTTTACAACGCTACACTAAATCGCTAAATGACATAAAAGTCATACAAATAAAGACTTACGGCACTTTGTTTTAGAGGTCAACCTTTTCGCTAATTTTATGCGACTTTTATAGTAACCTCCTGAAATAAATCTAATGGGATGTTTGTGTGTCTTTGATGGTTTTGGGACAAAATGTAGAGAATGGTCACCGTGTAAAAGGTCCATGCGAGAAAAACAAAATAGCCGTCATTCAATTCTTTTTATGACATTTATGACATATTCGCATCGGAAAACATGTTAATGTAACCACACATTCCGTTTTTCGAAAGGAAAAGGAGCTCGTGGCTAAATAATAACAGCCGCTCAGGTCGATCTTCAGGTTAAGCCGCGCTTGCCTAGATGGGCCTATGGATGGATGACCCCCCATTACATACCGAGTTTCCAACGTGCCTCGGAAAGCACGTTAAGCCGTTGGTCCCGACTGTCAATTATAGATCTTAGACAGTCGTTACAGGTATACAGTGGCCCCAAAGTCTGACAACTAGTATAACCAAGGGGTATCGAATTCAACAGTACTAGCTGGGTTTTGGAGGTCAGATAGGCAGTCGCACCATGTAAAGTATCTTATGGCATTCAGTTGCATTTTTCCTTGAATACCAGCAGGTATTCACCTGCATCCTGTTAGACAGGAAGCCGATCGCAACATAGTTGGAAAAAAGCTAGGCATATGGCTAGGATGACATTCCGTTTGTAAGAAGTGTGATTTTACAGTCGTTATAAATATTGAGAAGCTCCCCATATTCGTGGTCTGACTGTGTTAAAAATACGGATGTTCTGCTAAGAGCTAATGTCTGCGGCACTGAGGCCTATCTAGTGCATCTGGGCACGTTAGTGAGGATATCTGTGTGGTTATGCGATTCTTTTTTTTTTAAACTCAGGCAGAATAAAGGTGGCCAACTTCAGATAAAACTTATGAAGAAATGCAATCGGAAGCGTTTGGTGAAACAAAATGTTTATGCGTTCGAATACCAACGGAAGAGATATATCGACAGGTCAGTTAAAATATTGATAGTTGTCTGACAGTTGATTACATTAGAACCAAACCTCATCATAAGACCTATAAATTATATATAACACACAAAAATTGTTTCTACCTATGTCCGTTATAGACTTTGAAGCCATCCAACCGATGTGCCCCAAACCAGTTTCATTAGAAAGGCAATAATGCGAAGATGGTATTAGACCACTAAAACAATGCATTAGGCACTATAACGTTGTAGCACACGCCGGGTATCCGCTAGTAGTTGATAAAAAGCAGAGCTTTAAAGCTCACAAAAATGGTTCTTACGGAATACCCCGAAACGAATTCCATGGCGTTCCTCAACTTAAAGAATGAGGTTCTATTTCCCTAATGTGATTGTTTGAGCATTGCCTAAGATGTTATTTAGTTGACACGCGAGGACATAATCAGTGTAATGGTAGGCTTTGCAGAGAATGAAGAGAAAATAACTTTTGCAGATAGTTTGTTGGCCTTGGTTTTAGGGACATTGATCTTGAGTTCTTTAAAAAGTGAACGGATGAGACACTTAACTATTTCCCTGCGAAAATTCATTTAGAGGAGATTGTACATAATTAGGTTAAAAACAGATTGGAATATACGAATTATTCAAGAAAGACAGTTTTTAAGTATTTAATTACATTCGCTGTGTTATTTTTAAACATAACATCATACATGACAGCACGCCTGTAATCCCCGAAGGGTTAGGCAGAGACGTACCTAATAGTACACCACATTTCGCCACTTATATTTTTAAGTTCCATGTAATTGGGGGCGGACTTATTGCCGTTAACCGAGCACAAATCCAGACTTTGTGGCTGCTACAGAGAAAAATTTAATAGAAAAACCCAATAACACTTTGCCCGACCCGGGAATCGAGCCCATGCTCAGCAGTCGCGCTTCCGACCACTAGTCAAATGAGGCAACGTTGGGAAAAATGCAGCTGAATACCATTAGATACTTTACAAGGAGCGACTGCCTATCTGACCTCCAAAACCCGGTTACGAGGTAAAATGATAAGTTCCATAAAGACTGGTTGTCAGAACTTCGGGCTTCTGAGTTACTGTATTATGACGCCATAATCGTTACGATTTATTGAATTATTACAGACTCCTTGAAACGACGATTATTGAATTATAGCTATGGCCTAATTACGTATCTTTATGTCCAATAAAATCATCCTCTAAAATTAAATGCAACGTGCAACACCTTTACTGGTATTGGTGGGTAATTTTTATGTTTTTTGTTTTGTTTTTACTATTGTCTGGCAGTTTGAGTACTATAAGCGACCTACACAAATGTCCTTTCTTTGGTATTGTTCGTCGTTTTGTTGAACTCCTTGAGTTATGAGTCGAGCTACACGATAACTGACAAATGCTTGCACTGGCTGGATAGGTCCACTCAAATCTGTGTGGTTCTTTCTTCAAAAGACCATCTCAGACACTCATCTGCATAGTCCTCATGTGAGTTTATCAAGATTATGTCTGGACCTTAAAAGAGACTATGACCTCTGAGTTTGTTTCGGCTGTTTCTTCTCAGAGTAGTCAGATACGAAACACCGGCCTCATCTAGTTTTAAAAAAGAAGACGTGTAAAAGTGTTTGTAAAAACCTATTTGCAAAATAAACATCATTTATCATTACTATGTATCTTTTTAAACCGACGATTATGTTCGCATATGTAGAATATTGCTAACATGAGAAAATTATTCGTGCAAATGAGCTGCTCACTCAGAATCAAATTATCTAAAATAAGAGACGTTTGATATTTTCGTGGGCTCATTTTCAAAATGGCTGGTTTTCATGTTTTGTCAGACAAAAATATACAACATTTTTCCTTTGAGATATTTAACAGGCATTGCTAGAGGCAATATATGTTCACAGGTACAACGATTTAATGTAAATTTTATACACGCCATGACATTTGATATTTATTTTTGGTTTGTCGTATTTAAGTTTTTTACATAGACAGTGAATCTTCAAAAGGTATAAAAAGAGCGTCTGTGGGAGCAGTTTTGGAAATAAATAAATGTTTTGTAAATGTCACTGCTTACATTCGAAAATAGTAGAAAAAACTGGGCAAGTTAGACGGAGATTGTTTGCTAATATTTATATTTTAGTCCCAAAGGATGTAGATACTAAAATAGAGCTTGACAAGTTAAAATAATTCAAATTCTCAGTTCAGAAACCAACACAGACCTACATACAGTCGTTCAAGTAAAATAATTTAATTGAATGTGCGAACGTCGGGTTGATTCATTACTCTTGCTTTCAAATTCTAAAGGACTTAATTGTGTGTATGTATTTAGAAATAAACACGATTACACAGACGATTACCATGATATAAGATCGAAATGCCATTTTATTATTATAACATCAAGTGTAATCCTTTGGGGTTAGGTAGATATGTACCCGTAGTACACCCATATTTTCACCGATTATGAGTATGAGTTGATATCGTACATAACATAACATCACGCCTATAATCAAACGAAGGGTTAGGCAGAGGTGTACCTAATAGTACACCCACATGTTTCCGGTTATGTTTAAGTGCCATGTAATAGGAGGCGATCCTATTGCCATCAACCGGGCACAAATCCAGACTCCGTGGCTGTTACTGAGAAATTCCTGAAAGGAAAACCCAATTACACTTTGCCCGACCCGGGAACCCAGGACCTCGTGCTCAGCAGTCGCGCTTGCAACCACTGGACCAACGTGGCAGTCTATTGATATCAAACGAACACAAATCTTGATTCCATATTGCGGGAATGATAAATTCTTAATGGGAAAACCCAATACTATGCCCGACCTGGTAATCGAAACACGGATCTTCTGCTTGCTTGGTTATATTATTTCAGCAATTTCTATTACTATCAACTACTTAGCTGTAGCTTGCAAGGTCATTGTCCTATGCAACATTTCCTGTGTCTTTATAAAATAATTTAAGAAACTTTGAAAATGTCTGATGGTTTTTTTTTCCTAGTTCAATGAACCAAACACAAAATTAAATCATAATTTTACACAATCTAAGACCAAACAAATTAGAATAAATTATTCACTTATCATTTTCTTGGATCGTATAGCTCGCAAAAGAAAAAAAAAACAAAACAAAATCACTGTTCTAAATACAAGAACAGCCGGTAACAAAGCGGTTCGGATGCGGTTATTGTAAAGCGATGAACCGGAGACGGGCCGCATCGTATAAACAATATAAATGCATCGTCTTCGCTTGCCGGATGACGTCAAAATGACGGAACTAGCGCCGTAGATTGTGCACAAGTATAAAAGGTGAATAATAACACAGGCTAAGTAAGTAGCAGTAAGTAGACTAGGTTTTGCCCGCGGCTTCGCTCGCGTTATGGTCGAGAATTATCCCACAGGAACGTTCTAAATATTCTTTATGTCTTCTTTTTTATGATGTTATATAATTTGAAATATTGTGTCTACACTGTATATTTAAGCAATATGTGGAGACGTCGTGGATTGTGCATTAGCCCGATTTTAATTTGTTGTAAAATTTACTGTAACATACATTGTACAATATTTTGTTTTCCCTTAATAAATAAATAAATATGATCTATGAATCTCAGGGATAATTCTAGCTTCATCATACATCAGTGAACATCATTTCGGAATCGAATCAGTAGTTTCGACGCTAAATAGCATATCGCACGCGTATCATAATACGTATTATTAATTTATAATACAATATGATATGCGTTATGATATAGCGACAGTTAGTATGGTTAGCGATAACTATCGTTTACGATTACGAGTTTTTGGTACAAGTTCACATTCACTTGTTTTCCCTAGTTTTGCAACTCCAACATATTGACTGACATAAGCATCCGAAAAGAGCAAGCCAACCCTGATAGAGGTCGTTTTAAAAATGCGAAATACTTTGAAACCGTACTGTTTACTTGTCAAGGCCCGAAGAACAAAATAAATAAATAAACTTTCCCAGTTACCTTTTAGCACTCAGAATAAATCATTACTTTAATTTTCTCACATTTAACAAAGCATTACACATTTTGTTTTCCGCGCGAATGTCAAACAGTGCACGGCCATAATTTAATTTCGTTGTATTTCGGTGTTGACAACGAAGTATTTTTAATAGGCCTATTACCAGGCCAGACTTGGTCTGTGTTATTGCCTTTTGGCTCGCTTTATAATTATTATTTTCGTCAAACGTTACTGAAAGATCTGGTTAGTAATTGCGTAACACACTTCAACTCCTAGCGTTTCTTACAAATCGACCAGTTACATCCTATTCTCAAGAACGAAGAGATGAAGCTACAGTCAAAGTCACAAGGCATAATAACTTGTGAAAGTACTGTAGTTGGCCATTTCAGTTGCCCACCGTAGTAGATCTCCATGGAGAAGACCGCGCAAGTATCTCCGTGAACGCTCTTTCAAATCAAAATTTTGGTATAAAATCATGGTTACATCTTCTTCTTAGCGTTTCGATGGCAAATAAGTTCAAAACACGCGAACACCACGTTCATGTGTAGCCCAAAACACGCGAACACCACGTTCATGTGTAGCCCAAAACACGCAAACTCCGCTCACTGATGCAGTAAGCAGATCATCAAGTGCGCATGTGATAGGGCATGCGGTGTAAGATGGAAGGTGTGCCATTGTCATACCATGGTTACATCAATCATGTTGAGACAACTGCAATTGGAACGCTAGTCATTTTGACAATCCAACAACATTAATTCCGTTATTTATCTAGACGAGCAAATGAATTTTCTGACGAACTAATATGCCATGGATTAGGAATTTACTTCAAAATCTTTTGGATGGTGATTGAAAGTGTGTTACGCAATTGAGGGTCGGCGTGTTTTCTCCTTTATGTGGAGATAAATTAAATTCATTTTCATTACGAGAAAGGGGTGTTCCTCGTCTTGTATACCTCTTTCCACCTAATTTACCAAGTAAAGTTCTAACATAGATTCTATTAAAAACTAGCTTTTTCCCGCGGTTTCGTCTGCTCAGTAGTTGGAAACTACGCTACGGTACGCTACACTACGTTAACCCGTGTGTTAGTAGGATTAATACTATCCTATGTCCTAAATCGGTTCATGGTCTTTTATGAGAATAATTTTATTAAAATCCGTACAATCGCAAAGATAGAAGAGGAACACTTTTAAGAAACTACTATAAGTACAGATGATGTTAGGTCCTCTGCTAAATGATTCAAGTTGATGTCATTTTCATCTTTTTTTTTGTTAAATCTTGATGAGGCCGGGTGTTTCGCACCTGACTACTTTGAGAAGTAACAACCGAAACATACTCAAAGATCATAGTCTCTTTTAAGGTCCAGATATAATCTTGGTCAACTCACATGAGGACTACGCAGATTAGTGATCGTGATTTTAGTAAGCGCCAGATAAACGCGCAATAAAGTTCATTGCCTTTCCTTTATATATCTGCGTAGGTACGCGGACGATAAATTATTAAAGGTTTTTCTTTACTAAAAAAAGGTAATGATCAGGATAGATGTCGATTCAGGACAGCTTTATTTTTCATTACTATTGTTTTCGGAATTAATTATGTCAATAAATGTCTGTGGGTCAATGACCGTTATTCCACGTTTATCTTGTGTCGACTATAGTGATAATAGGTAACTTATGCCTAACTATTGTAAATGTTAGAATAAAGCCTTTTATTCCGAAGACGTATACTACATACATCGATGTTTTATTTATGACAATCTTCAAAATATTGTTCACACAGCAAAATATCGATTTATGACAAATCTTGAGGAAACGATAAAGAATAACATGATAATATTTCATGGCGAACGTAAAACTTATAGAGAACGCATAAATATTTCTGAGAAGTCACATAAAAATGAGTTACTGCTGAAGGTAGGTAGGTACTGAAATTCTAGAAATTCTACTACCCCGTTGATCTAGTATTCGCAAGCGCAACTGAGGTATGAAGACCTGGGCTCGGTTCCCAGGTCGGGCAAAGTGTTATTGGGTTTTTCCATCAGGAATTCCTCAATAGCAGCAAGAGGGGTCTTACATGAGACTTAAAACATAACTGGCGAAATGTGGGTGTACTATTAGTTGCACCTCTGCCGAACCCATCGGGAATTACAGACGTGATGTTACGTTATGATTATGTCAGAGTGTTTATGGGAGAGAAGATACCAATGTGACGATATACTAACCACACATACTACTAATAAAGAAGTATAAATAAGAAGAAGACGTGCTGCGCCAATGGATAAGGGCAGTAGGATTATTAATTTTGATGTACCATTCTGTAAGTGGCAAACCAAGCCATAAATCTAAAGACCTAAGGATTTATATAAAAAATACAAGTAACATAATATGCTCACATGTTACGGGACGCGTTAATTACTCTTTCAATAGTTATACAGATAAAAAAGATGTTTAATTTCCTGAGGCCTTTATTTTTTATCCTCGGTAACTACCTTCTTTGAATAAAAATGATTTATTTATTTATGTACACACAAAACACATTACAGGAAAAATACATAAAGACAAAAGAGCACAAAGCGTACCAGTGTTATCAGTATTATTTATTTATTAAAACTTTATGCACAAGTAAAAAAACTGTACAAAGGCGGACTTAATGCCTTGGGCATTTTCTACCAGTCTACCTTAGGGTGATGCAGAGACAATACACAGTAGGTGCAATAACAAAAAAGAAAATACTAGAAAATATTTATAAAATATATTATCAGTGTGTAAGGACCTAAAGTTGCCTTAAAACAGATCATGATGAAGTCCGCAAATGTTTAAATAAACGTTGCGATCTAAAAGCAGCTAATTTCACTTAAATTTCTAGCAAAAAAACAAACTGTGGCAAAAATGCGTAACTGTATTTCTGCGTGTATCTAGGTAGACAAGTAAATAAAATTGAAGTGTATGTATGTATTTCAAAATTACAGCTTTTTTACTGAATGCATAGTGAAAGTATATATACAAGGTGTAGTTTTGCATCCTCATCAAAATTTTGGAGTTTGTCTTAAAAGACGTAAATAATCAATATAAATTACGATACCTGGTCAATAATAATAACCATTACTTTTTTTGGTGTTTAAATTTGACACTATTTCAGAATGAAGCCCTTCTCAAAAGCGGAGAATGATGAACGGTCATCGAATAAACGTCTGCATTTCTCTGTTTTTTTTTTCAATTTTTGTCCGTCTGTCCTGATACTTTACTGTCAGATAGATGATGTTGTAAGGATTACCTCTTTGGAAGCTTTAATATTAGAAAAAGGATCAAGGGTTCCGTGCAAAAAAAACCCTTGAAATTGTTAACAAAATCCAATTCAAATAACTGTCTTATTCAAATGATTCAAAATTTCACGCGGACTAATTATGGTATCATTTAAAAATACCTCTTATTTCTTAGATAATCAGTACTGCCAAAGATATAGTCACATAATCAGTTCTCATACAGAAAATAATAATAACAAGAAAACAGGCTAAATAAAAGCAGGTATACACCTAGATATCATGAGTCATAAAAGAATGGATATTGAACATACCAAGATAAAGTATTGAGTGAAATGCAGTGGAACGTGTTCATGTGTTTCTGCAAAATAAAATAGTTAGAGCGGAAAGATACACGTGACTTCTGTGACGTATGTCATAAATCTGCAATGTGCAACTCAAAAGACTACGTTAAAATTAAAAGCATATTTCTAGTGTAAATAAAGCACTAAATAATAACAGCCGCTCGAATCAATTTTCAGGTTAAGCCTCGCTTGCCTAGGTTAAGCCTTTGGTCCCGGCTGTCATTTGCTCTTTGAAAGTCGTTACAGGAAGTCAGTGGCCCGAGTCTGTCAACCAGTCTTACCAAGGGTATCGTATTACCCAATACTAACTGAGTTGTGGAGCTCGGATAGGTAGTAAAATACTGGTAAAATACTACCATGTAAAATCCTGGTATACAGATGCATCCGGTAAGACTGGAGGCCAACCTGAACATAGTTGATAAAAGGCCAGGAGATTTTAAAACAAAATTGACTTGTGTAGCCCTCTAGCGAACCCATCGAACTCAGGATTAATTTTATTTTAACACATACCAAAAAATGTTACAAATTTCCAAAAGTCATAGAATAAAAGTTATTCAGTTTCATGATCTGAGACGCCATACTAGAGGTCTTGCGTTCATAATGTGACACCCTGTATAAGGCCAAAAAAAAACTTCCAACCCATAAAAATATAAGTAACGATCAAATTATGCTCCCACGTAGGCGCATAATAGTTATCGTCAGAGACAATATTATAACCTCATTTGAATACATCGATAACTATTACAGAATAATATAATATAACCGTTCCACCAATATTTATACCAATACGCCTGAATTGCCTATAATTTTCGCTCCCGAAGGACACATTTTCCCTGAAATTATGTACCCAGATTGAGTAAAGCAAAGTGGTAGTTCAGTTTTTCATTACATACTTCTGTATCAGGTCCTGGAGGCTATCGGACAGTCCAGTGTTATAGACTCGCTTCCTATCGCTTGATCTTGAACATAACTCGCAAAATGTGGGTTTACTGTACACCTCTGTCTTACCTTTTGGAAATTTTAGGCGTGATATAATGTCATGTAGCTGGACCACGCAAGCAAGGCAATTTTTTTATTAAAATAAATAAAATGTAATTTTCGTCACAAAAATATAGTATTGAAGACATACTCCAAGTACCCTTAAAACATAAGTCTTTTCAAGATTAATCACAAAATATTTTCAATGAAAATGTCTACGTAAGGGAGAAAGACGGTCCCTATACGAGGACAAATTTTGGATTAAAACGATTAAGACCTATTTGGGAAGCTGATGGTCCCTGGATTTATCTCAAAAGAGGTTTATTATACTTACAGTATCCTTTGGATTTGCTGTCGTCAACTGTTTTGTGAATATTTATGATGAAGAGCTTGTTTGGTGATTATGTTTTATTTTTGAGAAACTTTTTTCTATTTCAACTATTGCTTGGATACATAGATAGAATATACTTTACTGTACAGCTAAATATAAATTTCAATGTTCAATCAATTTTGATGTTTTGGAGTATAAACACCAAAACATCAAAATTGATACACAGATATTTCACAGGTTGAACCTATAACCGGCGATTCAGTTAATTTTGATTGTATTGTGATTAAATTCTCTATTTGTAGCCACATATAACACACTATATAATAGTCTTTTAAATTCTACGAAAACCACGTGTCTGACGACCTTTTTACCTTAATCGCTTTTCACTGATCAATCTTCTTTTCCATACATTTTTACATAGTTTCGATACTAACTGGAAGACACAATGCTTATCGTCGCTGTAGAATGAATACCTCGTATGTCAAAAATTCTTTTTTTTTTTTTTGGTAAAAATCGTATGAAAACCACGTATTTTAAAATACGGAGAAACTGTGAACCCAGTATATGACTACTAGTGCCATCTATTATATTCAAAACATGAGACAAAAGCACGTAAAAATATTTTAAACATTGACAAAATTAAACTTTTTTGTTGAACCTGTGAAGTTTGGTTTCCTGGACATACCGAGGTTATCATTCTACAGCGACGTTATACGTTTTCCAAACCACAGAAAAAATACTGAATACTGTACAACGCACGCGTTTTAAATGAGGTTTAGAATTCGTTTGTGACTGTAGTCGCAGGGAAGATCTAGTTTTAATTTAATTTTGTCTCTTCTTGCTTAAAATCTGCCACTATTCATTAGGACATTATGTAATTTCTTTGGCGTGTTACATGACTTGCTTGGAATGCGTCCTATGATACAACCTCTTACTTAAAAAACCTAATGCTAAGTTCTCGTAAAGCTCTATTATTTATATGACGGCGTAAGCGATGGCTGAGCGATAGCGCCGTTGTCATTAGGGTTCGGTGGTACCGGGTTCATGATGAAATGTTAAAATAATAGTTTCGGTTTCGGTACACAAAAATCACAGTTTATTATTTAACACAAATACATTACATTAAATAACACTAACAAATAATCTCCACAAAATGGGCAAACCGACAGTTTCGTTCTGAAGGAGTGACTTGGTTGGAGTTCCGAGTAAAAGTGATCTCGGCACAATCCCCACTCTACAAAACGACTCTGTCCACGTGCCGCCATTAAAACAACATCTGACGTCACGGCGTTTACCCCTACTACAATGGTCAAATCAGCAACTTGATGTTTAAAAGTTATCGCTTTCTCCGACATATATTTAAATCTTTTATTATAGTACGGTTAGTTATACTTTAATCCGTAGTAGGTACACAGTAATAACGAAACATAGTTTACAAGAATTACAAACATGATGTAGTGGCTTGGAAACTTCTGACCTTTAGGAATATGCTTAGCGCGCCATCTATCAAAAGTTTTCGGCAGCTACCCGACAAATGTGATTATTGTAGTCGTAGAGTTACTTATAAATATATGTTGGTGTTGACGCTTAAGTGATGTGCTTGCATGATACGTGACAAATTGTTGGGGTAAGCAGGTTTGTGCACTCACATTTTGCCGAGTTTATGTGTTTTGTGGCGCTTATAAAGTCCTATATGAATGAGTATAGTGTATTTGTAATGTGTAAGGCTAGACTACACATTTCACAACATATGATTAAGTATTTTTCTATGAACTTTTTCAGAATTATAATAATATGGAGGAAGAATGATTAAATTATTCACTATTTTCAGGACTTATCGTTAAGGTTTTGAGATAAAAATAAAGCATAGTAAAAGCATTATTTTTTATGTAAATTTCACAAAAAAAAAAAAACTATTTTCTTCTCCTAAATAAATGGTGTTACAATATAAAACCGTAAATAGCTATTATTTAAAAACCCGCTTTTTATTAAGTTCGTCGTTCATTATTCGTAGAATTTTGGGTGAAGCAAATTACTTTTCACGACCTATCACGGAAGAACTGAGTAAATAGAATTATTATAAATACCTACGTATATAGCTTAAACGCTCTTATTTTTATAATGAAATATTCCACTGTTTCACTCGGAGCCTTTGAATTTTTTCATAAAATCAAGTAAGGGTTTTTATGAATGAAAAGGGAGTGAATGATGACTGACAGGGAAAAATGAAAGAAAATAACAAATTCTGCCGACTCGCAGTTATTTGGGATAAGGGTAGGTATAACAATATTCAAGTTAACTTAAATGCTTACCCCTCTTAGTTGGTGTTACTACTTATATTTCCATTTAACCTCAACAGCTATGGTTGATGTAAACCTTGAACATTTGTTAAACTAACATAAAATTACACCTGTAATTTCTGTAGGATAAGGTAGAGATCTTTTGGTGTTTGGGTGACGTTCACAGGGGGAGCTGTTGGTAAATATCAAATCAAGTAACTCGACGCAAAAATTGCTGCTGGGAAACGACTTTTTTTATCTGAAAAATCATGATTTACGCTCAATGTAAGGCACTCAAAGCATTGTATTAATAGATGGATTGAATAGAAAAGAGATCATAGAGGTATTAAAAGTAAAGTTAAAATATATACAACTTGTATTTTTTTTTAAGGTGAAAAAGTTGGATCTTTTTTAGACCTTGAATATCTCCGTAACTAGAATGTTCTCAGGTATAAAAAAATGATCGCAAAGACGGGAAGAACAAGTACCTCTCCGCTTCGTTAAGTTTCTTTTTACACCCTGTATACGTATCTCACTTGCACTACGGTAACAAAAAACTATTCTTGTCGACAAACTAACAAGACCACTGCAACACAATATCCGACGATCTTTCTTGATATTTGAATACAGATTTATAACACACGTTACCTATTATATTTTCTCCAAGTAACCTGATATTTTTTTTTTACTATAACTCTCGATCCGAGGGTTTGTTTAGATTATCTTGCTTACATCGCAAAGTGGGTGCTGCTATGTACATAAGGTACCTTTGTAACGTGAAATATTGACTTGTGACAGGATTTGCGAAGGATCGACGTCTTTTAAGTGATTTTTAGTTCAGGAATTTCTAGAAATAGAAATAAAAGAAGCTCGGAGTCTAGATTGAGGGCCGGTTGATAATAATATAACATTTTATATATAACGTTTATTGTGTCTAGAAGTTTTACACAAATACATAGTATTGGGTTTGGGGTCTTCATTTAAGCAAATAATGCCTGCCGGTTGATGGCGATAGGCTCGACCTATATACGTGAAATTTAACAATATTTGGCGAAATGTGAATGCCCGTTACCGCGTATTCAGTAAGTACAACATTCTGAACACCAGCTCTCATTTTCATCGGTGATGAAAAAAACAGCTGTTCCATACATTTTGACTGTGTATTGCAGTTTTGTAGGAAACAGCTGTTTTTTTCAATAACCAACGCAAAATTGAGGCGTTAAAATTGTACTGAACACGTGGCATCTGTTTTAGAGTCGGGGTCTCTTCCACCTTGTATGCTGTAGGCACACCTCAAAGACGTTCAAATATTAACGAGCGAAGTAAGTCTTTTAAATCTCTTTGGTACACCCCTGCTTAAGTAAGCCTTCGGGAATAGTAGGCTTGATGTTATGTTTTATGCTGTGCCATTTGCCTATAAAATTTGTTAAATATAGGCTAGGCAGTAAGACCTAGATTTTTAAAGTGGCGACTTGTGAAATTATTGCCAATCATAGATATAATTAGTACCTAGAGGTTTCCGAAAATATAGGGTTAGACCTGTCATTTGCTAGTAATTACTTAAATCGGTTATTTTTGTCTTTTTTTTAGTTATCAATCTAACTATAGCTGTTATTGTTAATAATTTCTGTGCAGGCCAAACGACTATTTTAATACAGATTAGACCCGTATATATTCGTAATTGATAACGGCGAGTTCATTTGATAACAGTAGGGCTACTATGGCCTATTAATGCAGGAATGTTGTGTGTGGCGCTAAACGGGTTTTTTAGCGCAATCACTTCCACCTCTCGAAATAGAACTAAAACATTTATGCATTAAGACGTCATATTAGTCCTACAGGGCCTATCACCTAAGCCCAGGTTTATTTTCACGATATTTTTAGAAAGGTTATGTGTAACTGGTACGAAGGAGATTTGGAACAGTATCCTATTGGTACATGACTTATTTATTTTAATTGAGTCACGTACAGTACAGTACCTAAGTTGTAAGCCGTTGGTCCCGGCTGTCAATTGTAACTCTTTGGCAGTCGTTACAGGTAGTCAGTGACCCGAAAGTCTAACAACCAGTCTTACCAAGGGGTATCGTATTACCTAGTACTAACTGGGTTGTGGATGTCAGATAGGCAGTCGCTCCATGTAAAATACTGGTGTGCTGCATCCGGCTAGACTGGAAGCCGACCCCAAAATAGTTGGGAAAAGGCAAGGCAGATTATGATCTGTCACCGTCCGCTGTCCACAGCATGTCCATAATTTATGCCTAGCAGTTTGATTGATCCCCTGCAGAGTAACACTTTGATCCATGATGTTGTTTTGACGTCAAGCATTATCTAACTAACAAAGGGAGAACTATTCTAGTTTTTTTGTGTTTACTCAAAAAATTTAACGATATGGTTGACAACGCCGATACCGTATTACCAAGTGGACAGGACACTATGGCAAATTACTCGTACGTACCAATATCGGATACCTGGATACGCAGCTCTGCTTACCCTACGGGGAATACCTCTAAATAATAAAGTGACGTTATCTACAAAAAAAAATGCAAAATAAACAAATGAACTTCATTAAACAAAAGTCACCGAAGCTTATTAGACATTTCTTATTGCATTTCTCTCTCTCTTATTTATCTCGAAAGTAAAGGACAGCAATATTAAGATTTAGCTTAGTCACTACACAAGAAAATTAGCACTATTTCACATTATTTCTTCTAATTAAGTCGTTTTACCGCCTCATACGGGTCCCACAGGTTTCGGAGTTCTCATAAGACAAACTATTTTATGTAAACCGTAGTATTTTCCTCATGTTTATTATTCTTTATATAGTGGCTGTAATAATATCGACAATGTATTCTATTAGTTAACCTTTTGTTAGTAAATATTGCTTCAGGGAATTAAAATCTTTGGGAGCTTTGTGACGTCATTATGTACGTGTTTTTATTTGGCAGCGGTACTATAAAAGAATATTTGTGTATATTTAGTATATCGATATTTTAATATATATAATATATTTTTATTTGGTATATTTAAAAGCTAGTAGTAACTTATCATATCTTACTGCCATTATATAAATGCGAAAGTTTGTTAGTATGGATGTTTGTTACTCTTTTATGCAAAAACTACTAAACGGATTTGGATTTTAGTTTATAAACTGAATTAACACATAGGATACTTTTTATCTCGGTAGAACGATTCCGAGTTGAATGGTGTATGTATACTAGCTCTTCGACCGTGACTTCGTCCGCAAAAATTGTGATAACTCGGCTAATACGCATGATATAAATTTAATTTCTATAGCAGCCACGAATAATGTAGCTTTCAAACAGTGAAATAAATTTTAGAATCGGATCAGTTGTTCCGAAGATTACCCCCCGAAAAACATCATCTCAAAGCAAAACTCACGACTTTTTGCTCTAGATTTTTCACCACTTGCTTTCTTTTGTCCACTTTCATGTTAAGTTTACAGAAAACCGAAAACCATGCTATTGCAAGTCATAGTTTATGTCGCTATCATAATTAATAATCATAATTCTATCACAATAGATTTTCGCTGGTCACCGTGGATATGGTTTTGTTTTGCCAAGGACATCACCGTATTCACAGACTGAAGACATCACAGTATAAGTAAGTAGGTACTGCATAGTATGTATGATGTAAAGAAGGGTGTTGTTTAGCGAGATGGTTGATAGGAGAGAATTAAAGATAAAAATGAGTTGCGCCGACCCCAAGTAACTTTGAACGAGGACATGAAGAAGATGATGAGGTAGGTACTGGCTAATATGCATAACAAGTGAGATAGCTTGCTTGAAAGATATCCCATCATCTCTGTAGATACTGTGGCACTTGGTGTGCGTTTATACATAGCATTACAACATGTTTAATGGTCCTTTATTAAGTGTTTTTCCTTGACATCCTCACTGTAACTAACTGCTATAATTTTCTAACACTTTTCAAGTTACGAATTTAAAGAAAAACCCTGAATTTTATAATCTCACTTTCTTGTCGGCCTACCACAGAAATTTACACTAAGCGATAGTAAAATAATAACTCAACGCTGAGTCTAGCGTTGAAAATCGTACAGTGCGCTTTTTAACCCTCGATGCAAAAGCGACGGGGTGTTATAAGTTTGACGTGTCTGTGCAGCTCCCGAACGCATGAACCGATTTTGATTTTGTTTTTTTTTTTGTTTGAAAGGTGAATTAGTCGGGAGTGTTTTTAGCTATGTTTCATGGAAATCGGCCCAAGATGGCCGCCACCACGGGCGTTTTGTCAGGGATTTTTTAAATTTTAAATATAATTTTTATTTAGGTATTCTAAATGAATGTGAGTGCAAAGAGGCACAAGAGGGTTTAGTGCAAATGGGAGATGCGAACACAGCAGCAGTTTATTGATTGTAGAAATGTTTAAATGTAGGAGAGCCTAGAAAGTTTTTCAGAAAGAATATTCAGTATTAAAACTTAATACATGAGTAGGTAGAGCGTGCTGAGAGAACGCTAAAACTAAACTTGAAAAGTCGATGTTTTCGTGACATTTTCTTTTATGCTGCACCTACTATGTTTTCTCTCTGCATCACCCTAAGGTAGACTGGTAGAAAATGCCCAAGGCATTAAGTCCGCCTTTGTACGGTGTTATTAATACTTGTGCATAAAGTTTTAATAAATAAATAAATAAAAGTCACAGGCAGGAATCCTTCGTGCAGGGCGGGAACTTTCTAGTTTCCAATAAGATCCAAAAACTACCTAGCTGTCTATATTAGTTCGATTTGTTGCATCAAAAACACCACGAACACGAAAGAATTTGTGTTGAATTTTAGATATTTATTATCTTTTGAAACTTAAACCTGACAAACTGCTAAGCTATGTAAAAATGCTATATTGAGATATTTTAACACGTTATTCACAAAAGGTAGGCAGGAGAATAATGGTTCACAATGATTGCCCATTTCAAGATAAATACGATAAACTTGGACATAAGTCAGGGCAATCGAGTTTGGTGTTCAATGTTCATTCGTTCTTTCAAAATGAGCCTTTACGAAACATGCGAAAAAATATCTTAACATTGACATAGATATTACCAGATGTAATGATGATGCAATGATTAAGTCCTAAAGAGCTTTTCAAGAATTACTTTTCTTTGTAGCTACGGATATATTTCTCCTTGATAAAATTTATGAGAGATCTATTAAAACCCTGAATTTTGGCATTGGCTGTGTGCCAATCATAGTGTCCTTGTTACGCATATACAGGGTGATGGTAATGCGGATAACTTGTTATTTTATTTGAATTTTACGAGTTTTGCCAAATGGAGGCATAAGTTCAGCATACTTAAGTGAGAGACGGTTGGCACATTAAAATTAATGTGATTTTGTTATTTGTATGTCCACAAAATTCACTAGTAAGACAGTGGTAGTCGTAAGTAAGTAGGTATAATCGAAGACTTGCAAGAGTCGTTTAAAATATTATTAAGGTTGAATGTATTTCCACCTTAAAATGGTTCGCAAAAAATCTATTATGATTATGCAGTTAAAGGAGGATGACACAAAAGCGAGAAGGCCTATAATATACAGCAGGATGTGGAACAAGTTGCGGATTTGTTCGAAAGAGTTACCGTGGCCCTTGGCACCTTGGCACAGGCAACAGGAACACGGGTGGGTTTTAGTCAGTAAGAGTCTGACACGCCCTCCCGCTCCACCCAGTCATTTGATGATTTCCCACCCAAAAAAAAAAGGATGTGGAACAAAGCCCAGTGATGATAAGTAGCACAAGAATAGTAATTTTACAGGAGCCTACCAAAGAGCTCGTGGCTATATAATAACAGCCGCTTGGGTCAATCTTCAGGTTAAGCCGCGCTGGCCTAGTTTGGTTCGTGGACCACCCATTCCATACAGAGTTTAATTTAAGCGGTTGGTCCCGCCATTTGTAGATATTTGACAGTCGTTACAGGTAGTCAGAGGCCCGAACGTCTGACAAGTGACAACCAGTCGTATCAAGGGGTATCAGCAGCGATAGCCTAGTGGTGTGACCGTAGTACTGCCAAGTCATAGGTCTCGAGTTCGAACCCACGGCACGCATCTCTGATTTTTCGGAATCATGTGCGTATTGTGTAAATTATTACTTGCTTCGGTGAAGGAAAACATCGTGAGGAAACCAGCATGCCTGGGATATATTTCTCGACGGCATGTAAAGCCAAGTCAGAGGCCCATGGGCGGCATAAAAACTCTGACACCAGGTTAGGTACTAACCACACGATAAAGAAGAAAGAAGGGGTATCGTATTACCCAGCACTAACTGGGTTGTAGAGGTCAGATAGGCAGTTGCTCCATGTACAAGACTGGTACTCCGTTGCATCGGGTTAGACTGTAAGCCAACCCCAACGTAGTTGTGTAAAGGCTAGGCAGATGTTTAATAGTGATTTTACAGCTCTCTATTACTGTTTTTTTTTGTGTGATTTGATTTTTAAAATCATGTGCTTATCAGTAATGTCCTGCTTGCAATAAAGGACTTAAAAAGCTTTGAATTAAAGGAGGACATTTTTTGATATTTTCAAAGAAATTACGATGGTGGAAATATACCATCAAAGTCAAAGCCTAATTTTATCCTACACGATAGAGTTATTTATATCCATGTTTGTAATATACTTTAACTGAAGATTATAAACATATTGTCAAGATATTTGCTCTGGAGGCGTAATTAACATAAGTTTAGGTATTATACCAATTTTGATAAAAAAACATGTTTTTGTGAAATTTAAAGTAAGTATGTAGTATTGTCATACAATGAGTTTCATTAGGATGTATTTATCTAAATACCTATGTTTTATTTGTTGATTTTATTGTATTTTTATGTTAAGTTTTAGATATTCCCCCAAAAACGTAGGATATAATTTATTGCACTGATGATTTTTAATACTTAACTACGCAATTCTATAGTTTGTAGAAATGGCGTGGTCCTTTTATCAATTAAATGCAATGCTCCCTAAATCTATTATAAAATTTTAATTAATTTAAGATTTGTAATTCAAAATCATACTGAATCCATCCAAAGACCTACAAATAGCAATTTAAATTGCATTTAAATCCCTAATTACTTGACGTGTTAACTTCCAAGTTAGTTTAGTTCAGTTGTAAAAAACTTTACATCAAAACCACTGTTAAAACACTATTTATAAAATAAACACAAATATACAATAGTCACATACCCGAAAAAAGCACTTGAGTTCGAACGAAGTTTACGCGGTTGATGCGTAGCGCGTCTACGCCGTAGCGATGGTTCTACGAGTTTGGTGATCGTAGCGGGCGCGCGTAGCATTTTATGTGGTAGCTGCGATCACCCGTGACGTCACTTTTGCTACGAGATCATGGGACGTGGGATGAGAGTACAGTTGCACACATTACTCTTATTGTTTATGCTGTCTTGGTACAATCGAGGAGAAAGTACATTTGTAGCAAACCGTTCTTCACCCACATATTATATCTTGGAAAAAAAAGTTAAATCATGTTAAAATGAAAAAGTCTTGTTTTAACATTAAAATAATGTTTGTCAACAATTTTTTTTTGAATTTCTATCATTAATTCATTTCTCTTAATAATAGTTAACCGCTTTGCAAAAGACTTCAACGAAAAGTAAGTTCAAAATAAGACTTTCTGGGTTTGAATGTTATCTATTTAAAAATTGTTAAAACTGGCTACCAGATACAAATATATTATTTGTTTAGCATCCATGCTATAGTTAAATCTTACAATGGCTTGACTGTAGATAGTGATAGTAGTATATTTTATAACTAAACTTATGATGGGTTTTTAACTAATTATCTGGCTGTAAACAGTTTATTAAAAAGAACTAGCTAATTATTTCCATAATTGAGATAAGCTATGATGAAAGCTACATTGACAATTTTGCCATTTAATTGCTCAGCACTTTAGTTTTGAGTTACCTTGGACAATATTTGCCTTTGGACTTCCTCGTTGGTTGAGTAGTCGCAAGCGCAACTGCTAAGCATGACGTCCTGGGTCCGGTTCCCGGGTCGAATTAATTAATGATATATTTATTTGTAAGAATATAGGTAGCTAACATAAGCAGTGAGCAGAGTTATTGGGTTTTTCTATCCGGAATTTGTCAATAGCAGGCATTGAGTCTGGATTTGTGCCCGGTTGATGGCAATTTATGGGACTTAAACGTAACTGGCGAAATGTTGCTCAGCTCTTCGGGGATTACGTGACGTTATGTTATGTAATAATCTGCCACGTAACATGCAGTGGTATAGGTACCATGTAATAGGGGGCGACCATTTGAACTGACTACGTATTGTTTATTATTTTTCCAAAACAACATGATATTATAATATGATCTCCCGTGAGTCAGCTTTTAGGCAACTGGTACAGTCTATCTGCAACGCCCACTGCTAGAAAAAGTTACGACTTTAATAAGTTATAACTACATTAGTACGATTGACCATAAACAGTAGGGTTATTTTTACAGATAAAAAATTCTCTGTTCTACATTAATTCACAGCTAAAGTATTTATCTAAATGCTTATTTGGAATTTCGATTGAACGATTGGCTTTGGCGCTACGGACTGTGGATCTGAACTTCGAAATTTTTCACAAAAACAACCTTTTTTGATATTGCAAAGCTTCTTTTAAGGTTCTGAGGCAAATTAGAAATAATACTAAGAGTAAAATAAAGACTTAATTTATACATCGAAGGATCAAGGTCCTTTTATTAAAGTAAATAGTTAAAATTTAGTCTTTATCTCTGATTTTAACTGCTATTAGATCATTAGATTGTGAGCATTGATAGCCTTGTGGTGTGACCGTTGGACTGCCAAGTTCGATCTCGAGTTCGAACTTATGACACGCATCTCTGATTTTGCGGATTCATGTGCGTATTGTATAATAAGCACTTGCTTGAGTGGAGAAAAACATCGTGAGGAAACCAGCATGCCTGAGAGATATTTCTCGACGGTATGTAAAGCCAAGTCAGAGGCCCATGGGCGGCATAGAACTCTGACACCAGGTTAGGCACTAACCACTCGATAAAGAAAGAAGATTAGATTAAAAAGCTTTAAAATCATGACCATCGACATAAAATAATTTCCATTATCAAAAGTTTGGGTAACAATGCTACACTATAGGTCAAAGTGGTGATAAATCAAATGTATTTGTCACAAAGTCTCCTTTTTACGTACATACGTAGACGTGGCGTAGACGAACTCGACAGATCGGATCGTGTGGGCAGTCCATTCATGGCTAGACCTGGAGTCGTGCCAAGACTATCTGAGTCTTAGGCAGCATTCCCATTGCCGACAAGGGAGCGACTTTATACCAACCTGGTACTGTCCCTCTGCAAGGCAAAGGGTGAAGGGGTACTTCTCATACACAGAAGGCACGAACATAAAGGTTAGTATGGAATAAACCGAGACATAGAGGCATGGTAAGGATGTATATAGATTATACTGGGCGTTTCACGGCTATGCCACACGGAAGATATTGCAGATTGAAAGTTTTATTGAAAGGAGACTTCATTTTGATTTAAAAAATGTCAAAGATCTAAAAATGACAGCCGGAACCAACGGCTTATCGTGCTTTCCGAGGCACAGAGGAAACTTGGTGCGTAAAGGATGGTCACCCATCCGCGGATCGGCCTTGGCAAGCGCGGCTTTACCTCAAAGATCGACCCGTGCGGCTGTAATTAGGTGTAAGCTCCTCCTATAGACCTAAGATCAACATAAAAGTCGAAAATTAAAATGATCTCTGACACGCTCTGTCTTACGCATTGTATTAGGCTGGCTGTTCACGCTGGCGAAGTTTCTTACAAACAATTAACTTCCACTCGCTAGCTCTGCTCGTTTCCCGCTAGTCGTGGGCTGTGGGACTAGTGCCTTAATATGAGTATTGTTGAGTTGTTAGTAATATTGTAACTAACTGTCAGTTGAATTTCCATCAATTTGAGTGGTAACAAAGAAGGAGGTTGTTGTACACGATTATATTTTAGGGATCTGTGTATGAAGATTGAGGTCGAGAGTAATAGGCAGTCTATTTGATATTTAAAAAAAAGCCACTGCCTACCACTGTTTTAGTCTTTTTTTCGATGTCCAAGTTGAGCATTGAAACAAAAGACTTTTGATTTAAGTGAAAATTTAACGTGGACGAAACCAAAAATTATGTTCACTAGAGTAATGCGTCTGATATAGGTTTAAGTTTACACTGCAGTATTGACATTGCGACTTTCAAATGACGAATAAAAATTGTAAACTGAAATATTCTACTCTGAATAAGGTTAACTGAACAGCTTTTTTTTCTATGACATTTGGTAATTCATAAACTTCAAAGGAAATTCAAGAACTGGTGGTACAAAAGTTGTTCAGTTTCATGGTCCAACGGACCACTCTATGTCTTGCGTTCATTATGTTACACCTATATAGCTGAAAAACCTGACCCCAAAGAGATGTCTAAATAAGTGTATGTCTAACAAAATTTAAATATATCTCAAGTACACACACATTATATGCAATCTAATTCATTAATTGCCTAAGTCGCCAGAAACCAGAGCTACGGCCTATTGAACATCTTGCAATTTCCCCTATTTTGTCGAGGATTTGACTACAACAGGCATTTGTTTTTTAACACTAATTAATCTAACCTAAGCCGGCAAAGGCAAATAGACTAAGGACTGTTTAGGATGTGTAATGGAACCTCGCGAGATAGTGCTTCCTTGACTATCCCATTCGTTTCACCTGCTGAAAATCTCCCACCTGACATGAGTTGGCATGTCTAACCTGGAAGTCTTTAAATATACTCCGGACCCAGGTTGGTCGCAGCAATGAAGACCTGCTCAGGTGGAGATTCGAGAGGATTTATTGAAAGCGGTCGAGATGTGATGGAAGATTTGCCTTGCTCTGGTAGGCCATCAACGTCTTCAACTGAAGTTAACATCGCAAAAGTGAAGGAAATAGTAACTGAAAATCCTCATTCAAGTTTGAGAGAGATAGCCGCTGAACTTTTTGTGTCGCACGAGTCGATCCGGACGATTTTCAATAATCACTGGGGTATGAAACATGTTGCTGCTCGGCTAGTTCCAAAATACCTGAATTTTAATCACTGTTTCAAGCTGTCACGGTTTATAACTTTACTTGCACTATCACCGGTTCGGTTTATCGGGAGCTCAATATAAACATTCATCGCGGAAGATATCCCGTAAGTGATAGCGTATGACCTGAATTTTCTCCAAAAACTCAATCGCATAAGAGTCGCCGAGGACATGCTAGAACGAGTTAATTCCGACCCAACATTCATGAAACGCATTGTTACTGGTGAAGAGACGTGGATTTACGGGCATGACACGCAAACTAGTCAACAAGCTCGCAAAGCATTGCGGTGTTGTGCACTCTGAATTCTTGCCGGAAGGTCAAACAGTAAATAAAGAATTTTATTTAAGCGTTATGCGGCATTTAAGAGAGCAAATTTTTAGATTCTGCACCACGATAATGCGCCTTCGCACAAGGCCATCATAGTGAATGAATATTTGACCAAAAACTCAGCAAAAACCATCGAGCAACCTTATTCACCAGATATGGTTCTAGCCGACTTCTTTCTTTTCCTAAACTCAAATTACCACTTCGTGGCACCCGTTTTCGTTCTCAATGAACTCAATTCCGGAAAAAGCGTTTAAAAAATGTTTTGATGATTGGATTATTCGTAGGCGTAAGTTTATCGTTTCTGAAGGAGCATACTTTGAAGGCGATAAAATAACTTTGGATGAATAACTAACTTTTGGTGAATTATTGATCGTTTCCCGAAGGTGAAGCGTGTGAAATAGTTTTAGCGGACACTTGGCCAATAACATAACATCACGCCTGTAATCCCGGACGGGTTCGGCAGAGGTGTACCTAATAGTACACCCCCATGTAATAGAGGGTGAGTCTGTTGTCATCAACCGGGTACAAATCCGTGGCTGAAACTGAGATATTCCTGATGGAAAAACTCAATAACACTTTGCCCGACCCAGGAATCGAATCCAGGACAGCATGCTCAGCAGTCGCGCTTCCGACCACTAAACCAACGAAGCTGTCCAATTACAATAGTGTTATAAATAACAATCGAAAGGAAATAATCGTCATAAGTTACTGTTGGTGTCGACTTCACGGCGCCTCTCCGCCGGCATACGACACTGTATCGACTTACAAGACATAACTGACTGAAGACTATGGTTAGAGGCAGTTAAAACTAAAAGATGTGTTAGTTGACACCTACACTTTATATTAACACTGACTTATGCCCGCGGCTTCGCCCGCGTGGAGTTCGGCAATTGCCCCACCGGATCGTACTACCGGGGTAAAAAAGTATCCCATGTGCTAATCCAGGTTTATAATCTATGTGTGGCAAAGTTTTTGGCAAATCCAAAGAGTAACAAACATAAATCCAAACTTCCGTCCACATCCGTTCATGTAATTGGTTTTATAGTTAATTTTAATCACTTTGTTTTGTCCTGTGCGAGACAAATAAATAATATTCTTTCTTTCATTCTCACAAACTTCCTCATTTAAGATTTTAATAAACAGCTGTTGCCCGAGGTTCCTCTTAGTTCGAGGTCAGATAGGCAGTCGCTCCGTGTAAAATACTGATATTCAGCTGCATCCGGTTAGACTGGCAGCCGACCCCAACGTAGTTGGGAAAAAGGCTAGACAGATGTTGATGATGTCCGCGGTTCCTCTTAAATCGTAGGTAAACATTCATCCTTGTCCTGCCCTTAACCCAATCTATTTGAGGCCCGCACAGCATGTCTTCGGATAAAAATATCCTGTAGGTGAATCGTGTAGGTATCGCCTACGTATTTCGTTTAACCTTTAAAGCGTGATTGTGTAACAAACATCAGAACTCACAAGCTTCTAAACTTTCACATTTATATATGTAAAATTGCTAGGTAATCTGGCAGTTGAGGTAAGCCTGTAGGTACCTACTTGCCTACCAGGTGGCGAAACAGGTCGTAATAGTAAGTATTTAAACTTAGCTAATTTGTTGACTACTTTCTTATTCCTAGGTCAACCGGTCTTGCCAAGGAGTATCATGTTACCGAGTACCAAACTAGTAGTAATAACTTGGTTCATCATTTGCTTGCTTTTTCGCAACTATGTCGGGGTCGGCTTCCAACCTAACACACATACAGCTGAATACCAGTATTTTACATGGAGTCACTGCTTAGCTGACCTCCACAACCCAGTTAGTACTGGGTAATATGGTGTACTTGGTGAGACTGGTTGGCAGACTTTGGGGCCACTGACTACCTGTAACGACTGTCAAAGATCTACAAATGACAGCCGGGACCAACGGCTTAATTGTGCTTTCCGAGGCACGAAAGAAACTCGGCATGTAATGGGTGGGCACTCATCTTTGGGTTAAGCCGGGCTTACGTAGATTTGTACCTAAGCAACCTTGGCTTGGCCTCCAGGCTAGGCTCCAAGGTGGCAAAATAATAACATCTACAATCAATCTGGAGATTGATCTGAGTGGTTTATTATTTTGCCACGAGCTCCTTCGAGTAACTTGGTTGTCGAAGTTAAATAGGTTGTTGATCCATGTAAAATACCTACTGGAATTCTGATGCATCTGTTTGACTGGAATATAGCTGGGCAGAGGCTAGGCAGATGATGATGATGACATATTTCTAGGATATAGCTTCGAGAAAATATTGTTGAATACCCACTCTGATTGCTCTCAGTTAAACGAATTGAACAATAAGCGTTCCACTTAACACATAAACTAAGATATCAATCAATCAACATTCAAAGCTAAGTGGTGTCTCACAAAAAATAGATCAGTGGGATGGCTCCGTGATTCCACAAAACGGAGCGCAATGCGGGTGAAAACGATTTCGAGCCCCTACCAAGGGAATTCAGGATCATGAAAAAACGTAGATAGAAAATGCTATAGATTTCCTGTTGGCATCATACCATCATGATAGTCTTTGACAATTATTCGGCAATCTATGAGTAAGGAGGGCGGCATTGTAGTGTTTGGAACGGCTGCTGAAATTTCATCTGTCGGTGCCGAGCAGAAAGTTGAATTTTTTTTTTTTTTTTAAAAAGAAACGTTGCCCCACACTAGGAATTTCTCCTGTATCGTGGGTGCGTTTACAAACATTTAAACTCACATACACAAACAACCAGACCCTTCTTTGAATGTTTGGTTCTAGGCTATATGCATGGTTCTCTTATAACGCTGTTTAAAGCATACTGCATGTCACTGTACTCGGGGAGCTTGTGGTTCAGCTTCACCCAAAAGGCCTACATGCTCTGCGGATCCTGTATAACAACGCATTTAGGGTGCTGTTGCGTCTGCCTCGATTCTGTAGCGCATCATGTATGTTCGCTGAGGCACGTACCGACTGCTTCAATGCTGTACAGCGTAAGAAAGCGGCCTCGCTGCTAAACAGACTTCGTGGCAGCCCCAACAGCATTCTGACCGCCATAATCGGGAGGCATGACGGCTCGTTGGTGAGGTCACTAGTCACCTGCACGCTGCCTGTGTTTTCAGTTAAGTACTAACATAGGCTAAAAATATTGTTACTAACCCAATGGATCTCTGTTATCTGCAATTAAATAAATAATAATAATTACCAATTTCATGGACAATGGGCTTTAAAAGAGACAGTGACCTCTGAGTTTCTTCTCAGAGTAGTCAGGTACGAAACAGCCGCATCTAGTTTTAAAACATGATGTGTCGTGTAAATGTGTTTTTAAACCATTTTACAGAAATAAATATAATTTAATGATCTAAGATACATATGTCGGTTTCCTTTACCTTTGTCTTGAGAATGGTCACTTAAAAGTTTAAAAGTAGGAAATGCAAGACCTTAGTAAAGAATGCCTAAGTTACTTTCTTCACTAAGTACTTAAGTGCGAAAACAAAAAGATGACCTACGATTTTAGCTTTCAATCAGTGATCATCAGAGAGAGATTATCTTTACTTCTGTACCCACTAACATTATGAGATAATGTTACTTAAGTATATAATTTATCATCTTTAAAATATATGAAGGAATTTTTATTGTGTATTCGTTTCATGTATCACAGTCATCTTGTCAGCTTACTGTTCATTATTCAGGATCTTCCACACAATGGTGTGGCAACCGGCGTCTTCTCACGTACGACTCTTCAAATGAAAAGCAAGACTTGTCATGATCATCCTAACTGATGTATTTGGATACGGTCTACGCTGAAAAGCCTTTCTTCTTTCTTTCATAAGAACAAGACTGCAGCACTGGTAGGTGTCTACTTTTTTCCATTGAGTGAACATGATCAAAATATAGCATTATGTGGACTGCTTGCCTGCCACTTTTGGGCATGATCTCGACATTATTAGTCTGGCTGCCTGGCATGCTGGGTCAATAGGTATAAAAAGTTGGTAAGTACTTATTTATCTAAAGCAAAAGGTCTCTAGACTTTTATTACCAGTTAGTAACGTAAGTAGGCAGGCACGGTTATAATTTTGAAACGGAAAAAATATTCAGAAGGTCTGTAGACTGCCATCTTTAAAAAGTGTATTTAAAATGCTTGGTACTGCGTAACGACATCTATCGCTTCAGTAGAATAACGCTAGCCGGTTAACTTTCTAACAACTTGCAGCCACAGTCTATTTAATTACTTGCAAGCTTGCTAGGTACCTATTTTTTTTTTTTTACCCTTTTACTATATTTCATTTTATATCCGTACTGTTCAAACTATTACTTTATTTTACAATAAACATTTTCATAGACAGGAAACAATTGACAAAAGCCTCAGAGTCGGACTAATAAAAAAAAACAAGTTGTCAGAAAAGGTTTGACTTTGACGTTTCCAATTTCATAGTCATCGTCGGCTTCGTTCGCTGCAAAAGAAAGCTCGATTATTTTGTGAAATTTACATTGAAAAGTTACTTTCAACATGGTAAGAAGTTTCTAATACATAACTAGTGGCTTCAGCAACAATAAATAAGTTATTATTGATGGATTTACGCTCAAAAGTCATCGATTATGCTCCGTCATTGCCGCTACTAAAAGCGTTATAATGGCATTATTACAATGTTTCTGTCAAATTCTTTAAGATTATGCTGGTTTTAAGACTTTTCTAGGTGTCTCTAGTTATAAACATGAGTAATTACACTGTTTTAACAAGTTTGTAGAATTATTATAACCTAAACACTTCATTTCTAAGTCGGTCCTGTATAGTGTAATAGTAGTATATCCCCATCAAAAGCATATCGATTAAGAAAGCAATTGAAGCAAACTGAGCATTTTTCAGAAAATTTGAGTTTTTTGTACTGCAAGCAAAGTTTAAATAATAGCTGAATCATTACATTTTTTTATAAGTAAATTATACTACTGTAAGCAAAGTAATCATCAAACAATCCAAACATCTAACGTCTATGTACCAATTACCCAGGTTTGCAAAGAAATAAATGATTTGATTTGAAACACTCAGCTAAAATACTCAACAAATAAACCTTTTGACAGTTCCGCAACCAGTACGACAGTGACGTCACAGTATGGAGTCCTCAGGGTCGTCTCCACCAGGTGGAATATGCCATGGAAGCCGTAAAGCTTGGATCAGCTACTGTTGGCTTGAAGAGCAAGCAGTTTGCTGTTCTTATTGCCCTGAAGAGGGCCGTGAGTGAATTGTCGGCTTACCAGAAGAAGGTTATCCCAATTGATGAGCATATTGGAATTTCTATCTCTGGGTTGACTGCTGACGCTAGAATGTTGAGGTAATTATGAAGCCTTTTGTATCCATACTAATATTATAAATTCCGTCCGCATGCAATTGTTACAAAAATGTTACTTCCTTATTTTAGTTAGTCCTTATAACAGACATCAGCAATCTGCCACTAACAGTACCGTCAAAATTGGTGCAGGCATTTCAGAGATTAGCCGGAACAAACATACAGACAATATTTTTTATAAGTACCCTATAGTAAAAAGCTGTTATTTTGAAATTACAAGCAGACATTTTAGAAACAATGGATGGACTGTGTGAAGGATGATATAGCTAGAAAGGAGGTAACTGCTGAGATGATGAGTAATAGAGAAGTATGGAAGAAGAAGACATGCTGCGGTGACCCCAAATAACTCGGGATAAGGGCAGGAGAAAGATAATGAAGCAGACATTTTAATTTTATTTATTTGTATATATGTGGAAGTAACTCCTGTCGTGTTACCTTTTCACACCTTAACATGTGTTAAATGTGCCAAAAAGGCACCTGGTCAAGAAAAAGATTGCCGTAAAGGTAGACCATGACTTGGTTTGGAAACAGAATTTAATTCTGTAGTATATTTTACATTCCAATGTGCTAATTACCCTGGATATTTGAAGTTGCAGAGCAGGGGGCCTAAAATGGCCACTTTAGCAGAATATAATATGATAATAATATGAATTACGTTACAATTCGTAAAATGGTCACAAACTTATAATTCAACATATTAACTGTGTCTGTGACCATTTTAAGAATTTTAATGTGATTCATATTATTATCCTATTATGTTCTGCTAAAGTGTCCATTTTAGGCCCCCAGGGCTGTCCAACATAATTTTATGGAGGACCAAGTTTAGTATTTTTGTAACCGTAGCAGACCAAAAAAAAGCTAAGTGACCTCTAAATTTAAATTAAACGGCAATTTTCATGTAAAATGTTTATTCACTAAACCTAACAAATGATGATGTTTTTTTCCACTATTGATTTATATACGAAACATGTGGAACACAATCGCGATTGAACAAAAGTTAAACCAAAATGTTGTTGTACATCGTTGACAATCTTCGCCAGACTAGACTGGGATGATGCGGTCTGCATTTGCGGGTAGGTGAGGTTATGCGGGTAGGTAAATGGCGCGGGATAACTGACTTAGGGATATTTTTAAACAATGTTCGCGCAATATTTATTGATATCTTATAAAGTCTTAAATTGCTTGTGGGCCAGATGAAAGACCTATGCGGGCCGCAGTGTGGCCCCGGGGCCGTCTGTTGGACGGGCCTGTTGTAGAGCATTCATTGCTACAATTTCATCAAACAATGGCTATTTTAAGGACTCATTGGTCTAGCCGTTGCAATCTTTACTGCTGGCCAGGAGGTCCTGGGTTCTATTTCCAACCCTTTATTTCCATTTATTGGGTTTGTACCCAGTTTACGGGAATAGGCTCGCCCCCTATTACATGGCTGACTAAAACTAAACTGGCGAAATGTGGGTGCACTATCTATATAGGTAGGTAACCTCTCCAGGTCTCCTCTGTCTAACCTTTTTGGGCAATACAGGCGTGTTTTTACGTTATTTTAGCTAATTAGTATAATCAGCCTATAGATCATAGGTTCCCAACCTTTTATGGACTACAGAGCCATTTACAAGGAAAAAAAAATCCAACGCCCCTTTTTACAAAAAATATAAGTACTTATTTCATAAATGCCCCTCCATTTGCCTTTGCGCCCACTACGGGGCGGTACCGCTCCTTTTGGGAACATACGCTATAGTTATGTTCCTACTGCTCACATTCAGAAACACAAGGTTCCTCTCGTCTAGAGAAACCGTCATTTCTTATGTTTCTTTCATGAAATAAACAAAGAATAAGTTCATTTTTTATTTTTCTGTGTCCTACTAACTATTCAATGTAATAATATTTGCGGTTTCTATATTTCCAGCCGTTTCATGCGCACTGAATGCCTCAACTACCAGTACGCTCACGACGCACCCATGCCCGTCGGCAGACTCATCGGTCTCGTCGGCAACAAGATGCAGATCTGTACCCAGAGATACGACAAGCGGCCGCTTGGTGTTGGTCTGCTCGTGGCTGGCTATGATGTTAGTACCCAGAATATGCTTTAAAAGTATACCTCTGTCTTACCTTTATATGTACAGAAACACACGCGTTTCTTGCAATGGGCGTTTGTGATACCACGTGTAAGAATGTGAATGAAGCTAAGGGAGATGTTTGATTGATGGATCGTAGCAGGTGGTGTTTGTAGTTTTTGCCTATATTTGACTTGCATGTCATGGTCTAGTGGTCGCGAGCACGGCTGCTGGGCATTAGGTCCTGGGTTCAATTCCCAGGTCAGACAAAGTGTTATTGAGCTTTTCCATGAGGAATTTCTCAGTAGCAGCCACGGAGACTAGATTTGTGCCCGGTTGATGGCAATAGGCTTACATGGGACTTAGATATAACTGGCGAAATGTGGTAGTACTATAAGCTATACCCCCGCATAATCTTTCGAACATTATTGGCGCGATGTTATGTTATGAGTATATCCATCAATTTAATCGTGCCACCTGATAGCAGTGGGTTAAATGTAACTATAGTTATAAAGTAAAGCATTAAAAATCAGCAGATTGCTTCAGAGTTTAAAAATATCCATATATTTTTAAACTCTGCTATATGCTATATACTAGCTTATGCCAGCGGCTTCGCCCGCGTGGAGTTCGATAATCGTCCCACGGGATCGTCCTACCGGGATGAAAAGTAGCCTATGTGCTATTCCAAACTATAATCTATCTCTGTGCCAAATTTCATCCAGATCCGTTCAGCCGTTCTGGCGTGATTTAGTAACAAACATCCATTCATCCATCCAAACTTTCGCATTTATAATATCAGTATAGATCATTATAGATTGTGTGTTTACCCACCCGGGAAAACTACATTTCACTAAGCTGGGAAGAAATGACACAACTAACTCCCTTCTAGGGTATTGAGATGTCTGATTAGATTATAAAATAACTATCATTATTTTCCTGCCCTCGTCCCATTCTACTTGGAACCGGAGCAACACACTTTACTTCCATACTCCCGGTCAGATGTCACAGCATCATTTACAAAATAACAATATTATTGGGAAATTGCATCATATCAGCTCATAGTACATTCTTTTATTGCTATTTACAAACATGATATTGACCATCATACAAATATTAACATCTACTTCTTATCTTTACAGGACCAAGGCCCCCACATCTACCAGACTTGCCCCTCAGCCAACTTCTTTGACTGCCGAGCCATGGCCATCGGAGCCCGGTCCCAGTCAGCCCGTACTTATCTCGAGAAGCACCTGACCACGTTCATGGATAGTGATCTTCAAGATTTGGTTGCTCATGGTCTACGTGCCTTAAGGGATACCCTGCCGAATGAAGTGGATCTTAATACTAAGGTGCAGTTTGATGTCGTTAGTTCCCTCCGCGAAGGCTGTTTTATATTGCGCACTGGATTTTAAACTCACTGCTTAGTCCTGAGATTTGAAAATCGAACAGAGTGCTGTTTAGACGCGTTGGTATGCGTTCTGGTATATTCTCAGCATACTAAAAATATAACTTCCCTTTTGGAATGGAATTGTATTTTGTTAACAACTTCAAGGGTTTTAATTTTTTTGCACGGAACTCTAATCCTTTTTCTAAAACAAAAGTAGCCTAAGTTACTCCTTATATCATCCGCTGGCTATCTGCTAGTAAAAGTCCTGCCAAAATCGGTCCAGCCGTTTCGGAGATTAGCCGAAACAAACAGACGGATGGACAAAATTTAAAAAATAGTGGTTGTTTTGTTATACGTACCGTATACTTTCAAATGCATCAAGTAAAAAGCTGTTATTCTGAAATTACAAACAGACACATCAATTTTATTTATTTGTGTAGATGCTAGGCTCAATTCTGAGAGCTTAAAATCCAGTGTGCGCGATAAATTAATATAGTCTCTTTAAAAAATTACCTGTGCGAACTAAGACTTAAATAATGCCACAAGTTTTTTTATAGCAATCAGCTACATAACACTACGCATACATTGCTTAATAAGTATAACACGACGCGTACGGCGATGCCTAACACACGTATGTACATCGTCCATCCGCGCGGACGAGCGGCGCTCACCGCATCTCCGCGCGGCGTTTCGCCCATGTCGCACGGACGAACGGGGTCGTGTGAGAATCGCCTAAGCGTGTAGGGGTCTGGACAAACTGAAGGAAATTCCTAATTTATAGTATCATGTTAGTGTGAAAAGTTCGTCCATCTTTGCCTGAATTGTCAAAATTTAAGGCATTGCATTTTTGTAAGAGAGTACAGTACACCTGTAGATACCATTTTCATTTTAAAGACACATACATGAAAAAAAAATCCCTTAAACCATATTTTTTTATTACAGAACGTCTCCATTGCGATCGTGGGTCCAAAGACTCCTCTCCGCATAGCTAATGAGGAGGAACTGGTTCGGTACCTGGCATTAGTAGAGGGAGAAGAAAGGAGGGGTGGAAGTGCCAGTGCTACTGGCGACGCGGGGGCTCCATCAGACCGCGACAGGCCTGCGGGGCCGGGGGACGACCCACAGGTGGCGGTAAGTCATGAAAGATTTTAATTCGAATAGAATAGAATGTCGTCGTGACCTCGCCTCTCATGCATGAGGTGTGGGTTCAAATCCGGGCAAGTACCAATGTGACTTTTTCAATTCATATGTACTTTTCTAAGTTTATCTTGGACATCACAGACATCGGTGAAGGAAAACATCGTGAGGAAACCTGGACTTATAATTAATATAAGTCTGAAATCACCAACCCGCCGTGAGCAAGCGTGGTAGGCAATGCTCGTGCCTTCTCTGTATGAGAAGAGACCTTCGCCCAGCAGTGGGACAGTTACAGGCTGGTATTATTATAGAATAGAATAACATTTATTTGCTTAAAAACATGGTTTGAAAGCGACAACGTTCGGCGTGCAGCGTGGTCGAGCGACATCTCTGTGACGTTTTTGAAGATACGAAATAACAAAAAAGCGAATAGACTGATCTCTCATCATCTGTCTCACTTTTCTCAACTATGTAGGGCTCGGGTTCCATCCCGACCAGATGAAGGCTGAAAACCAGTTACTGGGTATATGTATACTGGGCTTTCGATTACCCCTACGCAAAACGTGGTGTCATGTACGTGGAGTTGCGGACACCAGCCCGATATACAATGCTGTTTGCAATGCGGTTCAGTTTTCAATGACAGTCAGACCCAAGGGCTTAGCGAGCTTTCCGACGCATGGCGGAGTAAAGGTGTAAAGGTTCACATGTAAAGGTTGGTCACTCATCCACTGAACAACGTTGGCATCCGTAGTTGACCTGGGATCGACCCGGGTGGCTGTTACTACGTAAGCACGCCCTTCTGGAAAGGAACAAAGTATAACATGTATAAGGCTCTTATCGATCAGCACACATAGAGCAGCAAAATACATCAGCATGTAGTTTTCTGTCAAGTTTTGAGGGATATTGTGCCATCATGCTCCAACAGATGTCATTAGTTGACCTTGGCTATCCTGGAAGAATTAACGGACTCCGGACACCCGTTGGCCGAAGCAAGAAAAACCTGGTCCGGTGACATATTGACGACTAGCCTGGACTGCAAATGTGGTGTTTTTCCACAAACAATGGGACACGTGATATCTTTTCCTGCATTTCCTGGTGTACAGGACACCACAGGCCATCAACACGCTATGAAGATGCTCCAACACACCAATGGAAATCATGTCACCAAATCATGAACCCAATTTTAGTTATGATACAATTAAATTATGTTTCAATAAAAATTGGTCAAGGATTCTACTGCACTAGCATGCCACCCGATATAGAAGTCTCAACTTACTTCGATGTTATCGTGAAATATGAGGCGCGAATTACCGCTTAACTACTGTAGTCACCTGTAATTCAGTATGCATTACAGGAAAATGTTTACTGTACAAGTTTTTTTTTTAAATTTGAATATAAAACCGTTTATAAATATAAAATATAGTAACCCACCAGTATCAGGAACAGGGCTCTAATGAGAAGCACCTCCTAACAATGCGCGCTATATCAAGAAGTGCCTTCTGATTTCTGGATCAAACCCTTGATCTAGCTGTCTAACGAGAGCCTGCTCAGGTGTTGGTCGAGGCTCTTGGCAACATTTACATATTATTATGATTAATGTATCACGCGTTGGTAATACTTAAAATAACGACAGACGAGTAGTGTGGACGTAATCAAAATAAACATCAACGGTGGAAAATTGAAATGTAAGAGACAATGATCGTGCTGTTGTATTATCAACGTTCCGCTTACTGCCGCTGGTTGAAAATGAAACAGCACTTTCAATGTCCATTACGGCATTTCAAATTTCATAGACATGCAGCGTCATTCGATACCGTCAGTCTGTTATAACTAGGGTTGCTCGCCAACGATTTTCAAAAGATATAGAGGATGTCTGATTTCAAAGCGTGTAAATACAGACTTCAAAAAGAGTATGCATTAAATATTATCATTTTTAAAACAGTATTTCTTTCTAGATACTTTTTAACCAACTTCAGAAAAAGGTGGAGGTTTTCATTTTTTTTTTGTTTGTTACCTCATAAGTTTGTCATTTATGAACCGATTTGTAAATAACGTTTTTTATATGAAAGTACTTCCCGATTGGTTCCATAGAAATTGCATCAAAATCGGTGCAGAAATTTGGCTTTTAAATCAAAATAGCTGGAAAAAAATTGTCATCCAAGTAAAAGAAATTGCGAAATTGATATTAATACAAGGATTTGTTTGAGATACCATAACTAAAAAGGGTAAAATAAAAACTTTTTTGCAAAAAATAACCGACTTCAAAAAAAATACATTGTTTGATTCGTTGACTTTTTTTGTCAACGGTTGCTCGGTTATTTTTTGTTTCTTAAAATTTCTAATTTTACGTTGTTTCAAAAATGACTGTACGATTACACATTCTAACACTAAGTTGAAATAGTTGAGTAGTTTATAATTTTTTATCAATATAATATAGCCATGTTTCTCTCTTCCCGTCACTACACACTATGATCAAAAACATGGGTGTCTTTAACTTATTTGCGGAGCTGGGCACTTTATGTTAATGGTTCATAATTAGGATGCAACAGCGAGCGAAGAGGCCCCACCCCGCCTCGGATACGTTAAATCTTCTTTTGACCGTTCATAAAAAAAATATCACATCATCTGCCTAGCCTTTACCCAAGTATGTTACGGTCGGCTATCAGTCTCACCGGATGCAGCTGAATACCAGTATTTTACATGGAGCGACTGCCTGTCCGACCAACCAGTTAGTACTGGATAATACGATACCTTTAGCTAAGACTGGATGTCAAACTTTCGGGCCACTGACAACTACAGAAACATAAGTAACTATTGACTTAAGCGTACACGCTAAAAGGTGGTAAGAATTCAGGATGCAAAAGCGACCCTATCGAGCCCTAAAATTTTAGCAACCCTTTACCCCACCACCCAAGACTCCCAATGAGTGGCAGGCATTAATTCCATTTAATTTAAAATACGTCTTTAAGTGTCGATGAAACTCGAAATGGTGTTTTGGTAATTTAAAGTGAGAATCAATATCAATAGAGTATTTTAGCGTACTCTATTGCTCTTGTAGATACGCAAAAAAGAGTACAATACTCTATTACCATTGGCAACCCTAGTTGTAATTGCGAGTCTCGTCCCAAAGTTTTTCTGTCTATAAGCGGTACTTCCCCCGAAGATCTCGGTGCTATCAAGGACATCTTAATCAGATCAAAAGGCGAATGCACTTCGTTAAGTGGTGTGATCCATGTGGACTCTGAACTCTAATCGCATAAGATAAGAACCTACGTATAGTTTTATTTGCGTGTTTGTTCGAATTCGAAAGTGTTTGAATATAACTTTGACTGCATCGTTGGTCGAATGGCCGCAAGCGCGACTGCTGAGCATGAGGTCCTGGGTTTTTCCATCAGGAATTTCTCAGTAGCAGCCCCGGAGCCTGGATGTGTGCCCGGTTGATGGCACTAGGCTCTCCCCCTATTACATGGGACTTAAACATAACTGGCGAAATGTCGGCGTACTTGTTAGATACACCTCTGCCCAACCCTTCGGGGATAATATGGCGTGATATGATGTTATGTGATATTTAATAAGACATTAAAAAAATCAGTAGCTACGGAAAATACGTATAGATTGAGCCGAAATTATTAGGTTTTAAAGCTCGGTAGTGGAAGCATATCAAGCCGTTTGTCCCGGCTGTCATACGATGATCTTTGACAGTCGTTACAGGTAATTAAGAGGCCGATCAGTCTTACCAAGCGGTATTGTATTACCCAGAAACTGGGTTGAGGAGGTCAGATAGGCGGTCGCTCCATGTAAAATACTGATATTCGGTTAGACTGGAAGCCGACTCCTACGTAAAATAAATTTGAAAAGGTAAGGCAATACATTTATTGTAACAGTAATTAGTACTGGTTCGATAATTTATTACTTTAAATACTTCAAATACAATAACAAAATGATAGTAACTATTCTCGCGGTGTTATAACAACAAATACAAGGTGTATATTTTATCCTAGTACCTACTACGTTCTCGTGGGATAATTTCCAACTTCAAGGCGGGCGAATGTTACTACATTTCATTGGACTGTTTTAAAAACATTACAAACAAATCATGTTCTAAACCTGATATCTTGTATGCAAAACTACACCTTGTATAATCAAACTACAAGATATCAGGCTTAGAACATGTTTTTTTTTTAATGTTTGTATAACAGTCCAATGAAATATAGTAAAATTCGCACGCCTTGAAGATGTATTAGTACGAGTAGTAGTAGAATTTACTGTACAAATGAGAAAATCGAAAAGTTATAAATGTCATTGGCCCATCTTGTAATTTTATTGTTGTTCCCAGCGTGTGTCTCTGTCATTATGCTATCAAACAAATTTTGTACATAGACAGGCGCATCCGGGGTATAAGCTTGTTGATAAGAAAGCGATAAGAGATACTTGGAACGAATTACTTGACCGTCTTTTATCGTGTGACTTGAAACGAGGGTCAATTTAAACACAAATATACATGTTGCAGTCAAACTAAAAAACGTTGTCATAAAGAGTTCATCTAGACTGTATCGACTGTTTGATTTATTGATACAAGTATTCGTATTTAGTCTTGTAAACGACAAATTTACGCTATATAAGCCAACGTTGCCTAAAAATAAACAATAATTTATGAACATAGCCGGAACAATAATTAGGAGTTATGAGAATATCAATTTAAATTAAAACTTTTTTTACAACGCAATCGGCAATACCATAAACAATCACAACCGAATAACGTACTCATTGATTGGCATCCTTCATTCCGTATAATATGAAATCCCAGAATAATTTTCGAGGTTTAGTATTTCACATAAACATTATTATCAGAGGTCGGAATTAGGTAGAGTTATTTATGTACTTGCATCGAAATGTTGATATTAATATGGATCTTCCCGAAATTTCCCGGGATTTATAATGCAATCCCGGTTGGCCAACAATATTACAAATAAATAATAATAAAAACCTCAGAGATAGATAAGATAAAACTAACTTTGTTATTTAATAAGTCACGGGATTTATCTGCTCTTTAAAATTTATATAATTTAAAATTATATTTTAAAATTTTATTATATAAAAAAATATCAGAAAGTATTTTATCGCGCGGAATTTTATTTACAACATGTCAGTTAAAACCCGCCAGTCCGTATCGGTCCGGGTAGATTCTGATATTACCAGTTTCATATTCAAACTGTGACATACACAATAAGTGTGAATTACACTTCTGTTGCCGGTCGCCAGTGAGACTTCGCCATCGTTATGTGGCGGTCCTTCGTATCAACGCTCCTTTTTGGAGCTATCGCGACGGCGATGAACTTAGAACACCTAGATCCCACGAAACTACAAACCGTGGTACCACCCTATATACAAAAAGACTCAGCACTAGAAATCATCGCGCAATATTCACAAAAAGTAACGGTCGAAATAGATCCTCTCTTATTTAAAAATAATAAAGACTCTTTTCGTTTAAAAACATTTCAAGGGGTGCTTAATATCAAAGCCAGCACAGGCGTGGCGGCAGTGTGGGGTTTCAACTATTATCTCAAGAAATATTGCAAGAGTCAAATTGAATGGCAGACAAAGAACGTGAGGGTACCAGATCCGCTGCCAGAAGTGGATGAAATAGTAGTCGCTAACGACAGATTCCGATACTACCAGAACGTTTGTACCGCGTCGTATAGTTTTGTCTGGTGGGACATTAATGATTGGACGCAGCATGTGCAATGGATGGCGCTCAATGGAATCAACTTGGCACTGGCACCTGTAGGTCAGGAAGCTGCTTGGGCTCAAGTTTACCGCCAAATGGGCATGACGCAAGAAGAAATAGACAAACACTTCACCGGTCCTGCGTTCTTGTCTTGGCTGCGAATGGGTAACGTCCATGGCTGGGGAGGACCCCTGCCGAAGTCTTGGCACAATTTACAAACCAGTATCCAAAGTGAAATCATCAGTAGAATGCGTAATCTCGGCATGGTTCATGTACTACCTGCTTTCAATGGCCACGTACCAGTGACATTTTCGAAGCTGTTCCCCAATACTACGTTTCATAAAGTGGATCAATGGAATAAATTCGAGAACGAGTACTGCTGCGGCCTTTTCATAGACCCATTTGATCCTTTGTTTTCTGTGATTGGCAAAATGTTTCTGGATGAAATCACTCAACAAGCGCCTATCAGTCATATTTACTCCGCCGATCCCTTCAATGAAGTCCATATAACGTTATTTTCCACATCATTTGTTCAGGAGACGGCACAAAAAATATTTTACACACTTGTGGATTTTGATAAGGATGCAGTATGGCTTATTCAAAATTGGATGTTTGTGGATGCTCCACTGTCTTGGCCAGTCGGTAGGGTGAAAACTTTTATAAATTCCGTACCAAATGGTAGGATGCTGATACTTGACCTGCAGTCAGAGCAGTGGCCCCAGTACGACCTTTATCAAATGTATTTTGGCCAACCCTTTATCTGGTGCATGCTTCACAACTTCGGTGGCACATTGGGCATGTACGGTAACATGGTGACCATTAACAAAGATGTTTACGAAGTGAGGTCTCGAACCAACAGCACCATGATCGGCATAGGCCTCACTCCTGAAGGCATCAACCAAAACTATGTGGTGTACGACTTGATGTTGGAGTCAGCCTGGCGTAAATCTCCAGTGCAGGATATGGATGCATGGGTCGCTGACTACGCCGAAAGAAGATATGGATGCAACGCCACTGCAGAAGCTTGGAAGTATTTGCTCAAAAGTGTTTACAGTTTTAATGGCTTAAATAGAGTGAGGGGCAAATATGTCACAACTCGAAGACCTAGTTTGAAAATAAAACCTTGGGCTTGGTATAAGAGCTACGATTTGTTCCAGGCGTTTAGAAAGCTTGTGTTCCTCAACGTAGACGGGTGTACGGACACGGAGGGGTATCAATATGACGTAGTGGATGTGACACGGCAAGCTCTACAGTACAGAGCAGAACAGCTGTATGTGAACGTTGTCAACGACAGATCTACAAACACTTTCGTTTATGACGCGTCTATAAAACGTTTTCTTGAGGCACTGTCCGATACCTATAAGATTTTGTCTGAGAGCGTATATTTCTCTGCATCTAAATGGTTCAAAAAAGCAAGGAGATTAGGGGCTGATCCTGACGAAGCTGATTTATACGAGTTGAACGCACGGAACCAGATCACTCTCTGGGGTCCGAATGGGGAGATTTCTGATTACGCCTGTAAACAATGGGCCGAGTTATTCAGAGATTATTACTATCCGAGATGGTCGACGTTTCTAACTGCTACCTTAAAGGCAAAGCAAGCTGGTGAAGATTTTAATGAGAAGGCTACCAGGCGTGTTGTGACAGCTAACGTTGAAGTACCATTTGTTACCGGGCTAACTATAGACGATGGTCCTATAAGAGTAAGAAATACTCCTTCGAATGTGGCCAAGGAGATGTACAGAAAATGGGCGTATGCCCCAGATGTAGAAGACTTGCCTGTGATCATTGTAAAAACGGGTGATTTGAGAAGGACGACTCTGGCGGACATTGATCCTGGAAGCAATGAAACGCCAGAACCGCCTAGCGTAATGATTGTTCCTACTACGCCTGTGATATAGTCGACACTGATGCAGGATTTCAGTAGTGAGTTTTTTGGGCATATTCCTTTAAAGTAAATCAGTCGTTATAAAGTGGTGGAATTTTACGAAAAAAACCTGTTTTAAACAATGCCGATTCATAATATTACTGATGTAGAGAAAGTATAAAAGTCAAAAAAATATTTGTAAATTATAGGTATTAATGTAATGTTCATTTCATTTCCTTTATTTTTTGCTGACTAACAAACTTTTTTTTGTTGTCAAAATGAAAGAATGGCCATTTTAAGTATGCTCTACAAGAAAATTGCTGAGGGCCTAGACAAACTGACAATTAATATGGCGCTAACGATGACGGAAAGTCAATAATGTATAGTATGGCCACCTTAAATGTGCAGTTCAAGGTGGCGCTGCTTGTCAAGAAAAATTGCATCGATATGTCAAACTTGGTACATTTATTTGAGTTCTGTGTTTTCCCGCCGGCACGGATAAGCTGGTTGATGTGTATAGGATTGACAAAAGTTATCGAGAGACTTATGACCCGTTGAAAGTCGTTGCAGATAATTATACTAAACATTGGTCCCAGTTTGAAACCTGACCCTGACAGATCCAATTTCCTAGTCCTAAAAAACAAGTTTCTAAATCAAAATCAAAAGTTTTATTCAAATTAGGCTGATAATCAGCACATTTCGAACGTCGAGTTTACAAGAGACAGTCCCCCAAAACGCCCGGCCTTCGCCACTTCCTAGTGTTTTAGCTGGGAAGAAGAATTGGCGGAACAAACTCCCCAGCAACACTTCTGTCTTTTAGGTTAGAAGAACCAGATTCTATACAATAGCGTGTAAAATATATAAACAAAGAATCAATTGCATTCAATAATTGTGACATGTCAGCTAGCACACATATATATATATATACTCAAGCATAAATATAGCCACCAGGCATAAAGGGCGTGCCCGCTTACACGTGCAATGTAGTATTATACATTTAGCAGTAACTTGAAGTCACAAATAATAAACTAGGACCATAGTGCAAGAAACTAAAATAAAAAACGAATGACTAATAACAGTAACAAAAACCTGGTCAACAAGTCGACCAGTCATCACAAGCAGCACCCGTTCACGATCTAATCCGAAAACCGATCTAATTTTAATTTCTCTATTTTTTCAGGTGGCAATGGACACGGAGTAAACGAAGAGCGTCTTCAGGGTGGCGACAACACTGACGTATCCATGGACGACAGGGCTGTCAACTGTTCTCCGCGTCGCCATGGCAACAGCAGTGTCGTCGCATTTAAAGACTCTGTTAACCAGCGTCTCCCTTCCCGTTGCTTACTTAAAGGCCTGCCTTGGCCAGTGTTTGGGTTTAATCAGAGTATAGGTGCGTGTTGCTAAACATACTTTTATAAATCCATCCAATATAACACCATTCATTACATACTTCGCTTATAGAGTTGGTAGCGCCACCCCTTAGAAAACTAGGGCGTTTATAAACAGTCGACGATTGGTCATAGGCCTCTCGAGGTGCTCCTAACACCCTTATAGCAAATAAAATTTTAATATGATCTGGCCAGCCATTTAAGGTCCAATATAAGATGAAAAGTGGAGAGTGCCCAGAGTTTTAACAACTGTATTTTGAAATTCAGTTAGGTTGGTTGCAAAAATATATTTTACAACTTCATGAAGTTATGCTTAGTAACATATACCAATGTTTTTTTTACCAAAGCACTGGCCAAGGCACTAAAAAGGATACGTACGCATTTTATTAATTATTTTTCAATTTATATTCGATTAAAACTTTTGCTTTACTCTCTATGTTGTTTTTCTTTCGCTTTCCTGGTAATTACACCACACTTTACACCTAGGTATAAAAGTGCTCTGTTGGTCTCGGGGTCCTGGGTTCGATTTCCGGCTCAGGCAAAGTGTTATTGGGTTTTTCCTTTTAGATTTTTATATATTTACATTTCATGAAGCTGTGTTAACATTATCACCAAACCTCTCCTGCCCGTCGTGCTAACTGCACCGTCCAGGACTTAAATGAGGCAAACGATAGAGCTGTTCAGGTCGCTACGTAAGTAGGCACTGGTTGGACAAAATCTGAGTCATCGATCGAGAAAAAAATGATCACTGTTGTAAGTTCTTTCAGATAACTAACTTTGAAAAATGTCATGAGAATTTTTAAATCGCTTAAACCACTTACCTGAACGTTCGTCGCCTATAAACACAGACAAGTATTTCTCATGAAATACATCGCTCGTTTGCGACAAGGATGATATAACTCAAAAATTTAGATTTTTCGATGTTGTTTGTAGTTGAATATAAAATTAAGGAAACCAAGTATTAACTTAAGTAACGAAATACGTAAAATAAACCTTTAATCTTTTGATAAAAAGTTTCTCCATGAAAAAAAAAAAATTGGCAATATACTGAAAATATTTTTAGAAATTACAAAAAAGCTGTCCTGTATTTCTTATTTTTCGAGTTATGTCATTATTGTTGCAAACAAACTACATGAACTTTTTCATTAAATAGTCGTTCAAAGGGATTAAATGAACTTAAATGGGTTGTATTGATGATTTTAATTATTATAACTCTGTTTTACATATTTGTTACGGTCGCGAATCATATTTTTATCAATATACAACCTGACACTGGCCTGCTAGTTGCAAAAAAAACGTTGGAAAATTTGAATTTCGCGGGTTACCCTGGCTCCGTTAAAGTTCATAATTAGTTTTTTTTTTATTCGCAAAATCTCAAACAAGCCGTGCTTGGCCAAAAAATTATGAAATTTGCTGCCCCCATGAAGGCATACTCCGGGATATAGTTAAAAAAAGGCATGTTTCTTTATAATCGTTGTATATTTGCATAATGTAGGTACACTTAAATTAATAATTATATACTTTTTAATAACTAATTTGGGATGGTTCACAGAAAAATTATCGCTTAGATCATTAATTTGAACGTAGGAAAAATGTACAAATTATTTTGAACGTCTGAATTTATTTGAAATGAAGTACATGTGTGCTTTATGGCTCAGATGTTAGTGTCTAAACTCCAAAGTATTATATTGTAGTATATTTCTACAGATTTATCGTTGTCGGAAGATAATTTGACTAGGCTTAATATTAATAAAACGTACTGTGATTGGTGGTTTTTATACATATTTGGTATTCGAATTAAATATAGGTATAATTATTTACTACAATAAAAGACTGCTTGCAATAAGGCTCAGGTTAAATTGCCGCGGAACGGAATTTTTGTAACTAACTAAAGAAGCTGCCATAGACCCAACGATAGCTACGATAATTCTCGAAAAGCGCGAGAATTCTCCGGAAGGTACCTCACCCGTTTATTGAGTTTGTTCATAATGCTGTGTACAATTTGGTTACGAAAATTATTTGCCGGGCCAATGTAAATTGAGCCTAAAAGACAAACCACAGAGCACGGAGACGCCTTGGCCTGGATGCGGCATTTTTAACACATTCCATACAAAGTCCAAAAGAAGTAAGCGCTGAGAGCACAATCGGCCAGACGAATTTTATTAGAACTGCCCAGTACAAACAAAATTCAGCATCAGCATGTATCAGAAAGTTGTGGTCATATTTTAGTGGTGTGGTACCTACAGACCATTTAACAGAAATACTTTTTGGTATAGGACCAATATCCGGGTCCAGTTGGTATTGATATATTGTATGGAACAGCTGGTAATTTTAATTTATGCAGCAGTTACGATGTACCATGGAGAAAGTTAATCAGTTTGATGGTCTGTACCACACCCTTATATGACCACACCTTTCTAACACACGCTGTATACGCTGCCGATGCGGCGCTTCCATGCTCTGTGGAACATGGGGGGAAAAAGAAACAAAAATTGTCTATTGTCTTAATGTCTTATAATAATATAACGAGTCCTAATTTTGGTTACATTAGGTAAGTCTCAGCACCAGTGATGTATTGTCATTTATACTTAAATACAATTAATAAAAAATATCAGATACATGCGTGTAAATAATGTTCAAAATAATCTAAAAATTCCTAAATAACCTTAATCTTTTGATACAGGTAAAATTGGAGGGAGTTCTTGCTATTTATTTTATTTTATTTTCCTAGGATCTTTTACAATCTTCAATCCCAGAAACGGACTTATCATATCTCAATTTATTTTTATTGCATTGATTTTTTTTTATACAAAATATTAGAAACTTACAATAAATACGTTTTTTTTTTGCCTCTCATTCTCATTTAACATAATTATTCTGTTTCTTCGTTAAGGTTGCTCTCCATAATTCAACTTACTACTACTTACAATATGGTAATTTGAAAATAACATCTTTGGGACAATAATTCCGATTTTAAACCTATGTCATACTAGCGTATCGAGAACATAACCTGGGCTTCCATAATTAAACGTGTGGTTTAAGTTTGTTTGGTCTAGAACAGGTACGTAGCTGTCTTGGAGAAGAATAGGTTGACGACTCGACGTTTCATTCAGCTGTCTTTCTAAAACAGTATTCTGCAGTTCTTCTTCCTCTAATTGTAATGTCAACTCGTCTAACAGTTTCATTCTACTTTCTATCTCACTATCAGCTTTTGCCAACTCTTCGGCGTTGTCTTGCATCTCTTTTGCCGTATTCACTAACTCCTGGTCAATTTTGTCCAGCAGCATTGTGACTTGAGATGCGTTTTCGCAGCTGTTCGCTTTGTTTTCGTCCATGTACCGTTTGACTTTAGCTGTTAGTCTGACTACCAGTTCTTCTTCTCTGTGTAGTCTTTTGTTAACTATTGCTAATTTCTCCAGCATTTCGATTTCTTCTCGTATCCTGGACAGTTCATCGGCGGATGCTTCGGAGTCTGTGTCGTTTTGTGTTTGCATGAGTCTTTCCGAGTTAACTTGGCATATGTCTGTGAGTTCTTTTGTGAAGTAATGTTCTCTCATGAGGTGTCTTTCTCTCCTGGATTTGTGTTTGGTGTGTCTTCGTGGTGGGGTGCCGCTTCCTACGCCTACTCCGCTGTCGCTGTTCCCTGCTTGGCTGTCGTTCACTTCACTACACCTGCCGAGGTCTCTCAGGTAAGATTCGAGAAGGTAGTTGGTGCCATGTTTCTCCATACGATTTTTGTGGGTCTGGTCTTCTAGTTGGTCGATTAGTTTTTCTTGTTCTCTGTGAATGTGAAACAATAATTTGGATTGAATATTTTCAGACGTTTTCACTTATTGAAGTCGTTTGCGATGAAGTCTATAAATCTTCACAGCAGACGTACGTTACGTTGCTCCACCCAAGATCAATATGTCTTTTTATAAAATCTGATCACTATGAATGCTTCTCATAAAATCGATAATCCTATGAGAAATAGAAGAAAAAAGACTTCACTAACATTGTGTCATACCTTAGTTTATCAAGCTGCTGGTGTATAGTCCTGGTCTGATGGTGTATGACTGAGACGAGCCTTGCCGCTGGGTCCTCACTCCTGGCTCTGGGAGGGGGGGTGGCTGCCCTCATACCTCGCCTCCTCCGCCGTCTTGCCCCTCCCCGACTTCCACCATCGCTGTCTCGACCTGAATCGTCTTCGCCACCACTTGATACACGACGAAGGGCTAAGCGAACCTGGAAGAACGGGAAAAACGGTGAGACACAGGTATTGTCCTCTCGACGGTCTATATTTAACTGTTATCCTAAAATGTGTATAATACTGTAAGCGTATTTTAGATTTTAGGCTCAGAAGGGGCCATTATATCCTATAAGTGAGTGTTGTAAAAGGCAAATTTTAGAAATGGCTTCTTATTAATCATCTATTTAAATTTCACATAAAATCACGCCTGTAATCCCCTACGGGTTACGCAGAGGTGTACCTACACTCACATTTTTCATTCAATAACAATTTGCCCGGCCCGGGAATCGAATCCAGTACCTCATGCTCAGCAGTCGCGATTGCGACTACTACACCAACGAGGCAATCAAATAAAATTATCAAACAGTCATTTAAATTTCAAAAGACTTGAAAATAACACAAAGTTTTTCCAATAAAGTAAGGTCATTCGGTTTCCCCTGTACCTACACAGTCACAGTAGTTTATCGACAATTTGTTAATTAATTTTTTGAAAGCTTCCTTTCTATTTCATCTTTAATGTTTTTCATGTCATCTTATATCTAGTTTCAGTAGGTAATGGTACAGACCTCATGCCTGGCGTCTCCCCAGGCCGCTAGCACGTGCAGCACCGGTACATCTGGAGGCAGTGGTCTCTCAACTCCTCGCCATCTCTCGGCCAGTACCCACTCGCCTTGCTCGCTCGCTCCGCCACCTGCTGTCAAACAACTGAACATTATGGACTGGTAAGGTTAAAGGCGGTGTCGGACGACGGGGTCTGACTGGTAATGTGCTGAAGTATCTGTCAGTCTCCGCAGCCGCCCGGCGAATTGTCCGTAACGGTTTAATAGAACCGTTAGTCGGTAGGGGGGACATAACCCTTCTTTTTCCCCACAGTAAAAAGGTAGGTTTTGGTTAACAAATAACTTAGAAAGTCATGTCTTTCTAAATGCCCTAAATGTTAAAAAACAGCTAAAGGATTGTGTAAGAGGTAGCGTTATAAAATCCTGATGCAGATAATATTGTTCCCAGAAACTTGTAAAAAAAATCAATGAAGTAATTTTCTAAGTTATATTTCTACCATGTGACGTATTGTATTATTGTTATGATCAAAACCAAAAAGTCGAATAATATAAAAAATAATAAATAATAATAAATTTTATTTATTGGCATAAACACGTAATTTACATGGTTGTGAATCACTGGTGCCTGTGGTAGGTAGTGAAACACCTGTATTGAATGTGTAAACATACCTATAGGAAATTTGGAAAAACCAAAAAATTAAGTTTGATTGAGTTCGGATTGAAAAATGAACAGCCCTTTTGAATAACAGTGCCAGAATTTCCCGAGTCCTTACCTTCAGGAGCGTCCTGCAGAGCCCTCACGATGTCAGCACAAGTGGTGTGGGACCTGACTCCTCGGACCCACAGCTTCTGACCGCGAGCCAGGACCCCAACCTCCTCGTCGCTGTAGTCTGATGATGACCCTTCCATGGTTATGACCTGAAATAGATAAGAGATTATTTGTCAAGAGTATGTCGGGGTCCACTTCCAGGTTAACTGGATGCAACTTAATAGTAGTATTGGACATGGAGCGACTGCCTCCCAAACTCCACATATTGGGTGTTCCTATACTGCGTTGGAAGGACTTTCGGGATTTTGACTACTCCTGCAAACAACTGCAAAACATCTACTTACAAATGTTAATACTCAGTATCAAACGGGGCTTATCATAGAAAAACTGGATAAGGTTCATGTAATAAAAAGGTAGGCTGGTAAGGTTAGGTGGTACGCAATAGTCTTCTTGAAATTATGAGGAAATCTTGTTGCTGTCTATACTTATTCCTCCTTTCTTAAAAAGAGGTCATAACCAATAACTAAATGAAGACGTGTGTGCAATATGAAACCAAAACACTACGGATCGACGATGTTAGCTAGATATGTGTATGAAATCAAACAAAAGTTGTAAAGTATACTCCTTCATAATGTATTTCCAATCTCCCCTAGACTGAACACAACCCTAAAGCACTAAAAACTAACCCTAGAAAGCCCCACCAATCTCCCAATAAACCCATTTTATGCCTATAAAACAAAACACGAGCGTCTATACCAAACCCAGGGATCGGCACACACAGGTACGGTTTCCAAGGAAAATTCTCGAACGAATGAACAATATAATGACTTGGCAAACTTTTCAAACGAAACACGTAACATTGCATAAGTTTGCACAATTTTGGTGCCAGCCGGTGGCAACTGGCAAGTCTGGCAGGGGTGGGTTGCCAGGAAACTGGCCATTACCGCCTCTATTGGAAGGTTTTGCATGTAATGCACTCGCGAAATTGGTGTCGATTAGAATTCGGATATGTATTTACATAATAAGAGGGTTGATTTTATTGCATGTTTGTGAGTCTAGACGGTTTTTGTTTTTATTGCAGAATGAACCGTGTTATGTAGAACCTTGGTGGGTATTTCTGCAACTTGGTGGGTATTTTTTTGGATTGGAAAACAGCTTTGTAGGCGATGTAATCGGAAAGTCTAGACAAAACTGTTCGTTAAATCGAATTCAAATGGACATGCTATCATCCAATAGGAAATTCACTTGATGTTTCAGCGCAATACTTATCACATCATCCAGTACAGTTGTTGAAAAAGCTGTCATCCCTAGGATCGATGACACCTATAAAATATAAGCTGCCTTTTTTTTAGCCAAAGAATCAGCATTGCCATCCAACGTGGAAATGCTGCCACCCTTCTGGGCACTTTTCCTAGAGTGTGAACGAATTTTTGACGCCCTGAAATTCTATTTTCCATTTTGATACTTATACATATTTTTATTATTATTTTAGATCTAAGTATTTATGGTTTGTAAATATTGTTCATACTGAATTCAGATAAAAAGTTGCCAAATAAATAATTCACCACACTCGTGTGTTTACCTACATATTATTATAATGAATACTTAACAAATATTACCTATATACACACCTTTTACAGGCATTTCAGATATTGTAACTTAAATCAGAAATAGCGTGTTCGAACAGCTTAAACCTACACTAAAACATTATGGTGGCAGACGAAAAAACCCCATATACTTCCATATATTTCTAGGAACCTCGACGTGGTGGTAATTTGGGGTGGAGGAGGTTCGTGACAAACTACCATTAGGGGTTTCCGCCACCCCATGCCGCCCCTATTTCCCCATTTAGGGCGATGCCCGGTGTTTTTATGTTAAATATTTTCTTAGGGGTGTCTGCATTTTTAGCGCCGTGTTGACCGCGGTTTTGTAATGTGGGTGGAAAAGTTTACAAAATATCTACTTAGCTGGTTTGTTAGGGGCGTGTTGACAGGTTTGTGAAGCCGTAACTTGGTCTTTTAATTTTACCTGTGACAATAGCAGACCAAAAACAACCATACTGAAACGAGAATAAATATCATTTTGATTTTGAGATACTCGTCAGTGGCAAGAACCCAGCAGTTTATTGCAACGCAAATAAAGATCCCTATGATTTGACAGTGATGTAAAATCGGTGGCTAAATAACTGTAAAGTAAATGTACTGTAAATACGTAAGTGGAACTGTAGGGTAAAACCTCCTTACATATTAATTAGAAATAATGGGAATCATCGACAGAACGTCCTCTTCGTTCTGTAGAAAGAACGTGGATTGATCAACACACTCTCACTGTTCAGTGTGTAAACAATTTATCTGAGAAATCTTTATTATGTATGATTTTTGCTGATACCGTTAATCAGTTAACTGGCAGAAGAATAATCATAGCCTATAATGTTCTCAGTGCTGTGATTGGAATCCCAGATCCTAAAATCATCCTCACTCATCTAAACAAATAAATAAAATTGAATTTCCTGTTTGTAATTTCAAAATATGTGTGAAAGTAAATATATATACGGTACCTATAACAAAAATATTTTTTTTTAATGTTTTTCTGTCTGTCTGTTGGTTCCGGCTTATCTCCAAAACGGCTGGGCCGATTTTGACGGGACTTTCACTGGCATATAGCTGATGTAATGATTTAAGGAGTAACTAACGCTTTTATTTTAGAAAAAGGATTAAGGTTCCGTGCAAAAAAATTAAAACCCTTGAAATTGTTAACAAATTCCAAGATAAAATAAAAAATAAACTTCCCGGACACTTACCGGCTACAGATATATTTAAACACTTATTCAAACGTCAAAGTAACTACAGCAATATTACCTGCCTTGTAATAGATGTATTAACACAAGTTTAGATGTAGCGAACCAATCGAGGCGCGGTGAGCTCTGAACGCCCGCCGCTATTACCTGTCAGGTAGTGTTGCTCTTATATCGATAAAAGAGCATGGATTTATCGATAACATGATGTATTATTCATAATTATATCAGATTTAAGGGCGATGAATTCCATCTATTGCTTATGCGTCAGCATCAATTTCAGTATAAGCCTCTCATTGGCTTTTATTTTAGTGATTTAGTCAGACAGAATAATTGAAGCTGGATGCGCAATGCGGGGTTTACAAAAGACGTTCCGACTACTAAACAGTTCGTTTGCCGACCTTTAAGCCTCAACTCCATCTACCATAATTATCTGACAACTCAATACGTACCTAGTACTACAATACTCTGTAAAATGTAAATTCCCTTCAAATCTCATATTTCTGAAGCAAACTACTGAGTTGCTTCAGAAATATCGAGGTATGTAGGTAATGGCACTGGGCATTAGTTAAACAATTAATACTATATATATCGATATACATTTTCCATCACTAGTATGCAAATTATCGGCAGTCCTTGTTCGCCGTAATAATAACAGAGCAAACGCCGCTCCTGCACGCAAGGACGAACGGAATTATGTTCTACACATCGACGAGTAGTTCAGACAACCATCATCATCTGCTTAGCCTCTTCCCGACTATGTTGGGGTCGGCTTTCAGCCTAACCGATGCAGCGGGCTACCACTATTTTATTTGACACTAGCGACCCGCCCCAGCTTCGCACGGGTGCAATGTAGATACTAATGTTTTCTCTACGATAATATGCATGTATTATACATATAAACCTTCCTCTTGAATCACTATCTATTAAAAAAACCGCATCAAAATCCGTAGCGTAGTTTTAAAGATCTAAGCATACATAGGGACAGACAGCGGGAAGCGACTTTGTTTTATACTACTTAGTGATGAAGCAACTGCCTATCTGGCCTCCACAACCCAGTTACTGGGCAATACCTCCTTGGTAAGACTGGTGGGTTGTTAAACATCCAATAATGTCAGCTGGTACCAACGAGTTCGAACTTTCGGACAACTTATCTGCGAAAATAGCTGGTGGAACCCCTGGTGTCTGAAAGCTCGACCGAAACTCAAAGCGGTAAATCCGCCGTCAAATCTAATTTTTAAAACAATAATTGTGTTATTTGATTAAGCGAGTTGTATGCAGATACAATAATCTCGAATCCTTTATCAAGAGTTTTAACACCTGGTCAAATTCAATAATGTTTACAACAGTGATAGCCTAGTGAGTAACCGTTGGACATCCAATTCATAGGTCTCGAGTTCGAACCCAAGACACGCACCTATGATTTTTCGGAATGATTTGCGTATTGTATAATTATCGCTTGCTTCGGTGAAGGAAAACATCGTGAGGAAACCAGCATGCTTGAGAGATATTTCTTGACAGCATGTAAAGCCGAGTCAGAGGCCCATGGACGGCATAAATACACCGACAACAGGTAAGGCACTAACCACACGATAAAGAAGAAAGAGAAAGATCGAATAATATTTCAAGATAAGGCTTAAGACTGGGAACTCCACGTCTTCTTAAAAGACCTTATTTAAGTAGGTAAATCACTGGTACTTACAGAACACCTACTTTAACAATTTTCCTTCATTTTCACGACAAAATTGACCCCAATGGAAATTGTCAAGCGCCACGACAGTTTCCCGACAAGAAACTTGATACGTAATCGGAGGATCTCATGCGGTTACCAATTACTTAAATTGACAACCGTAATGGCTATTAATCGTTGCGTAAGGGGGCGCCCTGTTTGTTAATGTGCTTATACAACTCATTTACAGTTTCTAAGTCATCAATTCAGCCTTCCAGTAGAATTTCACTTATCAAGCTAAACGCGGTTAGCACATCTAAACCGCGGTTTTAAGCTATCATTTTCATCATTGTTGTGGAATAATTGCACTGACAGCTCTTGAGCGCGTTTTAGATATGTCTAATCAAATCAAAGTATTATCATATTGTAATTGTTAAATACCCAGAACCAGAAAGAAATCTGTGGGTAGTAAGGGCCAAACAAATAATTGTTCCGAGTACCTGGATATCGAACATGCGATCTCATACGCTGAAACAAACACAATATCACGCCTGCAATCTACGAAGGGTTAGGCAGAGGTTACCTAATAGTACATCTATATTTCGCCAGTTATGTTAAGTCCCATGTGATAGGGGGCAAACCTATTGCCATCAACCGGGCAGGAATCCAGACTCCGTGGTTCCTACTTATAAATTCCTGATGGAAGACCCCAATAACAATTTGCCCGATCCAGATCTCATACTCAGCTGTCTGTCGTTTGTATGCTCTTGCATTTTTAAATAAAACTTTTGCTCGTCGATCTTTTCACCCGTATTGTTCACCACAAATTAAGTATTGTAGGTAAACAAAGGAATATGAGTTTATAATCTTCATGGTAAACGAACAATTTGTGTAATCGGTAGCAGATGCATCCTGTGTTAAGCACAACCTTTAATTTCGTTGAAATGAGGTAAAAACTTTGATTTTAAGCAGTTTTGTGCATATCAGTTTTCTTTTAGTAAATGCTTTGTTATTGGCGTTTTCCTGCGTATTTAAATTGAAATTAAGACGAACATAAATTCATCTGAAATGCCTAATTCTACAACCGCGCTTTCACACACACAAACAAACGCAGACGTTTATTCGTTAAACGGGTGATTCTCCTCTTTTGAAAAGGGCTTCATTCTGAAATAGTGTCAAATTAAAACAGCTAAAAAAAGCAGCGTTTTTTATTATTGACCAGATACCGTGATTTATATTGATTATTTACGTCTTCTATGACAACCTCCTGAATTTTGACGAGGATGCAAAACTACACCTACATATACCATCGTGACTTTTTCTTTCAACCTCTGTAGCTGTGATATTAGGACTAATAATTAATCATCATCATTTGCCAAGCCCTTTCCCAACTATGTTGGGTTCGGCTTCCAGTCTAACTGGATGCAGCTGAATCTCGATCATTACAGATGGAATGAAATAAGTGGTAATAAGTATGGCATCCAAAATATGTACTATGTTTACAGTAGGAGAAAATCACTTTTAAATTTTACTAAGTTTATGTCATTGCTCGTAACTGTACTTATACAGGGTGGCGATACGACAATAAATTAAATTGCGTATACCTCATGACGTTCCCAGTATATATACGAAATTTCAATCGAATATAATTATCCAGTAGTTTAGTCAGGACATTATTTTTCATTTTCTGAATTTTCTGCATGATGTAGATTAGTATACTAACACCTGTTAACGGTTAACGACCCCCGCATGGTTTTATCACTAAACACATGTTGCCAACTCGCTACTTCAAAAACCTTTGTGAAATTCGTTCCTTAAATTGTGTTCCTCTATGCAAATTTCTGCAAATTTTAACGAAGGTGTTCCATTTCGTTAACAGTTTTATGCTATTTACTTTTTTTTTTTTTTAATTTCGTTTTTATGAATTTTTTGATGGTTTAAAAATAATTCTATTAACTAGTATTACCGGTGTTTTCATTTAATGTCGTATTGTCGGCGACACGCTGTATGGAAAGAAAGTTCAGACTGATTCGATATAATTTTGTTTTGCATAGCACCATGCATGAGTAGGTCATAGAGAAGTATTGAAGAAGAAGACATGTTGCGCCGACCCTAAATAAATTGGGATATGGGAGAAGAATGATGACGATCGCACCATGCACACCCAAAGCGAAAAAGTGTGAAAGAAATACCTCTTTTAATTCAGTTGTATGACTAATTTGCTGTCTTTTTGAACCGACTTCAAAAAAAGGAAGAGGTTCTCAATTCGGTTGTATGTTTTTTTTTTGTGGTAACAAACACAAAAAAAAACATACAACCATTTTTTTGTGTTTGTTACCTCATATCTTCGTCATTTATGAACCGATTTGAAAAATTCTTTTATTTGAATGAATCAACTTCCCGATTGGTCCCATAGAAATTTCATCGACATCGGTTCAGCAGTTTGGTTTTGAAATCAAAATAGCTGGAAAAAATATGTCATCCAAGTAAAAGAAATAGCGAAATTGATACTTGACAAGGATTTGTGTGTGATGCGATAACTAAAAAGGGTAAAATAAAGTCAGTTTTTGTTTTGCAAAAAAGTTTTCTTATTTAAAAAGAAAGTAGTTACCTACCACACTACACCTTCTGGTTGTGATATCCCAGAATTTTCGAGAACCGGTACCAATTTGAGTAAATTGCCTGTTAGGTGGCACGAGCCAAAATTATCTGCAGCTAATAAACTTCTAAGAACTGGAACGATTGAGGAGATAACTACTTTACTGATTGGGTAGGTAGTTAGGTAGTCAGTTTTTTTCCTCGTTTAGGGTAGGATACTTGGTGTGTCTGTCTTTTGCATCTGATACTAATACTGTCATCCCACTGCTGGGGAAATGATTTCCAGTTGTTTCAATCCAGGTTTAATGTGGACCACTGGTCGTTGGTTCTGTTCAGCTCACCCCGTCATCTTCTACGAGGTCTGCCGCTACGCCTTCTGATTGTGTCAGGGCTCCAGTAAGTGGTTATTTGGACCACAGCTCATTGCCCCATGCGCCAGGCCCTTTTGCTGCTGTCTGTCTAAATTATGATATTATTGAGGGATTTCGTTTTCTTTTATTTATTTTGCCATTGATACATTTGGACGATTTCTAATCAATTCCTTTGCAATTGTGTTGGTGTCGTGTGAAGGTGGAATGTACCAAAAATTACAATGACTCGAGTGAAACATCAAAATATAGAAAAAGACATAACTATAAAGTAAATGCTGCTATTTTACTTGGAATTCGTCTTTTTTGCGAAATTATCAAAAGCTGCATTTCATTTTTTACGATCGATACAAAACCATTTTAATATTTATTGCTTGTTCAAACAAGATTTTATACTAAAATGTTTATTTTAATTTAAGCTATGCTGTCTTTAATTACTAGATTGTGTTATTACGAAATATGTAAAATTAATTTGAGGTCAAACGACTAAACGGACCGCCAGCAGTGATACAAGATTAGGAATTCCCTTATTGGTCTAGGTTTTGTTTTCGCTTTTAATCTGCATTTTGCGTTTTTTATTGATTAGTAATAAAACTTTGGTCGTGTTTATTTATTCATTGGTCTGAGGAACAAAGATTTTCCGATAAGGTATTGCTAAAATATGTAGACACAGTAGCTCTTAAAAGAAATAATAAATATAATCGTCGAGATCGTAAAGCTCAGCAGGAAAATTATGACTGCTTAGCCATGTTTTTTGACGTCTTAATTTCAAGCAACATAATATGTAATTAAAATGGCAATTTTTATCCCAAAATCAACCCGTCATAATAGTGATGTAACACGACACTTTTTTACCGATATCGACCTTTTCCCACGAATTCTCATTACATCGTCATTAGGGCCTTATCTCACCTCCCAACTGTACTTAACCGCTCTGATACAAAGATATCAGGAAGTCGCAGCATTGTGTACTAAACTGCCTCCCATCCGTCTAGCGATCACTTACAAAAAGGTGGCGCGTTGGGCCTCGGAATGAGCGGGTGTGATCCATAGTGGCCATTAGGTATGCCGAGTGTACTTTGTAAGAGTTTGGTAGCGATTACGGACTACAGCTGCACAGCTGCAGCTGCTACAGCGGCGTCGATAGTAAATTATATTGTTTCTTTACATGCTTTTAACTTACTGTCTAAAATCAACTGGCTTAAAAACCGATGGGCAAAACAACAAGCTCAAAATGTGTTTTTAGTCATTATTTAAAAATTGTTCTGACTAACAATATTTTAATAATTACTGAGTTAATTATTACTAAACTAATTCTTGTGTCATATGTATGTATTCATGAACACTACTACCGCTTATTACAAAATGCTGCCTGATAATTTCCCGCTCGTTTCACAGCCCCACACTTCCATCAATCAACTGATGACTCCGTTTTTCGTAGACAGCGTTCATCGATACCATGTTTCACTTCCCTATTTTTGTTGTGAACTTCAGTACTCAGAAATGGCTCCATGGTGAGCGTCGGCGAGGAATCGTCGACCTTTTGTACCTATGTGCTGTAACAAACTCCTTTTCTACGAAATTTTCCATAGAGCCACTTCGAATCTAGATATTACGATCGACGATTCAGAAGCCTGCACCCAGAATAAGCATTATTGGTTGGCTGGTCGAGTACGCCAAATAGCCAAGTAATTGACACCTTATGTAGTTAGACATAATGTAATATTTTCATGAACTGCATAATGCTTAACATCTTTCGAGGCTCTCGCTTGTTTGGATCAAGGGCCTGATCCAGAAGGCAGTTCTCCTCGATACGAATCGCATTGTGAGGAGGTTCCAGTCTCTGGAGACCTTAACATCGGTAGCTTAGACCCTGTTCTCGACACCGACATTTTTGTTTTTTAATGTTTTTTTAAAGAAATATTTTAAAATGTATGAAATATGAATTAAAAAAATGATTAAACGAAATAACCGGTGGTTTTCGAAATCGGTTACGATAGAACGGAATACAGTCAACATACTGAAGAAAGCAGTTAAGTGAAGATAAAAATAATGCCTTCTAGTTAAAATTTTCGCCAATTAAATATTTATTATGTTCCTAAATTTGCAGCTAGCTACTCGCATACACAATTTAATCAAAGTCAAACATTAAAAACAAAGATAAGATCAAAAATCTAGAAATTAAGTAATTATGAATGATTGCATCCTCCATAAATCATCGTAAAATTTGCGAAATGTCTATTTTAACGTTTTATTGGTTTTTGAGCGTAATTAAAACATTCAGTCGTTTTTTTTATGGGAAAATCTGGTTTTGCTGATTTCTTGATTTGATCGTATCAAATAATCTCTATAAAAACTTAACATAGACCACCCTTGTGAATATCTAAATTCTGTTTCTATCCAAATCGGTATCTACCTACCTAAATATTATGGAGTGAATATCTAGTTATCTAGTATATCTAGCTTCAATCGAGTGGTCGCAAGCGCGACTGTTGAGCATGCAGTCCTGGGTTCGAGTCCCGGGTCGGCCAAAGTGTTATTGTGTTTTTCCATTAGGAATCTCTCAGTAGCAGCCACGGAACCTGGATTTGAGCCCGGTTGATGGCAATAGGCTCGCCCCCTTACATGGGACTTAAAACATACCTGGCGAAATGTGGGTGTACTAATAGGTACACCTCTGTCTAACCCTTCCGGGATAATAGACGTCATGTTCTTTAGTTTTTATTTTTATCCAAAACGGTACCTACCTACCTAAATATTTGTAGCCCTGGACAAGACAAAATATATATGTATTAGCATCGCCTCTCGTGGAATCTCTTTTATTGCAACCTACCCATTTGATTTTATGGAATAAAGCAGTCATCATCTGCCTAGCCTTTTCCCAGCTAGGTTGGGGTCGGCTTCCAGTCTAACCGGATGCAGCTGAATACCAGTATTTTACATGGAGCGACTGCCTATCTGACCTCCACAACCCAGTTAGTACCGGGTACTACGATACCCCTTGGTAAGACTGGTTGTCAGACTCTCGGACTTTCGGGACACTGACTACCTGTAACGACTGTCAAAGATCTTAAATTGACAGCCGGGACCAACGGCTTAACGTGCTTTCCGAGGCACGGAGGAAACTCGGTATGTATGGGTGGTCACCCATCCACGGACCAAACTGGGCAAGCGCGGCTTAACCTGACGATCGACCCGAGCGGCTGTTATTATTTAGCCACGAGCTCGTCTCTCTATGGAATAAAGTATTCATGACTTATTTATTTATTTTACATTTAGTACAGCATTAGCCATTGATACTAAATTAAGTTAAGTAATCCTTTTATTCAGTCTTCTCACAGAACCACAAACATTAAAACATTATCGTCTTCCATTCGTAATCATACATTGAACTATCAATCCTAAGAACAAATCCCACGACAGAATAAACTTGTACATACATACATTTCCGGGCGGTCGACACCATGCAAAAAGCAGAGACAATAACCATCCGTTAGCAGTAACGTTAGATCATCTGTTACATATGGATTACAGGAGCCTAACCGACGATTAGCGTTGAATAGGGTAACAATTGGCTCGTGAGTAACTGTAACCATCTGTGGTAACGTGTGGTACAAACAGCTGAGAAAAAGCGAAGTGTCATTTAAAAACTTCTGGTTCTTGGCATAATTTTTCACCTAGCAGCTACGTATTTTCGAAGATAACGATAAAGATAAATTTACTTACAAATTCTATGTTTTTCTTTGAACTCAATTAGATATCCGTATCATAATAATAAATAGGGAAAATATTAAGTTTTAAACAGAGCGGGCAAGCGTTTCAAATCACAGAATAGATAACTAATTCGTATTAAGGAAATACACGAAGCAACTCATCGTCAATAGGTACAGGTGGAACGTAAGAAGATTAGAAACAGGAACAAATATCAAATTGGTTTTAAGGGGTCTATCATTACAGTTAAGATAGGTTTAAACGGAAAATATCTATGGTTTATGAGTCGCTATAATCATTAACTTAACATTATTCAGCGTTTATGAATACACCCCTTAGAACCAAAGTCGTCTTTCCTTCGTAACTTGGACGCATACTAAGATATTTCTCCATCGGAAGACAATGCGTGAAGAAGTCTTTCCATATAAAGACAATATACTACACGAAGTCACACGGATTGTCAATGCAAACCAATTTGTATGATATTTGCATGTTTTATAAGTAATTACGGTAACAATGCTATTGTGGGATTAACTAAGTTATTAATAAGCTTATTAGTATCTACGTGTGAAACTCCGAGTTCCCGCTGACTGTAGACCTTCTGTCGCCTAATACATAGTTTAGTCGGGCTCTTAATCAGTATGAACATGTATGCTAGTACGCATATTACGAAAAAGTTTCGTTTTGTAGAGTGCCTTCTCTGTCATACTTACTTGTGTCTCTTTCTACATTTCGATGTATTGTTTTGGTCCCAGAGTCTTATCAGTTTGAGGCCTAGGTAACGGCGTGGTGACTTAGAGGAGCGCACAGGTGAGAATAGAAAGTTATGTAGGGCACTTTTGCTCAGTACTTTCATTGCTGAGCAAATCTCAAAGATAATATTTTTTTTTACAGCCACAACAATATGGTGGACAACATATTTACCAGACAACTTAATAATACGCTACACTCATTAATAACTTACACACACAATGTAATCTTTTTTCACATTCTTAGTACATTTTTCACTTTAATAACGTCGCGTTATCTCTGACCTATTAGTGTAACTAGAAAATTAATTAACATTTACTTACTAATTAAATAAAGTAAATTGCGACTCAAATTAAATGTATTTCATGTTTGATACTGTACTTACTATGAGTACTGTTAGCAACAATAGTCTATTAACAATGTCATATCATATTCTGAAAATTTTAATGACACATATTATATTGTACTAAGTATTCTTTAAATTATGTTTCTGTTCCGGCTTTCATTTAATATTTTGCTCCTTAATTGAGATTAAAAATTAAATGGTAATCGAGTTTTGTTGCTGACTGCACGATTGGCTTTATTCATCACCTCTATAAAGACAATACGCAACAGATGAAACATTGAACATAATTTGAACTAAGTTTAGTTAACCATAGTTAAGGCGATGGTAGAAATGACGATGAAGCCCTAGCACGAGCGCGCGGTGTAATTGTAAAGTAAACACGTCGATTTTGAATAAAAAATACAATTATCCTACAGCGTTTTAGTTAAATTGTTAGCAACAAGCACAATCGGTATTATCCATAGATATGAATAATTTCTTAAAATTATGAAAAATAAGTATTTTTAATGTTCAAATGTACCTACGTATTTACTGTACGTTTACACCGCGCGCTGGTCAGGCTAAGACCTCTGGTCTTTAGTCTACGTATATTTTAATGACATTATTCTACAAAATTCTTCAGTCTTCTTCTCCTTTCTCTCTTCGTTGAATGGAACCACATTGAGCTAAGGCATCAGGAAATTCACGGGCATATACAAAACTCCTGTGAATTCTCCCAGTGCCAAGGCCCAATGCGGTCATGTCTTCTTAACTTCTGTCTTCTTGCAGGCCTTTGTTCTTCACTCCGGATGTAGCTCCTAGGGAATCAAACGGGGCCCGAACATAAAATGGCCGCCTCCACCTTATGAAAACCTTATAAAAGAAACAGAGACGTGAGCTCGTCGCTGAATCACAGCTGCTCCGATCAAACTTCAGGTTAAAAATCAATCAGGTAAAGCCGCGCTTGCCTAGGTTCTTGTGTGGATGAGGAGCTATTACATACCGATTTGCCTCCGTGCCTCGGAAAGCACGTTAAGCCGTTGGTCCCGGCTGTCATTTGTAGATCTTTGACAGTCGTTACAGGTAGTCAGTGGCCCGAAAGGGATATCGTATTAGACAGTACTAACTGGGTTATGGAGGTCAGATAGGCAGTCGCTTCATGTAAAATACTGGTATCAAGCTGCATCCGGTTTGACTGCAAGCCAACCCCAACGTAGTTGGGAAAAGGCTAGGCAGATAATGAGAAACAGAGACGTGAATAACGTAAACAGCCAACGTGAATGTCGTATCAAGTACGTACCAAGTTGAATATTACAAAACATTTCCTAGGTTACACCAATTTTGATCTAAGTTTTTGTAAGGCGCACTCCAAGCTGTCAGTCTGTACTTTCAGAATTAGACAGATGTTACGCATTACTTAAAATGATTATACACATTTTCTCGATTTTGAATATTTGTTTTTATTTTACAGGCTGGTATTTTCCAACACTTCTTCCAAATATCAAACAACTGCTTGCTACTTTCCATATATTCCGGATAGAAATGAGAAGTTTATGATGGGTCCACGTTGAGTATTTCTACATTATTGTTAAGAAACATTACATAACAATATGCAGTACGCATATATACAAGTTGCCAACACTGCTGTGACGTAAAACCTTGTCTATGCAAAAAACAATTGTTCCGTCATGTTCATATGTAAATAATTGCAAAATGCTAATAATAATAACATTAGCGGTACTCCTGGACACGGCTCGTATTGTTAGGAGGTTCCTCTCTCTGGAGCCCTGACCGCCGCGCCGGTAGCTTGGACCCTGTTCCCGATACCGGTGGGCTACTATTTTTTATATTTTTAAATGTTTTTGTTTATTATTTAAATGCGAATATTTAAAAAAGTTAAAAATAAGAAAGAAAAATAAATAAAAGAGATAACATTACATTGATTAAACCAGTGTAGAAGAATTTGTATATTTTTATTTAATAATTATCAAGCTGAGATCGTTTACAAGCATTGCATATGTATTTTTTGTTCCTGAATTATATTGTATTTTCAGAGGCTACTAAAATACCTCCGTGACACTTTCGTTTATCAGTTACGGTTATTCAGTGGGTAACCGCAAATTTCCGTATCATTCGTTGACAGCACTTGGAACACCGATATTTTCCGCCATTTTTGCTATCGCCTACCAAGCTGTCATGGTCGCGGTTTGCTTGACACCGTATCGACTGAAGTGGTGGTCCGTTAGAATTTAGTGGAATCTATTTAAGTGAATAACTGAACATGTGTCGGAAATTCTAACAAGATCATGTTTTTCTGACCAAATAGGATATGGTTACGATACACCAACGGTTCTTCTTTATCGTGTGGTTAGTGCCTAACCTGGTGTCAGAGTTATTATGCCGCCCATGGGCCTCTGACTTGGCTTTACATGCCGTCGAGAAATATCTGTCAGGCACGCTCGTTTCCTCACGACGTTTCCTTTTACAATACGCACATGAATCCGAAAAAATGAGGTACGAACTTGAGACCTATGACTTGGCAGTCCGACGGACACACCACTAGGCTATCACTGATTTACACACCATCGACCTGACCGACATGACCTATCTACACCAGAGAAGCATACATAGTTATGTCTCTACCTTGACTACTAACTTCTAAGCGATAGTTTCGCTCAATAAATGTTTGAGGGTCTCTGGCAATTCACATCGTTGTTTTTTTTATATTTATCTTCCTTTCAAAGATGCTTACCTCATACGCAACTCCGTCTATCCGTCTGTCCGTAGTCCGTCCGTTACGATCTACAACAAAAGAAATAACTTGATCAAACTACAAAATCAAAAGAAATGATATAAATCCAACCCAGTGGAAGTCAGGCGGGGTGAATTCTTTGAACGATGCAGGCAAACGGTAACCCAATGAAAGATGATTTGAAGCCTAAACTCCACTAAAACAAAACAACAAACTTGTGTTTTTCTTATTTATTTTTTGTACCGTATCACAATGCTGTCCTATTTGACCCAAAGGTTGACTGGTAGAGAATGACTTTTGTCATAAAGTCCGCCTATGTACCACTCTTGTACATGAAGTTTAATAAACAAAACAAACATCCACCAATATTTCCTCAACATAGCAGCAATTATTTTCAAATAACCGTATTTACTACACAAAGTACCGCGTTATCAATGTAATTTATGAGTTTCTCACATAAATATGTATGAGACTTGTTTACCAAGTCATTAGTGTCAAATTAAGTCTACTCGTTTGTATATCTTGAACTATTCATATTTGTATAATAGTGACTTGGCTGTGCTGTATATATTTCTGGTAAGGGACTAGAGGAAAATAACAAATCTCGATTTGTATTGCAAAACATAGTATAGTGATGGTTAGAGATTAAAAATCCCGAGGTCCAGACCGAACATTTTCCGGTGATGATCTCATCATTTGCCTAGCCTTTTCCCAACTATGCTGGGGTCGGCTTCCAGTCTTCCGGATGCAGCTGAATATCAGAATTTTACAGGGAGCGATTGAATCTTCTGGGTCCCAATAGTAAATTTTGATATAAGTGGGGAAAGTTTGTTATTGCGGCCGAGGCGAAATACACACACGAGCCGCAGGCGAGGGTGTTATGGAGCTGAGAACTGCCCACATGTATCAAACGACGTTTTTCAATGCACTTTTAGTTTTTTGGTTTTAGTTTTTAGTTTCCAAATTGATTCAATGGAATAGAAAAAAAAAATGAAAAATAAAAATGCGTGTGGGGCCGAACCGCCTCACCACCTGGCTGTGGAATTTTTATTTGCGCACTGTATTGCGGGAATATAAGAAGAAAACCACGAGGGTGAAATCCATAGCATGTTGAACCTAATCGTAGCGCGATAAGAGCCAGTTGTCGAGGAAGTGTATTGAAAAGAAAATTTGAAAATTGTGTTTTGAAATGGTACCATACCTCAGACTTTTACTTTTACCACAGACTTCTGTAACACATTTAGGTGCGGTACATCATGCCTGTTATCCTGAAGGGCTTAGGCAGACGCGAATTTATAATGCACCCACATTTCGTCAGTTATCTTTATGTGAGTAAGTAAGCAATAGGGGGCGAACCTATTGCCATCAACCGGGCACAAAACCGGGACTCTGGGCTGCTACTGAGAAATTCCTAATGGAAAAACCCAAAAACACTCCAATACTAAACAGACACGTTGCTAGAAGCTACCTTTCACCAACTAAAGTATCTACCTAAAAACAAACATAGTTACCTAAAAGCTCCCTCTTATAAAATTCATGCGTCACTGTGCCATCAAATTAACGTAAGAGAGGGGGTTGATAGGGGGTGAGGGGGTGTAGTTCATTGTGTAAGGGCACTATTGTATAGAATGACTGATGACGTAGGTCCAACATTTATTGTGTGTTTCGTTTCTTTCTAGAAGTTTGTTATTTTTAGGTTAGTCATATTGTAAAATGAAGGTGACAGGGACATAAAAATACATTCATGATTATTAGGTAAACAAACGTTATTGAAAATGTACCCTAACACTTAAATTTAAATTGTTGATTTTGAACCTATAAAGTTAAATAAAGTAATAGAAAAGTATAGAAGAAGACATGCTTTTTTTGTGGTGGGTAACCAAATGATCAAATGACCTCTCCCGCTCTGGGTGGAGCGGGAGGGCGTGTCAGACTCTTACTGACTAAAACCCACCCGTGTTCCTTCAGTTGCCTGTGCCAAGGGCCACGATAACTATTTCGAACAAACCTGCAACCCTGGTAGGCATCGGTCCTCGTGGACCCCGTCAGTTTGTGCTGACATCTCTTTGAGGCGCGCGTGGAACACAACGCGCCATCGACCCGGGCCTGGTCCTTACCGGACGGCGAGCTACACATTGCTCGCCGTCCGCAAGCCCGCGCCTACGGTGACCGGAAATCCACTTGGGAGAAGCAGACATCCTGCCCCGACCTCAAATAAATTGAGATAAGGGCTGGGATGCTGGGCAGCACTTGCATAAAGCACTATTCTATCAAAATCCGGAAATTAATAATACGTAGATTGAATAAGTCTGAAAAAGTCGTCTAGTGGAAAACGTAGAAACTGCAATTAATGTCGTTGAATTACCAAAATGGATAGCTTTGGGAAAACTGGGTAATTTATAAAAATGGATTCTTTTTAATTATTTTAAAAACTTTGGAAGAATTTATGCAGCATAATATATATAATATAATTTTATGATACTTATTTAGTTTCATATACCTATGCGTAATATGTGTTGTTTAGATATTTTCTATTTTAATGATTTTATTTAACTTATACTTAGTATTAGAACCTAATATGTAAATTTGTATGTTATACATAGAAATTATTTAATAAAAAGGCAGAATTACGTCTGTACACATACTACCAATTTTATACATCTGGTAAAAGTTGTATTCTTTGCCTATAAATTATTCTTGATCGATCATCTCAGTAGTAATTTCCACATTTCATTTAACTTAAAAAGAAAACATTTTTTTTTTAAATGCAGATGGATAATTAAGTCCCTACTTCACAGCCGAAATAGCTCAGTTGGGAGAGCGTTAGACTGAAGATCTAAAGGTCCCTGGTTCAATCCCTGGTTTCGGCAGAATATCTTTTTGTGATAACACGCTTTTTTAAAATAATACGCAATTTATGCTGATGCATGTAGCTGGCAACAAGACAGTGAAGTACCTACTTAACTGATAACACCTTGAGCATAACCGATTGGCTTATTTTTTTATCATTACATAGGTAACTAACATTACATCACGCCTGTATATTCACGAAGAGATAGGCAGAGGTGTACCTATACAAGTATACACCAGGTACTCTACTCTAGGTAGGTCTATGACCGTGTAGGTACAAAAAAAAACTGCTATAAGTACCTACATAGTCAAAATGTATGGAACAGCAATGTTTTTTTTAAAATTACGGATGAAAAATTTTGCTCGGGGTCCCTACACCAACATTTTCAAAAAAAAAAGTTTAAATGCCTATGACAGCACAGTCCCAGATGGGGTGTTAAGGGGCTGCGACTATTTTGTGTGTATTATTATTCAAACTAAACGAAATTTCTTCCTTCTGTTGCATCGTCATTAAGACGTGGTAGGTTAGAGTGGTTTCAAAAGTATACGCTTGAGTCAATAATAGAAAATTATATGTGAGTCAATAACAAGAAAACCTTTCACGTTTCTATACATATCATCCATTACTATTATCGGTTAATAAAATATTCATGTGCGAGCATTGTCCAGGAAGCAATTACTTATTAAAATTCCTTTACCCAAACGAAATTCAACCACAGCTATTGGGCATAGGGTCCATTATTTCTAGTCACAGACCTATGTTGTGGTATGGGTTTGTTGTTGCTCTGTAACCATGGCAACCGTCGAAAAAAAAACAAGGTATGAATCAGGTCGTCGCCTATGTTTATTCTGTCAGCCTTGCTTTTAATTTCAGTGGTTTTTATAAGGCGTTCGTTGTAGTTGACAAGTGTGATGGTTGATAAACACATTGGAATGGGTTTTGCTTCAATGGCTATAATATATTTTAGTTTCTATATAACTTTCCGCTGTTGGCCTGTTTAATAGATATGAAATACTGTTGCTTCATTTTTCAGTTTAGGTTTAAAGTTAGTTTGGTGTACCTGTTTTTAGAGAATTTAGAATATATATATATACTTTATTGAATACTTAAAGAGCTGCGTAACGAAAATTTCAGCACTTATGGTTGACAGCGATAACTATCTTCCAGAGAACCTTAACAACCGTTTTTTAATGAGATTAACTCACAAAACGGGCCATTTGCAGGTTTTTACTTTCAATAGAGACATTTCAGAGACTTTCCACATCATGCAACGTAAGTACATAATGTATGTATTTACAAAACATGTGGTAAACCAAAATATACTGATTTATATTCCAAGCTACGCTTCCTAAATTCAGATTTTTATTTGGGGCATTTTCAGTAGGAATTAAATTAATTTAATGAATTCATTTTTGAAATTGTCTTTGATAAACGACGGAAAAAAATTCAAACATTGTCGTATTATTATAATACGTTTATGTTTTTTCCAACTACATAACGCCAGTGAATAGTAATTAACTGCCTATATTTCTACGTGCTTCTTTAAGTACCTAATGTAGGCGTGATTTTCCTTTGATTTTTCCATAAATCTTTCTACAAACTTTATCACTAAGTTTATATAATACTTAACAAAAAAAACCTTGCGTGTTCAAAATCACGGGAAATAGTGACCAACCCCCTTAACACCATAGGGTGACTTTATAGGTCACCCCATCACCCTCAAACATTGTTGCCTTATTAAAAATACATTTGTCGTCATTTAGGTTAATTTATTTTATGGCAACACCGTTAACCTTTACTTGACATTAGTGGTAATGTGTTTGAAAATATAATTGAAGAATTGAAGAAAAAAAGAATTGGTTTTAATGTACTTTTTACATGATGCCTGAATTTGATAAATATCGGTATGTAATACATAACTAACTAACCTACCTAGTATATTAAAAGTCGTTTAAAAGACATCAATGGATAATATAAAAATAGACGTATTTTATAGGAAACAATGCCTATTGAAATGAAAATTCGATGAAACTATTTGATCATGAATATTTTACAATTTGTGAGGGCCTACCTACCCACTAAGGGTTAAAAATACGATACGTACTGGTATTTGAGGTTTCTCTGCCCATTGGCGCCGGCATCGGCAGCAGGGTGGACTTGCACCCCCTATCGGGAATGAATATACCTAATATAAAATATTTAAGAACATCCTAATATATTCGAGCTCGCTTCGCTCGCTCAGACATGTTAGATGTCCGTTGCGTTCATAAGCTTCTCTTTATAAATTGGCAGAATTATCCCTATTTCTATAATAAAGAGCACAAGAAAACCTATCAAATTCGAGGAAAATTCCCAAGCTCGCTTGATTGGCTTCTCTGTATAAATCGACAATGTTACTCCTTGTACGAAAATCTATTATCCGAAGTGGAATGTAAATAAAATCGAGCTGTTTTCATGGAACTAAAAATGCACCCCTGGGAACTAATATTGCCGGCGCCCATGTCTCTACCACTGTTTGTCTGGCAGCTACCTTATCACACATTAACTGACTGAACGGATTTCGATGATATTGACACACAGGTAAAGTATGATCTGGGTTAGAGGACGTAGGCTACTTGTACGTTCACGTGGAGTACCCAGTAGTACTCCACGTGAAAGTGTGAGGAACTCGTGGCTAGAAATTAACGTTCAAGTTGGTCCGTAGACAACCCATAACATACCGAGTTTCTTTCGTGTCTCGGAAAGCACGTTAAGCCGTTGGTCCCGGCTGTCATTAGTAGATCTTTGACGGTCGTTACAGGTAGTCAGTGGGCCGAAAGTCCGACAACCAGTCTTACCAAGGGGTATCGTATTACCCAGTACTAACTGGGTTATGGAGGTTAGATAAAGAGGCAGTCGCTCCATCTAAAATATTGGTATGCAGCTGCATACGGTTAGACTGGAAGCCGACTCCAACATAGCTTGGAATAAGCTAGGCAGAAGATGATGATACCACTTGAACTAAACCGCTGGTAAATACTTGTCAAATAAAAAATAAAAAAAGTACTTTAATTTTTTTTTTGTTACAATGATTTTTGTGGAGTCCATAGTTCAAGTAGCACAAGGCGTAACTTGCATAATATGTGTACCTGACCGTTACTTGCGTGTCTGGAGGGACTTTTATTTAATTACTCAGAGGGTGGGTGTTAGTACTGTGGGAACTTTTAACGGTCCACCATGACCATCGGTTGACCATGGGAAATGTTATTTTTTATACGTATCCAGATCAAAAGGGTAATTTGAATAAGGGTTCAATAATTACGCTGATAAGTAATTAGTAGTATCTGGGCAACCGAGCTCTGCTCTGGTGAAAATAGAGCAAACGAATTTTCCTAGATATGACACCTGTGTAGATTGATTTTTCCCCCGTGAACCCCTATATTGCAACTTTCATCGAAATCGATAGAGAAGAGCCGTTTTAGAGAACGTAATTACAAATGCAGATACAAATATTGCTCGTTTATATAATAGATTATTTGCAAAACATGGTGATTCGATAAAAAAAAAATACATTTAATTTTACAAAAAAACAAAAAAGTGTTCTGCCGAAACCAGGGATTGAACCAGGGACCTTTAGATCTTCAGTCTAACGCTCTCCCAACTGAGCTATTTCGGCGGTGGATACAATGGCGAAATTATCGATCATATTTAATTTCAAAATTATTAATTAAATTAGTGTGAAATCACAGAACTTACTTTCTGTACCTACCCGTACATTACCGGTGTTTAAATTGATAAGTTATCAGAGCTGTGATTAAACTTAATTATCGTTAAAAGTATAATTATTTATTTATAGCAGATTCAGAAAGGTCGGGTTCGTAGTACTCGCGACAGACGTATGTACGTGTTTGACCAGATGTATGAACGTGGACGATGCGGAAGGAGTATATAAGGATCGTAGCAGGTTCTGCTTACCCCCATGGGAAAAAAGCGTGAGTTTATGTATGTGTCTCAAATATTTTAATTTTATGTAGTCACCAAACATTTAAGTACAGTCCTTGTACTTATACAATTAAACACACCAGCTGTCTCGTCACAAGCCAAAATAACCAATTTACATTATGCGCACATATTTCACAAGAAAACAGATGTTTCTTAAAATATTTCTGGAGAAATTGTATTAAAATAAAACTGGTTCTTCGTAAATTCCTGGTATGAGCCACAGATCATCTGCGAACAAGTAACATTTAGTTCAGAATATTATGTACCGTTCTTTTATTTTGTGAGCTATTCGGTACTGCAGCTGTCTGTTTTAGTGGTTCTGCTATGTAGACTATTTGTCCTTTATAACTTGCCAATTCTTTGTCGAAGGCATATTTGACAGTCTAGCTTTACCCACGGCTTCGTTCTCGTCATGGACGGAAAATATCCCACGGGGCCGTTTTAAATATAGTCTCTGCCACTCGGAGATATGTAGCTTCTCAGTGGTGAAATAATTAGGAATTGGATCAGTAGTTCGGAAGATTACTCCCTACAACCAATCTTAAGGGCCCTATAGACTCACGCCGAGAGCCCCCGAGAACACCCGAGACGCGTGAATGTAATTGGTTTCTCGCCATCTCGTTCAGTGTCGGTCTTTTTGCCCGCTTCAAAGGGTTTCTCGGGTCTCGGGAGAAGGTCGCATGAGTGTAGCTTCTCGGTTCTCGCGCTATGTCCCGGCGAGCCTCCTTTTCTTGAGATAACGAAGTCTATTCCAAGCAGCACAGAATCGTTGAAAGGAATGGATGTAGGGCTTTACCCAGCAGTGGGACAGTACAGGCTAGCTATAATAATAATAATTCCCGGGTCCGGCAAAGTGTTATTGGGTTTTTCTAATATAGACTCGATTCGTACTAACCAGGTGAGAGAGCAGTAACAGATGGCGCTAGACAGCTGTCTGGCGTTGTCACTTTCCCACTCTCGAAATAGTCCTAAAACATTCCTGCACTAAGATATCATGTTAAACCCCAGGTATACGCGACTTAAGCATAACTGGCCTTTCGGGGATGGTGGTGGTAGGGGGGGAGTGTGATGTTATGTGAATTTTAAACGTAATGAAGTTATAAAAAAAGCCAATAATATTTGTCAGGTGCAAATAATCTCGCATGTGATAATACTGAATTGTTACGACACCATAAAATCGGACCATAAAAATAAAACCTATAATTTAGGTGTAACATAATAAAAGCCAAAATTATAAATGCCACTGTGCATGTAAAACATAACACAATACACAACACAACCAAAGTGCCAGAGAGAGTAGGTAGGTACCTAATACCTGTAAAATAGAGATAAGCCTTTAAATAATCTTATTTTACTACTATTATAAATGCGAAAGTTTGTGAGGATAGATGGATGGGTGTTTTTTACTCTTTCACTCAAAAATTACTGAACGGATTTGGATGATATTCGGCACACAGATATTTTATAACCTGGATGTTAATAAAAGTATCCTATGTGTTAACATCGGATACTTTTTATCCCGGTAATACGACCCCGTGGGACAGTTACCGAACTCCATGAAGCTCCGGCGAAGCTGCAGCTAAAAGCTAGTCTATAATTAGCTACACATTAATCCATGTCACAAATGAAACTAAACTAAAAAGTACTGTCAGCCCCAATCAAGCAACAAAATAAATCAATATTTCACCAACAATCTCTCATATCAATCATTGGTACATTTCTGTAACTACAACCCACTTGCCACTTCGTCCACAGGAAGTTTTATATAACAGATAGTAGGTAGGTAAATAATACTTATATATTTCCCGTACTCGCAACCTGCAACTAATTGCATATAACGGTGTAAGACTTCATTAAATACTTTAATAATCAGATTGGAACTTATGGCCAGGAAGTTCGTATCTAAATTAAATATACGGTTTACCGCTACGTATGGAGCCACTTAAAGTTATGTAGGGATTATTGTATAGTGCTTGATAGGTGTAATAAGTAGGAAGTTATCATCTTTTTACCCTTTTAATAATCTTTAATTTACTTTAAACGAGGTTGGTGCAAATTAAAGAACTATACGTCCTCTTAAGCACGCTATGTCCGAATTCCCTGTATCTTTAAATAAAGCTAGCCTGTTTGACTCCAGCTCAAATCCATGAATCCAGGCCACCTTTGACGTTTCTCTATGGGCTTATAATTGAGTTTCCCATCACTATTCAATACTCAGGTGACGTTTATCTAACTGTCAAAATGACAGCTGTCAAAGCTTTTGCCATCAAGCTTTGTAATCACAAGCCGGCAATCACATTTCCGCAAAGTAATTAAAACAACCTCTACTGTATATGGAACACCGCATTAAAGCCAGCCTTCGCATTTATTAGATTCCCCATAGACTCAACTAAAAGGTGAGGCAAAAGTCATGTTATAATGTGAATTGTATGAAATTTTGTGTTTTTTTTTTTCGTATGCTCTTTTTTCACGGAACGTTTGTTTATGGATGTAAAATTGATATCGGTCAAATGACCATCCTCCTGAGTTGATGCACATTTGCGCGCGTTTTACAGCATTTTCAATTGTTGCAAAACATCTGGCTCCAAAATGGTGATTTCTTCTTCAATGTTGACTTTCAATAGTTGTGATGTTTATTACGGTAGACGTGAGATTTCAAAGATTCCCAAATGATTCTTCATTTGGGGCCTTTGGGAAGTCAGGCGCCTCAGATCTGGTGATCATTTGTAAATTGGTTTTAAAAAACGCCTTTACAAGTCGCATCATGTTATGTTTTAAAACTAGATTGGGTCGGTGTTTCGTACCTTACCACTCTGAGAAGAAACAGCCGAAACAAACGCAGAGCTCAGAGGTCACTCTCTCTAAGTCCAGAGTACCGGACATTGCACTTCCGACGTTTGGCCCCTAAACTGGAGCGGACTGGGGCTGCCTTCAGGCGGCTCCTGCCCAATCTGGGGGGCCGAACGCCTCCTGCCGGAGGCTCTATGCGGGGGTCGTGCAGTCCATGGCCCTTTACGGTGCCCCGGTGTGGGCGCGTTCCTTGAGGCGGCGAGCCGCCCATTATCTGAACGCGCCCCAAAAGGTGATAGCCGTAAGGATGGTCCGTGGGTTCCGCACGATCTCGGGCGAGGCTGCGAGCCTCCTAGCCGGATTGCCACCATGGGATCTGGAGGCGATAGTCCTCGCGCGCCTACATGAATGGCGCGCGGAGGTTCTTCGCCGGGGGGTTACTCCGCTGCCGCGGCTAATTGCCGCTCAGCGGACAAACCTCCGAGCCGATCTCATGGTGACATGGAGAGAGCGACTGTCGCAACCCCGTGCAGGGCACGCCACGATAGTGGCGATAAGTCCCCTCTTTGAGGAGTGGCTTGAGAGGCGCCACGGCGTCCTCACCTTCCGCCTGACGCAGGTCCTCACCGGACACGGTTGTTTCGGGAGGTTCCTGCACCGAATCAGGCGGGAGGAGACGCCCGGGTGTTTCCACTGCGAGGATCGACCGGAGGACACGGTGGAGCATACGGTGGAGGTCTGCCCCGCTTGGGCGGAACAACGCCGTGTCCTCCTAGCGGCGATCGGCGGCGGCGACCTCTCGCGTCCGGCCCTGGTTCGAGCCATGGTCCGGAGCGAGACGGAATGGGAAGCCGTCACCTCCTTTTGCGAAGCAGTCATGCTAGCAAAGGAGGAGGCGGAACGTGAGAGAGAGCGTTCCTCCTCACGTCCCAGCCGCCGCGGGAGACGCACCGGGCGTCGGGGGCCAAGTGGTGGCCCCCGGCCACCGTAGACGCGGGCCTGTGGACGGTGAGCTAAGGGCTAGCTCGCCGTCCCTCCGTCTTAGGACGACAGGCCGTGTCGACGGCGCGTTCGTGTTCCACGCGCGCCTCAAAGAGATGTCAGCATAGGGAAGGGGCCCGCAAGGGCCGATGCCTGCCGGGTGCTGCGGGTTGTTCGAAAGAGATACCGCGGCCCCGGAACACAAAGGGCGATGAAGGAACATGGGTGGGTTTTAGTCAGTAAAAGTCTGACACACCCTCCCGCTCAGCCCAGAGCGGGAGAAGTCATTTGATGATTTCCCATCCGGAAAAAAAAAAAAAGAAAAAGGCCACCTTTGACGTTTCTCTATGGGCTTATAATTGAGTTTCCCATCACTATTCAATACTCAGGTGACGTTTATCTAACTGTCAAAATGACAGCTGTCAAAGCTTTTGCCATCAAGCTTTGTCAAGCGCCATCTTGGATTAAACGGTCCATAGAATTCAATGACGACTAGAAGTCGTATCTAATCGTCCAAAGCAGTTACATCCTTGATCTAATAGCTAATAGTTGCAAAGATCTACTTTGTGCGACCGCCATCAGTGCGGAGAAATATATTGATGGTATTTATTTCAACAAACTCATAGTACTTAATAGGAGTCTGTAGGATTGCTGGGCAGGAAAACAGCAGTAGTTAAGGTTTATTCGTATCATTATAGGGTATTCTATCTAGTTTTGTCTGTACAGAATGGCCAACTTAGTTTTCAAAAGGACGAAGTTATGATTTTAATCCCGCCGATTTATCCTTCACGTCGGTTTTCTCTGAGCTAATTAGAGGTGTAACATGAACATGAAGTAATAGAGAAGTATGGAAGAAGAAGACATGCTGCGCCGACCCCAAATGAATTGGGATAAGGGGAGGAGAGTGATGATGATGAATCAGGGGTGTAACCTATACCTACGTACATCCACACTTCGACTGTTATGCTAAAGTCCTATATATTTTGGGGCAAGCGTTTGCCGTCAACTATGCTCAAATCCAGGCAGACACTTTGCCCAACCTGGCAATCGAAACCAGTACCCCTCGCTCAGCAGTCACGCTTGCGACCAACGAGACAGTCATATTTTTTTTAATAGCTTATACCATCCCAAAACTGGACCAAGCCCTCCCCAGATCCTTCCAGGAGTATATTTTCTTAATAAATTAAATGAGCCTACTGCACATTATCTGCACTTTGACGACAAACCGTGCGCCTGGGCACCGTATAATTTAAGGCGCAGCACTCAGCTGACATGTGTTTCCTATCGATAATTTAGTGGCTTGTCAATAATAATAAACCACGCTTAATTATCTTACGTGTCTATGTAATAGTGGTGCATTTAAGGGGAGCAGGTATAGCGAACAGTTTATTTCGTTTCCGTTGTCAGTAGCCATGATCTTTGTGTGATGTTTATTTGTTTTGCTGAAATGTACAGTGCAACAAGGATCTTTTGACTCTTGGGTAACTTTGACAGGAGACATTGTAGTAAATATTTGTAATTATTTTATTGACAAAAAAAAAAAACAAAATGGCGGTGTTAGTTCCGATTATATAATCATACCACAAACGATCGTTGCACAACATTATCACAGTATGTGCTGCTCTGCAGATTATTTGGGCTTAGAATATTAGATAAAGCTCTAACTTTATGTAATATTCTAAGTTTTGAAAAAAAAAATTAATAAATATGATGAATACTTTAAGGACAACAAAAAAATGTAGGCAGCCCACACGCTATTATGTTAATTACGGTGAACCAGAGAAAACGAATAGAAAAAAAAACTTATAAGCCACCATAACACTAACAATCTAAACACACAATCCACATTCAGGAAAACTGCAACACAGTGTAAAAACACATAAAACAAAATGGCGTTTACGGAACCAACTCACATGTCATCACGCCATTACAACACGGAATGTTGCCATAAACCATTAAAAACTGAAGGAAAGACGGAAATATGAGTGATCGATGCATGTTACTAATAAATGTGATATATTTGTTGTGTGTTGATGCAAATAGAGATAAAAATGAAAGGTAGTTCACTTGCTAAATATATTTTTTACCAGCTTCGTCTGCGTAACATTTTTGATTGATACTCCGCTCCTATTGGTCGCAGCGTGATGTGATATATAGCCTATAGCCTTCCTCGATAAATAGGCTATCCAACATTAAAATAATTTTTCAATTCGAACTAGGTGTTTCTAAGATTAGCGCGTTCAACCAAGCAAAATCTTCAGCTTTATAATATTAGTATAGATGTTTAGATGTATTGGGTCGTCAATAAGCCCATAATATGTTTCCCATAGCTGGGACACCCTATCCTCTTTGTGACAGGGACTGGGCTATCTACCACTCACATTTTCGAATTTTTGGTTATTGTTTAAGTTTCTTCAAGATATTTGCTTTCAGCGTTTTGAGAGTTGTGGTGATAAAATGAATTACACAAAGTACAACGTGTCTGCTTGGGTTTTATTATTAATTTATTCATAATGTGCGTGTGTTGAAGTTGTGCAGAAAAACCCGCTTTTCTTTCTTTTCAAACGTTTATAACCTTTAATACGATCACCAGACTATAAGATGTATAGGGCCATTAACATCGCACATCTCAATTTAACATGTTGCTTGACAAATATATACGATGGCAAATAAAAATCACACTTTGAAAATTGTTTCTTGTTGCCTCGTAAAATATTGGCAGGATACATTAAACGTTTTATTACTTAACGCTTAAAATATAACTTCGAAGCCTTATATTTATTATTCCAACATCGTCATAATGTTATGTTCAAGACGACAAGTGAAACGAAGCGGAAATTTAATAATATTAGAGTTTAAAATAAAAAAAAAACACGCATTAGAGTGACGCCATTTTATTTTTCGTATTCTTCTCAGCAAACCTTTTCATTTGATAACCATATCATGAGTATGCATAAAAATAACTAGTCTGCCATCTTTGGGAGTCCGCCATATTAGATTTAGAATAACGTCTCTTAGCTAACCATGCATTGTCATTCAAACTAAACATGTATGCAAAACTTCAGCTCAATTGGAAACCGGGAATTGAGTCAAATTTAACTTCTAAGTATTTTTACAAAGTTAGTTACAGCAAAAACATGTTAAAAACAGGGAATAGTTGAATATCTAAATTGCAACTAAATAAAAAAAAAAACGAAGTTTTACAAATCGTAAAATCGTGCGAAGCAAGGGCGGGTCTCTTAATGAGTATAAGTGTCTCACACAATGTACATTTTATCATTCGTAATTAAACCTAATTTATTGCTAAGTATTGGTTTAATATTTTAAAATGTTGCAAAGAAAAAAAATACAGGTTCTAGTTAAATCAGCTAGCTAATCTTCACAGACGTCATCATCATCTAGTCGTATCCCAAAATTGGGGTCGGCTTCCAGTATTACCAGATGCAACTTAAAATTAATATTTTACATGGAGCAACTGCCTATCTGACCTCCACAACCCAGTTAGTACTGGGTAATACGGTACCCCTTGGTTAGCCTGGGTGACAGACTTAATCTTCACATACGTGATACCTACCCAAAATTGACGTGCTTTGAGTAGTCTTCCCTTTAAATAAATCAAGAAACAAAGTAGCAGAAAACTCGAAATCACATTGGTCTAAATACTAATAGTCGTGTTTGGACATAACAAGAATTATTTGACGCTAAGTGTTTACAAAAGGACATTTTGTCCAAATAAATGTTTTGAATGAATTGTGCCAGCATAATCTATGTATTGCATGAATCTAGTAAGCTTTAACGAAACGTGTACTTGCTGACCTATTTTATCTTGCTATTAAACAATAATAGTTCACGATCTCGGTAAATAAAGGCCCAGCAATTTGGTAGCAGGTCATGAGGAGCTCGTGGCAATATAATAACAGGCGCTCGGGTCGATCGTCAGGTCAAGCTGCGCTTGCCTGGGTTGGTCCGTGGATGGGTGACCACTCATTACATATCGTTACAGGTAGTCAGTGGCCCGCCAGTCTTACCAAGGGGTATCGTATTACCTAGTACGAACTGGGTTAAGGAGGTCAGATAGGCAGTCGCTCCATGTAAAATACTGGTATTCAGCTGCATCCGGTTAGACTGGAGGCCGACCCCAAACTTAGTTGAAAAAAGGCTAGGCAGATGATGAATTTTGTAGCAGATCACATTAGATGCTAATAAACATAGAACTGTGTAACATCACGCTTATATTCCCAGAACGGACTGGCAGAGGTGTTCTCTACAGTACCTGCACCTTGAGCATACACTAAATCTCTTAAGGGGTCAATGTACTCAACATTATGAACAACTTTTACTAAGGGACCAACCACGAATATAAAAAAAATCAGCTGTTCCCTACAATTATGTTCGCATAAGTCGTCAAAATGTATGAAACAGCTGAATTTTTTTTCGCGATTTTAGTGTTGGTCCCATAGTAAAAGTCGTTCATAATGATGAGTACTATGTACAATTAAGAGATTTCGTTAAACACAGTTAAAAACAGTTTGTTTTATGGAAATATTTCCATGTGGGGAAATCAGAATTATGTATTGAATGCGTGGTAACTGTCGGTGGCCTTCCACCTTGTATATACCTACTAGCAACCCGCCCCGCCTTGCACGGGTGCAATGTAGATACTAATGTTTTCTCTACTATAATATGCATGTATTAAACATATAAACCTTCCTCTTGAATCACTCTATCTATTAAAAAAACCGAATCAAAATCCGTTGCGTAGTTTTAAGATCTAAGCACACATAGGGACAGACAGACAGCGAGAAGCGACTTTGTTTTATACAATGTACTCGTAGTGATTTACATATGTATTTAGAGACAAATCATGTCAGTGTCTAGCTATAAATTACGAAAAGATATTTTCAACCCCATTAAGACTAGTAGCCGACCAGCTAAAACAGCCTAAGGCAAGCAAAGTCAGACTACCACCTTATAGCCTACAGCTCAATACACGCAGGTGTCGATAACTAGATCAATTATGTTCAAGCCATTAATATAAGTGGCATAAACAGCTGTACGTTTCGCATTGTTAATTTTGCCGTCAGTGGTTAAGGCTTGTGGGAGCGATATGAACTTGTCTTTGCTCCTGTATTATTTGAGGGTTTTTGGTCCAACCTTGAATCTGGCTATAGAAATTGGTGAGTAGTGGACCAGGCTTGGGTCAACAAATAAGCTTAATTTATATATATATATATAAGTAGTTTTTCTTGCCCACCGAGTCAGGATTTGTGCGTAGGTATGAGCGGTTTTTTTTTTTTAAAGAAGCTCCTAATTTTAAGAAAACCTTTGCTCGCCGTTGACTGACAACGAGCATGTAGAAACATCGCTCCAGTCTTCTGCAGCTCAGTATGAAAATAAATGGATCCACTTAGGTACTTCTTTCGCATCTATCCTAGTTTTAAAGTGGCCTGTCCATCTAGACGAGGGTACTCCCTCGATTCGCAGTTTCCTCTTAAGGATCCATTTGTTCGAATAGAATCCATCTCAATACTAGAAGAATAATTTTGGCTCAACATCCTATTCCAATGTCTAAAAAGTAAAGGCCAAAGAGTTCGCAGGCAATAGAACCTACTGTTCTAGACAGGACAATACTAACTCCTTGAATAGCTATGGTCTCAGTAATTACCGGCAACATTGCAATAAATCACTAATTAGCGGTGATTAGTCGGTTATTTTCTTAATTGCGACCTCTCATTGATTCATAGCGTAATGTTGGTAATGCGGATTCTCCTTGGTTTCAAATGTTTTAATTTTTTTTATTTAGGTCGGTGTGTCATTGGCTTGAAATTATCTTAGGAGGTACCACTAAGGCTAGATTGTATGCTTTTTGTAACTAAGTAGATAGAATTCGTTCTAAGACACACACTAAAATAGACCTAAGGATAAAAACAATAAAACAAAATTAACCGGAATTATAAATTTGACTTAGCTATTCATAGTTGAACTATATAAATATAGGTTATAAAAAAACAAAAGCTTTCTCTGAAAAACTCGAGATATATTATCTATTAAATGGGACATAAAATTAACAGAATCATTTCAGATTTTAATCTTATTAAGGTTGTAGGCGTTTGTAACGTACCAACGTCTGTTGAAGATAGGCCAGATCGCTATTCCCCAACCGACTTTGTATGTATCTCAACGAGTGCAATTTTCCTTGGTACACCAACAACTACACTGTTATAATTAAAACCACAAAGTAACCATACAATTACAAAGAAAACCCACACCATATACTACTTCAAAGATACCGAATCACTCATCAGCGCGTCCACACGAAACAAAAGGATTTTTTAAAAGCCAATTAAATAGTCAATCTACCCATCGGACGGTAGACCGCAAAAGATGAAAGATGCATACAATATGAGCGACCACAGACCTAGTTATACTGCTTTGGGTAATTTGCGCCGCGCGGTAGTTCACTAGACGTGACGACCTCTCTATCAACTGTGACTACAGGCTGGTTTCAATATAGCCTTATTATAGCCAATGCAAGGCAAAAACGTAGTCATAAGTCTAAATAAAAATAAAGTAGAATTCCTCAGTCGTTTTTGTAGAAAAGTTTGACTAAATGGGAACCCAAGAGATCAGAGTGACCAAGCATTGCCATTGAGTTCGAATTTGAATTTGGAAGGGCCATGGTTGCCGCAAATCATATTTTAATCAACGTACAACCTGACACTGATCTGCAAATTGCAAAAAAACTAAGAAAAAAAAATTGAATTTTGCGGGCCACCGCTAAAACCGCAAGAGTGCGCTGAGTGTTTGTCACTTTCAAAATAATTTTAATAAAATGAAAACAACCAAATTACTACCAGACAAAATACTTAGCACCATCCCTCGGCAATGTTTCCTGTAAAAAACTTCATTGGTAGCAGCATGAAAGTCGAACAAACACTGTCTTAGCGCCGTCTACTCGGAACTAATTTGACAGTTTTCTTCTTCATTTGAGAATCTGTGAGAATGGATTATTTGCCAAAGTAAGCATTACGCTAGTAATGCTCCTCTTACAATTCTCAACGTATTTACAAGCTACCAATGTTTCTTTTCAACAAACAATGATCGTATCCAAGTCAAGTATTTATCTACATTTATATTTCAATAAGATCACTCAAAAGCCCCATTTAAAAAGTCAAGATTAAAAACAACTTCCACATAAGTCAAAGTTGATGATTTACGCGATATAAATTATAGAAAACACAGATGTTTACGCAAAAATAATAACAGCTACATGCTGTAGACATCCCAGTGGGCTGCCAGGCAAGTTTTTGTGGTCACAATGCTGCCCTGCCCTAACGCGAAGCACGTTGCTCTGTACTTGTAGTGTTTATATAAATAAACGATTTTTTGTCCACGCTACGCCGGTTTGCGCAGTGTGCGACTTGATCTAGATACGTAACCCTTTGTTCTGTTTTTATTTTTGTAGTGGTTATTGGTAACGGGATTTTTACTGTTGTGGTATTTTTTTCAAAGTATTTTTTTTCCTTTTTCTTATTTTTTTATGTACACCTAGCTGCTACACTGACCTGTGCTAAGTTGTCTTACTGAAGGGCAGTGGAGCCTTTTCTCTTAATAAAAGAAACCTTTGTTCTGCACAATATTAATCAGCCGGATGGAGATTTAAAGCCCAAGTTTTTTTTTACAAATAACAGTTTTAGTATTTTATTTTATTTTCTAAATCATGTTATTATAGTTAAAATTTTATTATAAAAAACCCTTCTCAAGATGAGGTAAAACATTGAATTTTGGGTGCCACAGACAAAAATAATACAAAACAAACTCACACGACTCTAAATCTTTATCGGTCGTTGTCAATAAATGTGATATTTTTGTCCGCTGTTTACCTGAATCAAGGTTTTACGAAAACATAACAAGAACAACTTGTTATTAATTTTTTTTTTACTTGTACCTTGTTTACGTAAGGTTTTATTCAAGTTTTTGGAACAATTTACCCGACAAACAATCATAAATTACTTTAAGTACGGTTCTTAATTATCAAAGTCAGAAGAGAGATAGTAAATACCTCATTAAAATATTAGGAATAAAATAACTAAAAAACATATTTTGTTTTAGCTTGTGTTATTTCTACTAGATGATTTCATTAATACCGTACAAAATACGTTTATTTCCGCAAACAACATACATTAAATAAGTTTCTTATTGCATAAAAATGAACAAATATACTAAAATATTGCGTAGGAGCACATGATTATATGACTACATAATAACTATAATCACCGTGTCTATCTTTGTGTGTTAAAAATAAACGCGGAGACACTATCTGTGGCCCAAATCAGTGCTTCAAGGCCTTACTTTTTATGCAAAGTTAATTGCAATAAGTACTTTTTAGGTTATTAATAGTCAATAATTTGTAATTACTTTTAAGAGTTGTCTCAATACAGTAATCTTACTTAAGCATGATGACTTTAGGTAAACAATGTGCTAAACTATTATGCGTAAAAATAGATCTATGAGATAAGAATCAAAACTGGGAGAGAACGTTTGTATCACTAGCTAGAACAAACAGGATTTATGCAAAATTCTTCTTCCTCTTCTTCCACTTCTTCCTTCTATTCCCAGTTTATTTAGGATTTTAGTAAAAAATTTGAAAAAACAAAACATTTTTGTCCAAATGATGACTTACCTCGACACAGTGGGGTCAGTCACGGGGACATTTTCGGTGGCTCTGTCAAGAGTAATCTGTGGACAAGAGAAAATTCTTATTAGCTAACGTATTTGAAACCAACAAATCGATGTACCTTTACTATTCTTGCCCAAAAGCATTTTAAAGGTTTTTTTTCTTGACAATAAGGTGTCTTTGTTAATTGAGTATGGCTGTGACTAGACATTAGTCTTCACTAGTTACTAACGCTGTTTTGTGAAAATTTACTAAAACACCCCAACCACGTATAGACAGATAATTTGACAACTGATTGATATACAGGTAGGTCGAAACATAGAAATCGTCAACATTGCATTACAGTTTCTATTCAATGACAAATCGCCAGCAATCACCGCCAATAGCTTTAATCACCATTTACCTCAAAAAGTAATAAACTAAATAAAGTTATCAAGTGCTAAATGATATTTTATCGCTGTATGTAATTTCGCGGCCTCCATTTGCAAAGTAAATATAAATTTTTCCGTTCACGTGCCGCGACTAGCGGAAATTGTTATAAATAAAAGATTTTCCAATTAAATTGATAAAATCAATGGGTTTAATTGAATTTGAAAGATTTATTTGATTAATGTTTTTGTGATTGCCAGTTATCGTTAAAGCTTGAGTCATAAAACAGGCGCCATGCGAAACTACGCATGGCGCCTGTTTTATGCCATGGCAAGCTCAACTGAGCTTGCCATGGCAAAAGTTACGAAAGTGTACACTAACGTTAAGCGAAATCAATGCTTCAATAAATATGATTACTGTGCCGAATGTTGAAAATCCAAATGCGTGCTTTTTTATCTAGGTTTCCTTTTAAATGTTGCCTATGCTTAGTATTAGCTAAACCGGGCGTAAGTCTATTATACGCATTATGAAGTAAACTTAGGCCCCCCGAGTGTCGGACGCATAGTACGGTTCGATGGTCTCATCGTATTGTCCTGTGCTTTTTGCAATTTACAAAGATAATAATTTACAAAGATCTTCTTGTCAAACAAGCTGTGTGTCTGAAATGTAGTCTTCCACTGAAACTTTCATATTCTATTTAACCGTTATACGGGATGAATTTTCAAAATTGGTCCTTAATAATATAAGAACATCTTGTACAAAATTTCACGCTACAAAACCCAGGTTTAAGGCAGTGGGTTTTTAGTGAATGGAAAGAATTAAAGACGTTTATTAAGTAGATAATTATGTTCCATAGTGCGTAACATACTACTAAACTGGTATAATCTAAAACTGTTATAGAAGTGCGTCATCTAATTTGAATCCTTTAGCAATGTCCGCCAGCCTCTCCAGCGATGTAAGGGCATAGCCTACATACTGCAGATCTAATCGTAGAGGTACCGACAGCACAAAAACTGTGTTTAGCTACTGTCATGAATTAACAAGCCATGCGTCTGGGTGGTATTTCCCATAGGTAAATATGGTCAACTTTCATGTTCCCTTTTTTTGACGATATTATGTTAATAGGGGAACATTTGTCAAAAATATTTTTTGCTGCCTTGTGTTCTGTAGAAAATCTTGTGCTATTAATAATACTCGGTGGTTTAGGATGAGCGGTACTTGTTTATATGCGTGTGTGCGTTGTCTGTGTCTGGTATTACTAAAACTTGAAACGAATCTATCTTGAGATAACACCGAGAAAAAAATAAATAAAATCATTTACTACAATTTGTTTGCTACCGCTACACCGACGCCAAAGTCTCGTGCAATGTAGAAATACCTTAGTTTTTTCCGTCAGAATTAGACTAATTAATAAAGATTACGACAGCTTACCGGTAAATAGGTCTCGGAATCGTCGACGACACGCTCATTACTCGATTCTACTCGAATTTATGCCGGGGTAAAGGTTCGGTCACACTGCCTGCAGTTGATTGTTCGAAATACGGAGAATGGAGAAGCTCTTTGTAGGTGGCGTGTCCGTAGCTAAGTAGCAATCTGGCTAATGAGGTCATGCTATTTTGATATATAAAATGACATTAACTAACTATTTTAACGCCAATAATTTCCAGGCACTTTTCCCAATGAATCAGTCTCATGCTAGATTTTTATTTGCATCAAGTAAAATAAGTTTTAAGGTAGTTTTGAATTCCTCCTGCCTAGCTATTTTTTTCTGTATTTTCTTTAATTTCACAATGAATATCAAAGTACATAAGCAAAATTATTTTCAAGACTTTGAAATGTTTTTCTTAAACTAAGGGCTAATTTCGCCAAAGAATCTGAGCCACATTCAAGAGCAGTCAGTTTTAGAATTGCTAGGGAATATCGCAGTTCTTTAACGCCAACTTCGTGGGGGCGTTATTGACTAAACAGGCTATGGCGTACTATGAAACGTTTTACGTGAATGTTAAGTCAATAAAGTTCATTGATTTTTCGTTCAAACTACACAACCTATACACGTCGAGGGTTGGAGGGTTGGAAGTGGAGGGTATAAACAGAGCTCCTTCTATTATTCAACTTACTGATGAAGTATGAACAAAAAAGAGCCTTCTTCGAAATTTTGTAAAGTTTTCTGTTCGTAAAGAAATAGTATGTCTGTGCCACATTTTTACAAAAATTGAATCGGATTTTGTTAACAACTTAAAAAAAAATTTTTCACTGTGATTAGCCGGACACTTTCATATGCATTCAGTAAAAAGCTGTTATTTTGAAATGACAAATAGACACTTCAATTTTATTTATTTGAATATACATACGACAATCAATTAAATTGTGTATACCTCATGACGTTCCCAGTCTGCGTACAAAAGTTCATTCGAATATATCAAGTAGTTTAGTCACAGGACATTATTTTTCATATTCGGAATTTTCTACATAATGTACATTAATAGGCTAGCACTGACAGATTATCGACCCCCGCATCGGTATGAACACTAAACACATGTCGCCAACTCGCTATTTCAGAAGCCTTTGCCAAATTCGTTGCTTAAATGTTATTTCCAGATGCGAATTAGTGCAAATTATACCTAAGCTTAGTAAACCAATATTTATAAATGGTGTTGTATTTCGTTAACAGTTTTATGCTATTTAGTTTGTTTGAATTTTTTTTTTTAAATTTCGATGCTAATACTTTTTTGATAGTTTAAAAATATTCCTAAGGACTTGTACTACCAGTGCTTTCATTTATTGTCGTATTGTCGGCACCACCCTGTATGTACATAGACGAATTGAACAAGTGTGTCCAAGCCCTAACATTCGGTATCGAGTTGCATTCGATTACGTAACGATGGTGGCGAGTTCCCGATTATTATCGGACCGTGTAAACGGTTTATGTTAGTATTAAATTACCCGGGATTTGAAATTAATATTGCATTTTGTTTGAATTAAAGTTATGCATGGTGCCGCGAGCTTTTCTTGCATAAGACTGATGGTTAATAATGATTGGGTAAAGAAAACGAGCTTATATACGCAGCTTTGTTTCACATTATTCGTTTTTCAGTATTTTTGGCAAGTTAGTCAGTGCATTATGAAGTGTAAACCTTGGGGTTTAAATTTAATTTCAGATAATATTTTTCTTTTTGTCGCATATCATATTTTGTGACTCTAATAAATTACTAATATAAGTAAGAGTATCTACGGCCGGCGTATTTTGTTCAGTTCAGCTCGAGACGATACGAAAAATGGAATTTAAAATTATTTACAGTTAAAAATAAGACATTCCATCTCATTTTTATCAATTCTTAGCCATAACTTCGTCACAAAAATGTTTTTATTATAAGAAAAATCTTGTATTGTTAATCCAAGCCATTATGATCTAACATCTAATAAAAATATCCAGCACTTAATATATATAGACAACTAATTTAATAAAACCGTCTAGTAAGCAATAAAACTCCGTATTTAGAACCTATAGTAGAAATCAAATGGCTTAGGTGTTATTATGTAATTTTACGACGGTAATAAATCAAAGTCACTAACTTTGTCACTTAATTGTCTGCTCTCCAATCTATTAATCTTTGTCCCACAAATGTCAAACATATGTCAAATCTACCCACTTTAGTTTGACACTTGAGAAAATGTTGCACTTCTCTGTAGAGAGATCAGTAAACATTGGTTATTTTTTAGAATATGATTATAATATGACATGTATCTACGGGCTACTGGAAGTGTTAAATAGTTACTCGCTAAAAGGCACAAAGATTGCGTGAGATAGTACAATAAATTATGGACGTAGACCACCCTTGACATGGATTAGCGAGTGTCGTTTCTAGTCGAGTTGTTTATTATTATATCTGAGTCGTTTATTGTTTCTCACGGTATGGTTTGTAATCTATGACAGGTTGACTGTTTGGTTTTAACGAGAGGCCGGTTTTGAAGTACGGTGGTCACTAAGTAAGGTTTGGATTGTTTGATATTAATATTTGTAGCAATTATTAACAGTTTACCTTTATAGAAAACCCACTAACACCCGTATCCATTAGTGAAGTTAAAGTAATAACTTGTGCATTTTTTTTATGCAATAGACAAGAATTTAAACGAAGTAATAACCGTCAAAGAAAGCAAAGCTAAGAATGTAACTTTTTACAGTTCTAACATCAAGCTATTACTAAACTACATAATAAAAATCGTATCTTAAGTGTACACTTCGACTTGTTTATAGATACGGGTGTAAGAAAGTTACTGCTTAAAGTATATTTGAACTTTATGTATGTACGTGTCTGAATTCTACAAGTAATAATGGTCCACCTGACCGTTTTCGGTCAAGGCAGCCAATCTCAGCGGAGATTATCAATCGACGCCGCCGGAGATATTATAGTGCACAAGTGTGTGCGCAGGCGCAGGTGCACTCTCTGTTCCTTTACTCTCATAGTCCGATGGGACGGCCATCCGACACGACCAGAGAGAGATCAGGCGCAGGACCAACGGCTTAACGTGCTTTCCGAGGCACGGGGGTATCATACCGTCAACTTCCAAACTCCGGGCAAATACTGAGATTATTCTAATGGAAAAACTCAATAGATCTCTTTGCCCGACCCGGAAATCGAACCCAGGACCCCACGCTCAAAGTCACGCTAGCAACCACGAAACCAATGGGGCAGTTCTACAAGCAACATGGGAGAAGACCGGAATTGTCAATTTATTATTTTTAAACCTTATCATCAAGAAGATGAAGCCATATAGAAGATGGCGGAACGAGCTGGACAAAACCAAGGACCCGTGGTCTACATTAGCCCTGGTTAGAAAGAACTGGAAGTCATAGCGAGAGGCCTTTTCCCAGCTGTAAGATGACAGTATTAGTACTATCATTGTTGAAGCCCATTTCAATAGGTTTAGAAGTACAAACAAACATACAGTCCACGTTTCTTTAAAGTAGCGGGCGGCTAGTCGCCGACCGTATTTAATATGATGTTATAATATTTTTAAGTTAGTAGCCAATAAACACCACCAAAGACAGACGCTTGTTTCCTTGAGCAAATTCCTCGCCAAACCGAATTGAACCTTAAAGTACACAACATAATGGTCATAATCGAGCCGGATCATTAATGAAGTTTATATAGAAAAAAACAACATTCCATCAGAGATAAGAAGCCGGCGAGTGAATCGTTAAGTGTAAACAAAGTCATTAGCAGTTATTTGAACAAAAAAACGTTGTTACTCAAGTTTTGCATCGTATTTGTGTATAATATTGAAGATTTACGCCAATAACAGTGAAATATGTCTAAGACGGCCGAAGAAGCCCTTGGTATATTAGAAGATACGGCGGAGTTACTGAAGAAAACACAAATAAACTTACGAAAATGTCCTAAACAGCGTTTGACGAAAGGATACATTCAATCTAGAATTCAGTGCCTCGAAGAATACTGGAAAACACACCGGTGCGCATCAAGACTTAGCAAGGATGACGCCGAGAGATAAACGTAGTTTGTTGTCGTATTTCGTTAATGAAGAGTTTTTTATTTATGAAGATCTTTATTTGTGTTTGTTGGGTGAATTACGCGATATGTTAGAAAAGGTAACACCGAAGCCATCACAAACGATGAACGTCGACAACGCGGACGAAGATAACCAACAAACACAGGTGAGACTCCCAAGTATAACGATACCTGCGTTTTCTGGAACCTATGAAGACTGGCCTGCGTTCAAAGATTTATATATTTCGTTAGTGCATGAGAACAAGTCACTAAGCAACGTTCAAAAATTGCATTATTTGAAGACTAGCATCAGCGGTGAAGCAGCAATCCTACTTAAACATATACAAGTAACTGAAAGTAACTATTTACAAGCATGGGAAACATTGAAGAATCGTTACGGCAATAGAAGATTGATAGTTAATTTAATGTTGAAGAGATTAGTTTACCAAAAAAAGGCGAATACTCAATCGGCCAGTCAATTGAAGTCAATTTTGGATACAACTTCTGAAATTTTAGACAACCTTAAAAACTCCAACGTGAACACCGACTCCTGGGATCCTATAATCATATTTCTGGTCGTGCAGAAGCTGGACCCGGAGTCTCACAAGAACTGGGAAGAGTACGCCTACAAAGGCAATTCTGAGGATCTACCTACGTGGGATGAGTTGAAGACATTCCTAAATGGCAAATTTCGTGCATTAGAATTGATTACACCCTCTTCAACTTCAGCAACGCGAGAAAAACCTTCTAAAGAACGCGGTACATTCCATGTTTCAACTAATGAAAAGGAAAACACTTGTATAATGTGTAAGGAAAATCATACCCTGTCTCACTGCAAATTATTTGCGAAGATGCAACCTTCAGAACGCATTGATTGTGTAAAGAATAACAAGCTCTGTTATAATTGCCTGGCATCAGGACATTCGGTATTCAAATGCCGTGTTCCAATGTCCTGTCGCGTGTGTAAAAGACGACATCATACTCTGATACATCTAACAAAGAATGCGGATACCTCGGCATCATCTGAAGCTGTACAACCAATGCCGACAGTATCAACTCAAGCAGATGTAGAAGAAAAGGTGCAAGTTAATACAATGATTGCGTCGTACTACAATGCCAGGAAAGAAATAGGAATGTTAGCAACCGCAATGGTGATAGTAAAGAGTGAACAAGGACACACCATTGTGCTCAAGGCACTCATAGATCCAGGATCACAAGCCTGCTTTATTAGTGAGAAGGCGGCACAACTATTAAAACTCAAAAGGCAGGTAACTAAATGCATAATTACTGGAATGGAATCCATGAAGGTAGCTGTCAAGCATGAAGTGAAAATAGAAGTTTTATCACGATGGGAATCAAATTTTGCACTACCTATACAAGCCTACGTGATGACCAAGCACTTGACAATACAATTACCTGCAAATACGTGGTCAACAAGGAAATGGCCACACTTGGCAGATCTAGACTTAGCAGACCCAAAGTATGGAGTATCAGGAAACATTGATCTGCTTCTAGACGTCAAGGGATATGCAAAGATACTACAAGATGGTCTAATCAAAGGTCCACCGGGGTCACCTATAGCTCAGCGAACCAACCTCGGCTGGATAATATTTGGTGAAATAAACATAAAAACAAACACAAAAGAAAAATGTTTAATGGCGATAAATGAACAAGTCGATGTGAAAGAACTATTGAAAACTATGTGGGAGTTAGAAACCGATACAAAAAGAAATTTTACTAAAGAAGAAATATTATGCGAAGAAATTTATGAAAACACACATACAAGAAACAATGAAGGACGCTACATAGTTAAGTTACCCTTTAAAAACGACAACTTAAAATCACCCGACGGAAAGACAAGAGAGATAGCATTAAACAGATTTCTGCAACTGGAGAAAAGACTAAACAAAAATCCCGATCTGAAAGAGGAATACAAAAGGGTTATTGAAGACTACATAAAGTTAAAACACCTAGAAGAAGTACCAGAAAAAGAAATAAATACAAAAAAGTCTGTCTACTTACCCCACCACGCAGTAGTCAGGAACGATAAAGAAAGCACGAAGACTCGCGTCGTTTTTGACGCTTCTTGCAAGGGTTACAATGGAGTTTCCTTAAACGACGAATTACTGACAGGTCCTGTTCTACAAGATGACTTGCGAAGCTTAATAGTAAGGTGGCGAACACACGCAGTGTGTTTTGTTTCTGACATACAAAAAATGTACCGAATGATATTGGTAGCCCAGGAAGACACTGATTACCAGAGAATACTGTGGCGAAATGACTCGTCTGAAATCATTAAAGATTTAAGACTCCTGACTGTTACCTTCGGTACAGCGTCAGCACCATATTTAGCTGTAAAAACACTTATGCAACTTGCTAAAGATGAAGGTGCCAACTATCCTGAAGCTGCTAGGGTGTTACAAGAGGATTTGTATGTTGACGACGTTATGTCAGGATGTGACGATTTAGAGCAAGCCATTCAAATAAGCAAAGATTTGAAGAATTTATTACAACGAGGCGGCTTTCAGCTAAAAAAATGGTCGTCAAATAACGCAGATTTTCTAAAATCTATAGATCAAAACGACAGATCTATCAATGCATGTATGGATCTAAATATAGATGGTACCATAAAGGCTTTAGGTGTACAATGGAACTTAGGCAGCGATCAATTCGAATACCAACTAAACCTAGTTCCTCTTCCTGCGATCGTGACGAAGCGAAGTATACTGTCAGATGTCCAAAAGCTTTTTGACCCGCTTGGTTGGATAGCGCCATGCATCGTGCAAGCAAAAATTTTGATTCAGAAGCTCTGGCAAACTAAGGTTGATTGGGATCAAGAAATTACTTCAGCTGTCAGACAAGAGTGGAAAACTATACGAGACGACATTGCCAACGTCAATGCAATTAGAATAGACCGGTGGATGGGCACGTACAGTTTAAACAAGAACAGCATACAACTTCATGGTTTCAGTGATGCATCGATGAGAGCATACGCAGCTGTTGTGTACTGTCGCGTACATTACTTGGATGGTGCAGTCAAAACATCATTGATTGCAGCAAGAACTCGTGTTGCTCCGTTGAAGACAGTGTCGTTACCACGACTTGAGTTGTGTGGAGCTGTTCTGGTGTCAAGACTTTTAAAACAAATTTCAACAGCAATGAAGATCCCACTGGCTAATGTTTTTGCTTGGACTGATTCCTCAATAGTTATTGCTTGGCTACAAAAAGAGCCTAGCAGATGGAAGACTTTTGTTGCCAATAGAACGGTTGAAATAACTGGCAACGTCCCGAAAGAACAATGGTACCACGTACAATCGCAAGAGAACCCCGCTGATATAGCGTCTAGAGGTGCACTAGTTTCAGAGTTAAAAACATGCGATTTATGGTGGAAAGGGCCCGAATGGCTTTTAAAGGGAAATATTCATTTTACCAAACCAGAAACTATATCTACAGAGCTAGAAAAGAAGACAACTATACAAACCTTTACAATGACCAAAAACGAAGAAGATGAGAGAAGATTAACAGACCAATTTGAAAAATACAACTCATTGAAGGAATTAATTAGAAGCATTGCATTCTGTAGAAGATTTTTAAAACACAAAATGTTAAAAGAAAGCATGGATACTGCTTTGACAACGGAAGAATTAGAAGTTGCATTAGACATATGCATAAAAAGCGTACAAGGCGAAGAATATGCAGAAGACATTGAGTCTCTAAGAAAGGGTAAACAGGTTAAAAGAACTAGCACATTAAAAACTTTAGATCCGTACTTAGATGAGAAACAGATGCTTCGGGTTGGCGGACGCCTTAGACACGCTAACATAGCGGATCAAAGAAAGCACCCAATCATATTGGGTCATAGAAACAATCTTACTCCTTTGATCATTGCCGATGCACACTCAAGAACCTTACACGGAGGAATCCAATTAATGTTGAACTTTTTGAGATCTAAGTATTGGATAACGCGAGCTAAAGGACAAGTCAAACAATATGTTCACGGATGCCTAGTATGTGCCAAACAAAATGCGACTGCAAGAACGCAAGTAATGGGTGATTTGCCAAAGGTTCGTGTGACACCAGCTCGACCGTTTCTGCATTCCGGTGTAGACTTTGCTGGACCATTACAAGTTCTATGGAGCAAGGGAAGAGGAGTCAAGGCACACAAGGCATACATAGCAATCTTCATATGTATGGCTACCAAGGCCGTTCATTTGGAGCTAGTTGGAGATATGACGTCAGAGGCGTTCATCGGCGCATATAAAAGATTCTGTGCTAGAAGAGGCAAATGTGCACATTTATGGAGTGACCAGGGGAGGAACTTCATCGGGGCAAATAAAGAGCTGGTAGCCATGTGGAAGGAAGCAAGCTTAGAGTTCTCTGGACCAATCGCAGACAAGCTTGCATCTGATGGCACGCAATGGCATTTTATTCCTGCATACAGCCCAAACTTCGGCGGCCTTTGGGAAGCGGGAGTAAAGTCCACGAAGTATCACTTAAAACGGATACTAACCAGCAATTTAACTTTCGAGGAGCTATCGACAGTGCTGTGTGAAATAGAGGCTTGCTTAAACTCGAGGCCGTTGTGCCCCCAAGATGATTTGGATAATGTGAATATCGAGCCATTAACACCTGGGCACTTTTTAATTGGAGAGGCACCCATTGTCATACCTAGCCCAAATGTAAAAAACTTGAAGGTGCATACGTTATCACGATGGCAATATGTCCAAAAGTTGTTGCATGATTTTTGGTCTAGATGGCAACAAGAATATTTATCTAGACTACAACAACGTCCAAAATGGCTCAAACGAGGAAAGGAGTTTGAAGTCGGTAATATTGTTTTGATCAAGCAGGATAACCTTCCACCAGGGAAGTGGTTACTGGGACGTATTGTGAGCAAACATCCAGGACCAGATGGGTGCACGAGAGTTTATAGTGTCAAGAGCGGTGACAGTATTGTAAAGAGAACTATGACCAAACTCTGTCCACTGCCAATAGATAGTAACCCTGAATAGTCCAATCATTTAGTGTTTGATAATTTTGCATGTATAGTGTTAATTGCATATTTATGGTTCATTTGAAAGGACTCATATAGTCCTTTGGTGGGCGGCTTATGTTGAAGCCCATTTCAATAGGTTTAGAAGTACAAACAAACATACAGTCCACGTTTCTTTAAAGTAGCGGGCGGCTAGTCGCCGACCGTATTTAATATGATGTTATAATATTTTTAAGTTAGTAGCCAATAAACACCACCAAAGACAGACGCTTGTTTCCTTGAGCAAATTCCTCGCCAAACCGAATTGAACCTTAAAGTACACAACAATCATTTAGTAGTCATAAAACTATATTATAAGTCAAATCCGCAAGTTACAGATCTTCATTAAAACAATTTCGATTTAATAAAGAGTTACTATTGTATAAGATTCGGTTTATTAGACGGCATTACATAAAACTAAAACCATGACGCAATCGAGAAAGGAAAAAACGCAAGGTGAAAGCACCAATTATCGTCCGCCTAATTAATAAGCATATTTTTTACTCTAAAAGGTTAAATCACGCCATTATCTTCGATCCGTAGCACACTACACGAAATCTCGTTGTAGCGTAAATCAAAAGAAACATAAATGCCACACGTATGGCACGCGCCACCCACCTATAATATAGATTAGTTATACAAAATGTTGATACATAACTTTCCTATAGATTTCACGTGCCTTTGTTAGTGAGTCATAAAATCGTTAAAAGTTTTATAATATTTAATTGGATGTTTTAGAAATTAATGACAAAGTTTTTGATTACGATTTTTTTTACTTTTTTTTAACGTATTAAATTAACAAACTAAGATATTGCGCAAAACCAGGCAAAGCAAGTGCACTACTAAGTTTGCCCTTACATGTGATTATTTCCAAATCAAGATCGTAAACAGCTAAACTGATTCGGGTACTAAAACTTTGCTCCACTTACCTTCACTTGAAATTTAGTAAATATCACAATAATATCATAAATGCGAAATTTTGTAAGCCTGTATTTATGTTGCTCTCTCACGCAGAAACTACTGAACGGATTTTCATGAAACTTTACAGTAATTTAGCTTATATTTTAAATCATCTAAATTAGAATAAATAAACTATTCATGCGGGCAACGCTGCGGGTGGGTCCTAGTAGTTAAATAATACCACGAGTTGTTTTAACTAATGAAACAATTTGTTAGTGTTTGTAGAAAATTCATAACATTATAATTAGGAATTCAGTTCCAGACTAACTTGTTAAGGGGTTATGTAGTTAATAAATAACTTTATTACAGTTTGGTCTCTTAATTTCAATACGTATATTTGGTTGTGAAATCATAAGTCGACTATATTACTGCGTTAAGACTAATTATTGTCCGTGGCTGCAAACACTAACCCCTTTTAGTACTTAAAGTATAAAATTATTTCTTAGTGGACCTCTAATTACCGTTTAAAGTAACCCTCAGTGACTCGAATATTACGATTGCCTTGTTGTTGTTACAGAAAATCCAACTGTGTGCTTTTTCATTTGCAGTTTATATTATGTATCGCCTTGTTTCAGTGCAAAATGGGATTAAATTTATTTAGAACGCATCTGCTTATTTTGATATGTTCTTCAGAGGTTGAGTCTGTGACTTCTTTGACAGACCGTTGCCTACGAAAGGTTTTTAAAACACAGGTAAGTAATCTTTTTCAGTAACACTGAGTCATTCTTCATTCAAAAATAGACTCAAGGTAAGTCTGTTACCCCAAGTAACAATGTTTGATAAGAGCACTGTAATTTTAATTATCGTCCCCATAAAAGGGTGACCAACCCTAAAAGGGTAACTCCACTACCTGGGGTTGTATTTCAAAACTATAAAAAGGCTACAATAATCGCTTTAATGGAATCACCCTTAAAACGTAATACGAATAGGTGAGGCAAAACAAATAGCGTGTGTTTGTGAAGCATGTTTATTGATTTTCTATATACATAGAGTGTTAGTACACGTCAGAAGTATACTTAATTAAAAAAGTACATAAAAAAAAACATTGAAAATAAAGCATTTCACTCTAAAACCACTTCACGGCATTGCGCACGACACGCACGAGTATTGAAAGAAGAGTCGTGTCGTGTCGGGTCGCAAATTCGTTGCAATGGAAACTATCTCTAAACACATCTTACCGCTTTCCATGGTCAGGCTTGGGTGGTTTTCTGTGAAAACAATTGAAAACTGTTGAAAACTAGTTTTGTATTTACTTGACCGAATAGTGGCATAGGTATATAAAATCGTTAGGATGAGAAGTGGAGTAGTCACCCTAGAATTTTTGTAAGATATTTTTTTATATATTTTTGAATTCCTGTAGTATTGTACTAAAACTGTTTATTTCATAACTTCAATGATAAATTAAATGTTCCACAAACTATTTTTGAAGAATTTTATTTGCACTGTTGCACAATTTTGGTGAATTTATATTTAAAAAAAAATATCCTTCTAATACCTACATAATGTTATTAGAAACGCGCCTAAGCACCGTTAATTTAATAAAAACTTTTACGAAAAAGCTCATTTTAATTACAAAATGGATATTCAGCATACATTTATTTAAATTGGCCCGCCGGGAACACTAACGAAATTACAAAATGGCGGAACCAATACAAAAGATAATTTTAACTGGAAAACTGCGCACACACCTTTTACTGGGAAACGTAATTATTTAAAAAATAGAATATATAATTGAATTTCGTTAATGTTGCTGGCTGGTTTAAAAGAATACTTATTAAGAAAGAACACAAAAAAAAAAAAAAACAAAAATATGACGTAATTTAAAAGAAGGTTTGATTGGGATTTCAAAATGAGAACTTACATGGTGGTATAGAAGGCCAGTCCCCAAAACAGTCGTGGCACACGAACAAGTCTTGCTCCCCAGCCATCTTTTACAAGAATGAGCTGTGGGTTAATACCACGGCATGAACGATCCCATGGGGTGATACCACCACCACCAGGTGAATACCATCACGCATGCGCCTTAAGGGGTGGGGCTGGCCTATTGATTATTTTCTACCCCTATTTCCATGATGAACTGATAAAAGCTGTATTCACGGCAGGGTAGACAAATTGCTAGTGGGTGGTGATTTCTGAGCTCTGCTATTAATTATGTAGTATGCAGAATGATTGATAGGGATTGTCCTGGTCGAACTTTTACTAAGGAATAGTTGAAGGTTTCTGAGTATCGAGTCTTTGAATCGAGTGACTGGCATGAATCGATATTGTATAGTTTGGATTGTATTTTACATTTGTAGGTTGAGGCATTAATTTACGGAAAATTTTTGGGCGTTAAAGGCTTTTAAATATGGTAAAGCTTTTAAAGAAAGTTCGACTGACAAATGGGTAACGATGGGCTTAGCTTTTTAATGGGTAGTAAAGCTTTCAGACGTTCGACTTTAATTGCTTTTGAGAGAGCTTTAAAGAAAGTCAATATGTTTTCGAATAATAAACTTTTTTTAGAATAAAGTGTAAGTGTGTGTGTGTAATGTTATTTCATGATATTATTCAGAAACCAGAACTAAACGACGTAGATATGAATAACGAAATATGATATTTCTCCGATTTCCTATGCCGATATTCCATTTTTTAATGGACATATTTTTAAAAGCTTCAAAAGACTGATACATGGTGGCACAACTATCTACCGCCAAAAAGCCGCGAAGTATTCATTTATTTAGTATGTTCTAAACAGTCGAAGCTAATATACAAAATGCGTCAAGTTATATCGATTAAACCACACATGAATATCGCAGTTTTCCTAGTAAATAGGCGACGCGACGGTCTGGCGACCTGTATCGACAGCACTTGTATACTTAGGCAGTACATGTATATCACTGCATGCAACCGTCTTATCTAACATTATGTAATTTTGGCGAGGGTTGGCGCAGTGGGTAAATAGCTTGATCTTGAACAAAGGGATGTGGGTTCAATGACTAGAGTTAGCCTTAGAATTAAAGTAAAATCGTTTAGGAAACTGAAAATACAATGTTGTTTTAAAAAATCTGCCTATCCATACGACAGCTTATTTCCTAAACAACTATCATTTTGAAAATATATTTTATAACTGAAAGTAGAAAGTGTGGCAGTAATGTTAGTAGAACCAGACATCAGAAATTCAACATTACAGACTCAAAGGTGCCAATGACTAACGATATAATTGTATGAAGTGTATTCCTATAGGTACTTAGGAGCATAATTTAAGTTACTAGACCACGCAGTAGTAGCGAATTTAGCATCTATCTATCAAAGTCAGTTTCGCTCGGGCACAGGAAACACCCGGGTCTATCTGGCATCTAGACTGTACTATACGTACTTGCTCATTCCATGTACATAGTAGGTAATTATGTGTTAGGAAACAAAAGCAGATCAGGAATTACCCACCGTCTTTTGTTTTTTTATCTATGTATCTCTGTTAGACGAGGAGCTCGTGACTAGTGTTAATCTTCAAGTTACGCCACGCTTGTCTTAGTTGGTCTGTAGATAGGTGACCACCCATTATATACCGAGTTTCCTCCGTGCCTCGGAAAGCACGCTAAGCCGTTGGTCCCAGCTGTCATTTGTAGATCTTGACAGTCGTTACAAGTTGTCAGTGGCCCGAAAGTCTGACAACCAGTCTTACCAAGGGGTATCGTATTTCCCAGTACTAACTGGGTTGTGGACGTCAGATAGGCAGTCGCTCTATGTAAAATACTGGTATTCAGCTGCATCCGGTTAGACTGGAAGCCGACCCCAACATAGTTGGGAAAAAGGCTAGGCAGATGATGATCTATCTCTGTTAGAGGTCGTATATGAGAGGAGATAGATAGATGCAAAGACCACAATAGAAGGCTTGTGTGTTAGGTGATTCAGCTAGAAAGTAAGTCCCCGAATGTATGAGAAAGAGACAAGGGTAAGGGTATTTGAAACACTAGTTATAAACTGACCAAAGAGAAAATTGTACCTTATTGTTTGTACTAATATATAATACGTTGTAGGTACTGTCAAAATTACTGATTTAATGAGATTTAAGTTCGCACACGTACCTCTGATTTTTCAGATTCATGTGTGTAATAAATAATTATCACTTAAGGAAAACATCGTGAGGGAACCAGCATGCCAGGTTAGTCACTACTAACCTGGTGTCAGAGTTTTTATGCCGCCCATGGGCCTCTGACTCGACTTTACATGCCGTCGATAACTATCTCTCAGGCATGCTGGTTTCCTCACGATGTTTCCTTTCACAATAAGCACATGAATCCGAAAAATCAGAGGTACGAACTTGAGACCTATGACTTGGCACTCCGACGGACACACCACTAGGCTATCACTGCTTTACACACCAACGACCTGACCGACATAAAGAAGGAAGAAGAAAAATTTGATTTAAAATATTTGACGTCACAGAAAATTCAAGATGCCGAATTTTAAACGTCATAATTTTAATGTCCAAGCTTTTCAGTTCGTTTTCCGTAGCAGGTTTAAATTAGAATCTTTCAGCGCAAAAACCAACCATTTTTCCTCGTAAACCATTCCGTGTCAATTATAACTTATAGAGTAAAAATTATATAGTTTATAAACACAGTTTGTATTCGTGGGCGGGCGTTGAAAAGCGCAATGCGGCATGGGGGTCAAAGGATTTTATCCGTTCCTAGAAAACTACGGGTAATCATAGACTGAAACAGGGTTATTATAGGTCGCTTAGTTTTCTAGTTTTATTGGCAATTGTGTGATGTTTGTTGTATAATTTGTGGTGTTAACCCTTAAACAAATGCAGCGCTGTGTAAGACTTATCAAAGATGTTAAAATGGATTTAGCTCACATTTAGAAGTAGTTGTAATGTATGTAAAATTAAATATTAAAAAAAAAAATCACAGTAAAATAATGTGTCGGGTGGGAAATTATTTCCCACAACAAAAACAAAAAAAAATATTTTACTGTTTTTTTTTTTTGATAGATTGAAATAATTTCAAGTATCGATTATTGATTAATTATAAAACACCAAAATGTAGATCATTGTGGGTGGGAAATAATTTCCCTATATTTGAATACGGGTTAATGTAGGTAGGTATTAGCCAAGGTTGATTGAGGTTAGGGATAACGTTTACGTAATGTAGATCTTTTGTTTGATGGTTCATATTTATTTTAGTTTGTTTGTTTGTTAATCAGGTTAATCATTTTGTAATGGAAAATTCTATCGTCGAAGGATTCAGTTTCAGGCCCTAGCTCGTACGGACGATGTTAAAATTTAAAATACTCGTTACACACATAATATTTAACTCCTTAATGTCTCGTAAGGCTAGGTCTGTCAGGAGGTCTTGGGTTCTTTTCCCGGGTCGGTTAAAGTGTTGTTGGGTTTTTCGATAAGGATAATCTCAGTAGCAGCTACGAAGTCTAGATTTGTGCCCGGTTGATGGAATTAGGCTCGCCCAATATTACATGGGACTTTAAACGTAACTGTACGTAACTAATACACCTTTGCCTAACCATTAGTGAATTACAGGTGTGATATTTATGTCCTTTAGTCCATGATTTAGAAACCGCACAACAGCAATAATTCTGTAATCATAGTACACACAATAAATAATATTAGGCTTTATTCCTATGTAAGTATGGACAGTAATTGTGCTTGTTACAAAAAAAAAACTAACCAACAAATTATACGATAGTTGTATGTTCGATACAAAAATCGTTCTAATCTACGTAACGTTTACGTAGAGAGTTTGTTTAAGCACACGGAAGTTCGGTTGATTAAACAAAATCAATAAATACTTTATTCACCAAAAGCCATCACATTATAATATTAATAAAAGTAAGAACATACAAGGCTTATAACTAGGTCACAATAATTTAGATAGGCTGTCTTCTAAACTAGGTGTAGGCGCCTGTGGCTTAGGAGTCAGTGATTATCCGTAAACAAACAAAGCCATATCTAAATTAATATTATAAAGCTGAACAGTTTGTTGGGTTGAACGCGCTAATCTCAGGAACTACTGAAAAATTATTTCAGTGATGGATAGCCGATTTATCGAGGAATACTATAGGCTATATTATATCACGCTGCGATTAATAAATAAATAATTATAAATATTACGCAGACGAAGTTGCGCGGCTCAGGTAGTTAAAAGCAATAGCTATTAAAAGCGTTAAGCATAGTAAAACTTTTATTTATTACATTAGATTGACACAAAATTTGGCTACTAGTTTTTTTTTTATCTTTCGTACAAAGGTAATCCGGTATCACAATTGCCTTTAACAATAATATTAATTAAGTATATTTTAAAAACGCTTCTCCTCACAAACCCCTTGATTATTTATAAGAAATCCTCTTTTTTTTTTGATTTTCTTTTTTTAACTTTAATCATTTCACTTAAACATGAGCATTCTCTGGCATAATTCCACAATTATATAACATTAAAACGTACGTGCTGTACTGTATGCTCATTATAATATTGAACGTATTTTTTTGCTGCAAGCATACTGATTGTCAAGACATTATAAAGTTAACTGTTGAATCTTAACCAGTCGGTGCCTTTTGATGCGCAGTCAAATGTAAGAAGAGGATTTAATAAATAGGTTAGGGTGTTGGTTCACTGATGTGTAACGTTTAACGGTAATCGTTTAAAGCATTGAGCGCCTTCAAATTTAAAATCCTTGCACTATTTAAGTAGAAACTTAAGTAATAAGAATTTGAAATCTACTGCTAAACTTAGGTACCTTCTTTAGTCAAAAGTTGTAGGGCCAAGATAAAGTGACATTCTATTAGCGAAAACTGTGATTGAAAAGTCAAAAATGTATCGAATTGACATAAGCTAACGAATAGTTAATGTCAAAAGTCGTTGTAAAAATCACAAATGGTTTGAAAGCGATTGCAAATAGTAAAAGCCCTTTGGTTTGCTTGTAATAGCGCGATGACCTTCCGTACTACTGGAAAAAGAGTGTTTTCTAATTTGTTTCGTAAAACCTATATCAAAAACCTTCTTTAAAATAACAAGATTTTGGTTTTGTAATTGTTTTCAAATCCAGCTCAAAGTAGTTTCTACGCCCACACATTTTGTTAGAAATGTATGTACATATTTACTAAGCAATTTAAAATCTGGTCTAGCTAGCGCCGCTGTCCATGCTACCTTGTTTTCCTTTTGGCTGTACTTCTTTATCTTTCTTCTTCTGTGAAACTGTGTTCTAAATCATCTAATTAAATCAATTTTTATAAACTCAATCCTGCACGCGTAACATGACCACCGTAGTAACGGGTTTTGTCGACGGAAGAATAGACAAAATGATAGATTGTAGAAATATTTCTATTGTCAATCTGTCAATTTGTCTATTCTTCCCAGACGTGCTATGGTGTTTTTGTTAAAACTTATCGCATTTTTTCACGTAGAATCTGATGAAGAAAACAAAAACGCATCAAAATCAACAATGCATTCATTCTGCCACCTACCTTACCTTACACCAACTTACCCTACAAGTACCTACCACCTGTCATCGATGCACTCACGCTTTAATTAAATACATTTAAATAATCCACGATTAAGTATCACCATTTAATGAATCGCTAATTTCGTTTTTGTTCGTCGTGAAGTTTTTTAATGGGATATCTGAAGAATGGAGTTGGTATAAAAGGGTAATGAATGTTTAAAAGAATGTGGAGTGTTTTCGCGTTCCTATTGGACTTTTGCAGTTTTTTTCTTTTAATAATTGAGAAATGGCATAGATATAGCTGTGTGTACAAGGATCTTTTGGTCGTAGCCATAATCAGACGCCGATATCTTACTTTTTAAATTTCACAATTGTGCGTCAAATACGTACCCACGGTTTTTGTTACACATAATTTTATAAATAAATTTAATAATTAAATGTAAATTTTAATAAATGATAAGAAATTATAATAAAAAAATAAAAGTATTCATTTTATAAGTTGGGGGTGTCAGTGTCATCCTAGCAACAAAAGATGGTTGTACAAGTAAACTCATCATCTGCTTAGCCTATTCCCAACTATGTTGGGGTCGGCTTCCAGTCTAACCGGATGCAACTGAATACCAGTATTTTACACGGAGCGACTGTCTATCTGACCTCCACAACCCAGTTAGTTCTGGGTAATACGATTCCCCTTGGTAAGGCTGGTTGTCAGACTTTCGTGCCACTGACTACCTGTAACGACTGCCAAAGATCTACAATTGACAGCCGGGACCAACGGCTTAACGTGCTTTCCGAGGCACGGAGGAAACTCGGTATGTAATGGGTGGTCATCCATCCACGGACCAATTGATCCGAGCGGCAGTTATTATTTAGCCACGAGCTCCTCGCTCCACGGTTGTACAAGTAAACAAATTTTATTAAAATAATTTCTCGGTCAACAGGCCTATAGAAAAATCTTATCTTTATCAAGATACGCAGAAACATTGGCCCGTTTGTGCTATCTCCGTACATCGAATTTTTTTACCATCATTTTTTATTAATATGTTTTGTAATACTAACAAAATATGGATCACTGTTGTCCGAAAAAAAAAACGCATTTTTTTTAACTTAATGAGGCAGCCAAGACTTTTTTTATTAACCTGTACTATCCCACTGCTGGGAAAGGCCTTCCCTAATTCCTTACATTACAAGACATAGTAACAAAATCTTGTTCTCACGTAGAAATGAACAAGTTCTAGAACAACATTTGTCTCACATAAATTGTTGGCGAATTCAAACATTCTTAATCATCTTTCAATCTTCATTATACGAAACCGATATTCCAAGAACAATTATTAGTACATTGACGGAATTGTCTGAATCCATGACAAGCTAATTAAAAAGTTGTCACTAGGTTGATTAACCATTCATTCCTTTTATAGAAATTAAAGAATGAGGTGTGGATATTTCTGTAAACGGGTTAGTAGGTATCACATCGAGGATATGGTGTTTATCGTATCGAACACACTTGAGTAAATTAAAATGGTTTGTTTTATACAGTGGGATGAATGTTGCGAATGTTTACGGGATATCTAATGTTATTTTTGACTACCTTAAGAGGCATTCAAAGTAAATAATATTACATATCCCTACCGAAACTCATTAGTCCCTTTGGTGTAGTATTCGCAACAGCGGCTGTTGAGCATGATGTCCTGGGTTCGATTCCCGGGTCGGGCATAGTGATACTGGGTTTTTCCATCAGGAATTTCTCAGTAGCAGCCACGGAGTCTGAATATGTGCCCGGTTGATGATAATGGGCTCGCCCCCTATTAAATGGGACTTAAAAATAACCGGTGAAATGTGGGTGTATTACCCTCTTACCTCTGTCTAACCTTTCGGGTATCACAGGCGTGATGTTATGTAATGCTATTTAATGACCCTTTTTTAGCAAATTGCTCAGATTTTTATCATATGGTTTAACAGTAGGCGTATCATCGAATCTCCTTTAGTAACTTTGATGACCAGAACATCGGGCGCAGTAAAAGATGTCTAAAGTAAATTAAGTCGATCAAATCTAAATGTGATAAAAAAAACCATGATGTTACGCCACAGTGAGTCACTACGTTTAAAAAACAGTAGCAATAATATACAAATGGTCGGTAATTATACTTATTTAATAAAATCGAATTCAATGATGTCATCGTTTCAATCAATTTAGTCAATTCTTAGCTGTTTTAACTGATTTCAAAATAATTTTTATACTGTTTTGGAAGAAAAACATACAGGATGTAAGGGATACCAACGCACAAACGGGTACAACGTATTCAGTACATCATTCTGATCTGTTATGCATCATAAAAAATGTTCATGGATTATTTAAAAAAAAAAACAATGTTTCATACAAAACTGCAATACCTATAGTCCGACACGTCGAAATGTATGGAACAGCTGTTTTTTTTTTTTTAATTACCAATGAATAACTAAGGATGACGTGCCAGTGCCGTGCCAGTTTTATACAAATTCGCTTGTTCGGGTTTTTACGTGGTCATACAAATAAATTCACACCCTCAACCACTTTTTGAACCTCACGTGATTAAAGAACGAACCCTTACATGAAACGCTCGAAAAGCGATGAGCACATGCCTGGGCTCTAAGATGCAACCCAGATTTCTGTTTATTTTTATTTTACAAATGAAAATAAACGAAGTACCTAACTAACTAACTTTTATAGCTAATTAATAAAGGTGCAGGTTAGTTTATCTGACGTTTTATCTATTTTAGAATAGCTGTAACCGTGGTAAAATGATATCGAATAAACTTTGTAACGGCTACAATAAAAACGTAAACCTTTATTTAAATGGTAAACTTCGATTCAAGTTACAAATAAAAGAAAGGTTAAAAGTTTTGTTACCTAATTAACTTTAATATTATCTGTCAAAATATGGGTGTATTATATAAGTGAGTACACCTTTGCCTAATCTTCCAGGAAAACAGACGGGATTGTTACATTATGGTTAGGGAGCCGAAACCAGGTTTCGGTTCCATAGTAAAACCCGATTTTTCCCGGGTATTCGCATTCTCTAAGTATCTTTTAGAGCATAGTTCTTAACGGGGGCGGTACCGCCCCCGTTAAGAACTATGCTCTAAAAGATACTTACACCTAGGCGGTAGCGGGTCCAAAGGCGTTATGAAATACGTCTATGTTCATGAAAAAAAAACATTTTACCTAGCCGTTTAAAAAGTTTGTGTTATAACTATGTATTTTGTAAAAGGGGGGTGTTGGATTTATTTTTCTTGTAAAGGGGGCTATATATAGTCCATAAAAGGTTGGGAACCCTTTGTTTTAGAGTCTAACTACACTTATTCAGCTCAACTCAGCTTTTGTTTGTAGAAAACAGTTTTCGTCAAATTTCCGCTTTCCGCGGCTCAGTAAAACGCATCGTAGGTACTCAAAACTTTGTCGAAATTCAATTTTCAATGTGCCAAAAACTGCGCCAAACCTATTACTCAATCCGAATTAATTTTGTGTGTTATGAACATGGCTTTAGTCATATCATTATCACTACATTAACACTACACTACAGTATAAAACAAAGTCGCTTCCCGCTGTCTGCTTGTCCCTATGTATGCTTAGATCTTTAAAACTATGCAACGGATTTTGATGCGGTTTTTTTTTTAATAGATAGAATGATTTAAGAGGAAGGTTTATATGTATAATATACATGCATATTATAGTAGAGACCACCCGACCCTTGCCCAACGAGCCAGCCCGCGTTGCTGAGCAAGTAACGTTAAATTCCCCAAATAATAATAATACGACCCAGCCTGTCCCCACTTGCTGCCCTCCCCAAAATGACGCCCTAAGCCGAGGTCCGAGCCCCACAGGGGGTGCCCTTAGCGAGTGGTCATTAGAATAAATTAGCTTGTAAGCCCTGGCTGGGGGCCTTAAATTCATTTGAGGTCACCACAGGATAGTCCGGTTAAGTAGTAAACCAGCCGTAGAGAGCTGGAAAACTGCGAGTGGCCATCATCAAAAAAAAAAAAAAAGCATATTATAGTAGAGAAAACATTAGTATCTACATTGCACCCGTGCGAAGCCGGGGCGGGTCGCTAGTTGTAAGTATAAGATACCCAGAACTGCTAACAAACTTTTCTATTATAATACTAGAAAACGTTAATATCAGTAGGTATAACAAACGTTACCCACGACTGCTAAGCAGTATGATCCGTTCTAAATAACATACAGCATCTATCAGAAAAATATAGTCATATTAAAATATGTGATAGAGACCATCAAACTGAACAACCTTCTCCATGGGACCAACATCGTAATTGCGAAAAAAACAGCTATCCCATACATTCGGATAAAGTAGGTAATGAAATTTTGTAAGACCACACTTCTAATACATGTTGAATAGGTCTGGTGTTCCTACATTGATATACATGGATATTACAGGTTACCTAACGCCACATAACTTTAGTAATCACACCCATATCAAGAACAAGCTTAAGAGCAAATTATCCTCGTTTATTGAGTGCAAACCACAAATAACACATGTATTTATTAACAAAACATTATTGATACACGAAATTGATATCGAAACAGGTTGGCAGGACCAGTAGCTGATTGCAATAAACTCTATCGACATTAAGACTCCACTAATGACATAATGTTAATCAAAATTATTCAATTTAAATGAATTTCCTATCAAATATTGCTTAGCCTGTCATTCTATCGATAGCTCCCTAGTGCGGAGACAGACTTTGCATTCTTAAATACCGGTATCGAGAATAAATTTTAATTATTTATTAGGTGCATGGAAAATGTTAAGTTTTGTGTAGATATGAATTATTTAGTTTTACTGAGAGGCTAAGTGATATCTTGAGTGTCGTTTTAGTTGTAATGTATTTTGTTTTGATTCATAATATCTATTGATTTAATCTTAAATCATTGCAGGATAACAGAACTCAAGGTGAAGTGGCATTGTAAATGTTGATAACTATGCAATCAGTTTTACCTTAACCCTAACTAAATGAAGAATTATAAGTACCTACTTAATTAAAGATATAGGTTGGGTCATGTAGGTGTTTTTCCCATTGGTTATTTAGTTCTAAAAATGCGAAAACTTTAGCGAAAACTTTCTAAATATCATAGCGTGCAATCCTTACATCTTAGACTTCACTAAGCCGTATGATAAAACAGCAAATTCAATTTATATGTAAAACAAAATCCAAATCTTACGTAAAAGTTCTTTCCACATCACGTAGCCGGCTTTATTGAAAGCGCATAGACACGAGATTGCTACTGAACACATTCATATGAACGGACGCCTGTCCGAATTAATTAAGAAACAAGTAACAAACTCGGCAGAGACCGGACACACTCGGCCTCGGCATACTTTTTAGTATCGGCTTAATATATGATACCAGTTTGGCTAAGTTTTAATTAGAAACAAAACTAGTCCATTCGATTGTTTGAATAAACAAAATATCAATCCTATAAATCAATTGAAAATTGATGTGATTTATCGAACGAGAATCCATGTTTTAACTGACTTATTCAAACATTCCTTTGTATTTCTAGCTTTAGTTATATTGATAGTAACAAAAGCAAGCCATGTTCATAACTTTTAATGTTTTAAAAGCAGTGATAAGTTGTATACTGACGCACGCACTGTATTTTTAATCTTTCCCCATAAAACATTTTTAAAGGAAATGGTTTAGTATCTTCATAAATATTATCAGTGGTACAGTTATAATAATAACGACTGTGTTTGAAAAAAAGGGTTATACTATGACTATAGGTCAATGCACTCGAAGTGATGTCTTTTTACTGTCATATTTTTTAAGAAACTGGTATCGGTCACTAATTTGGTATCTGCCGAAACCGAAAGTCGGCGCTTCACATCACTACTTTATGGTCATATAAAACTCAAGTTGGAATATAATTATTCGTTTATTTTGCATAATTATTGCTAACTAGATTTAATAGTTTTAGGTGTAACCTAATGAATAACAAGTGAGGACTGGTGTTTCAATTTGTTTCATTTCGTTTTAAAACAGTAGCCTGGAGTATTAATGTATCCTTGAACGTATAAATGTAGGAATGATCTCATTTTATCTGTTGTTTATATAGAAGGAGTTTAATATGTTTCGGTTATGACTGTAATCAGCAATCTAGATTATATCTAGGTTTTAAGGTTTTCTCAACGATTAAAATAATGTTGTACCGTCTATTCAGAGCAAGACCTAATGCTCAAAAACGACGTTGATTGTATATTTTTTAAGATGTCACATTATAGATAAGCTGTGTCCGCGACCTTCATCCGCGTAAAATTATTATAAAAATAATACTTCCCTATTTGAATCGGATTTTGTTAAAAAATTCAAGAGTTTTCGTTTTTTTTTGCACGGAATCCTAATCTTTTTTTTTCTAAAATAAAAGTAGCTATGTACCATAAAAGCCTCGCCAAAATCGGTCCAGCCGTTTCGAAGATGAGCCGGAACAAACAGACAGACAAACAAAAACTTATTAAAAAAAAAATTTTTTAATAAAAAGTACCTTGGCTTTTTACTTTGCTGTTATTTTAAAGTTACAGACAGATACTTCAATTTTATTTATTTGTATAGATCGGGAATTCGATGAGAGTGTAAAAGATAATGCCTAATCTTCTTTGATACAGGAGTGAAAACTAACCATAAATAAATCCTGGGAACAACCAGCTTCCTAATGATGGAAGTTTATAATTCAAGAAGAATTTACAACCGGTAATGATGCTGTTTGATATACGTAGAGTCTTTTGATAAGAAGAAACATTGATGATTTCCAACTTGTGTTAGTGGTTGAAGGTATTCCTCAATTTGATGAGGCGGGAATATTTTCTGACTATGCGTGGAGTTTCCGTTTGGAGCACTGCAATTAGGGCATCGAAACCCGGTTTCGGTCCTACAGTAAACCAAGGGAAAACCGGGCTTTAATATGGGACCGAAACCGGGTTTCTCATGACCTAACTCCAAAACTTCCCAGTACCAAACACCAAACTTTTCCTTTGACATACAGACTAACAATTACAACACAGTTATACTAGATATTAATTCATACGCGACAAATTCATTAAGAGCCGGATACATAGCAATGAATACATTTATAGCTTAACGCTCTCTCATGAATTATGAGGCGACTGTGGGAATTCGTTCCGATTCATATTAGGCACAGTGCTGCCGAGTAAATATTGTGCATCGGCAAATATCGGGAGCAATCGTAAAAACGATTGTAAAAAGTGTAATTTGTTCAAAATACACTCTCAATTTCGACTTTATCATGAACTGGGTTTTGATTGGAAATTATTCCACAAGAATGTTTTAAATACAGGTTAGAAAGGACACCGATGCACAAAAGGGTCACCACTTACATCATTCTGAACTTCCCCCACATAGATTTTTTTTATCGGTAATCATCATCTGCCTAGCCTAGTTGGAGTCGGCTTCCAGTCTCACCGGATGCAGCTGAATACCAAAAAATTAATAAAATTAAATGAATAGAATTTTTTATCGGTAATTTAAAAAAAAAAACCTTGTAACTATTGTCATGATTTCCAAATATGAATAAGATTTGTTGTGATTTAATAATATTAAAAATAAACAAAATTGATAGTATTTGATACGACCAAAAAGTTTATAAAAACTCTTTGGTCAAATCTTTGACTAGTGACTTGATGTAACAAAAAGAGGTCGGACAGTTCCCGCCCGAAAAAAAAAAAGATTATGGTCTTCTTCTTGCTTTGGAGGAGAGGAACAAAACGTTTTTTGTAGGGAAGTAATCTTTGTTAATTACATATTGGAAACCTAGTATTTAATCTTGCTGTTAATTAAAATACTAAGTTCTGTATTCTGGACGTATGCGTACAAATTCGTAAATACAGTTGTTGGTACTGGAAAAGGCGTATTCATTTCACTACTTTATAATATTAGTATGGACAAAGAAATGTCAATGTTATTTTCAACATGCGTGTGTGTCTGTGTTTTTCATGTCATGACATGCCCAATAGTTATCCTGCACTGCTGGACTGGTTGATTTGAAGCGAGATCCAATACGCATTGCATTTACAAGTTGTTTAGATTTTAGCTCTGTTTTTTGTTGCTGGTTAATTGAAATTGGTTGTACATAAATGAATTAGAGTACATATTGATTTCTGATTGGTGGTCATAATTGAAAATACATTTATTCTAGGTCGTTCTATGTTTGTTTATTAACGTGTAACACGTGAAAAAATGGTTTAGAATGAAAATGGAATGGATGGGTTTGGAATGATGTGCATAGTGGCGCAGCCTAGCAGATTCCTAGTCTACACTGAAAAAATACATTCATTTTTACGCTGTTTTATTGCGAATAAAGAGTGATAGATAGATTCACGCCTATAATCCCCGAAGGGTAAGGCAGAAGTGCCTAATAGTACAACCAACATTTCACGAGTTATGTTTAAGTCCCATGTAATAGGGGCGAGCCTATTGCCATCTGCCGGGCGCAGATCCAGACTCCGTGGCTGCTACTGAGAAATTCCTCATGGAAAAACCCAATCACAATTTGCCCGACCCGGGAATCGAGCCCAGGACGTCATGCTCAGCAGTCACGATGGCGACCGCTAGACAAACGAAGCAGTCAAAATGTGGCAGCGAGATGTTGAATAAATAGGTAAATATTGTTTTACTCCGTCAAATCAAATCAAAAATCAAAATCAAATCATTTATTCGCATAGAATGTAGGTATTTTACAAAAAAGTTGGTAAAAATATATAATTATATTGACCCGTGCACATTCTGCCTGAGTATTGGCATGCAAAATTTAACTAATTAAGTTATAAATTTAAATACAGCTACGCTAGATAATAAAATAATTAATATAATAATTTTAAATTTAAATTTCAAACTTAAATACATTAATAAGGAAAACTAATAAAATAATTAATATAACAATTTCAAATTAAAATGTCAATAATAGCTACTTAATGTCAATTATAGTTAGTGTCAATAATATCTACTTCATGTCAATAATACAAGGTTCATGGTGTATCCGTACTTTTAAACATTTGATAATAACCATCATAATATTATCTATTAACATTAGTATGTTATAGTAGATACCACAGGTAGCAGTAATATAAATGAGGACGAACTTTTAGCGTGCTCTGTAGCTTCTGAAGTATGAAAAATGATAATCCCACCCAAGACTAGTTAACAATAGCAAGTGCTTAACCTTGCTATTAAATCAGATACCCACAAAGCCTTCTACCGTATTCCAATTTATATGAAAACAATATATCACCTATGGCATTTCAATCAACGATAAATCTCCAAATGATAAAGATCGTAATAAACCGCTATTTCATCTCACAATCTCGATACCCACTCATACAAGTATTGTGCAGATTGACCACCTAGATCTAGTAATTTTGGTCCTATTTATTGCCCCGATTTTGGGCCTTCAATCCGCATACGAATTACAAACTTACGTCGCAGCAAAACTGAAAACATCGGTTGTTTGTGAAAACGCTAGATTTTTTTTAACGGTGAAGGAAAACATCATGGGAAACTGGCATGTCCAAAAAATGTGACCAAAATTGATAAGACATGCGACATCCACCAACTGGGTACGTGGTGGATTACAGCAAATTATTTTTCTTACAGAAGAGGACTAGCTTGGGGGAATTTTGTAGGGTGATTAATATGCTACAGCCTGTTCACACGGCTTCCGTCATTGACGACCCATCATAAAACATGATACGTCATGACGGATGGACGTTCACATTGCATACGGAATCGCGTTTTATCACGATCCGGAAAAAAATAACAAATTGGTGTTCACATTAGTTCCGTGATTTTTCGGTAGCGAACGCATCGGCGAATCCGGCACAAGAAATCAAGATCCGTGTTAAAAAAAAACTGCTCTAATCAAAATAAAGATGTTATGAATAGAACTTAGATTATTTAAACAGGCTGGACTTTCTCCATAGATCCTGGGATTTTCATAAAAAGTAGATTTTTCCAATAATACCGTGACACATACATTTCGATCAAAACAGCCTAGCGGGTAAATTAAACCAAGTTGGTTACAAAATGTTAATTTACTGAGATTTATTGAGATAAATATCGTGAATAAATTGCTTTGGCAAAAATCTTAATGTAGTGACGGTATGTGCCTGTGTGGTGGAATCGGAACTTTGTATTAGGTTGATACTGAAATTTATTAAAATAATTATTATTTTATTCTTCCCGCCTTAGCCGCTGGCTCTAAAAGCTTGAAATTTTACATAAGATTTCCTTAACTTCGTAGATGTGTTACAATTAGCAGTTTACGGTGGAGGGGTAGAAAGTTTGGACCCCAATTTTTGATCGGGGTCATAATTGTTGCAAATTAGGTGTAGTATCACCCATTTCAAAGATTGGACCTAAACCAATCTCCCTGTATAACAAATGTGAATACGGAAAGATTTTTGAAATGCTAAAAAGGGGTTAATTAGAGGATGAATATTAAAAAAAAAATTAAACAAAAAAGAAATTCATCCCAAAACAAAACCGCTAAAATAATAACTACGTAGATTTCTCCCCCTCTCATCTTATTTAGGGCCTTATCTCTTATCTATAAAAGGATCTAAAGTAAAATCTACGAAACTTTTAACAATAGAGATGTATCAATTCTACATGTGCCAAGTTCAACCGACTTCCATGTACATATGTAGGTACATACCGGTCAGTGTGCCAGATACATACGAGAAGGTATTAAGTCTATTGTTATATTTTAGGGTGTTTCACTACGAATAGAAATGTAAGAAGCATTAAAGCTTTTGCCAACTAAAGTTAGTATAGGTACCTTTGAATAGGTTAACAACATTTTGTATTTTGTAGGTAAACACATTTTCATATTTATTATTCAAAAAGGGACTCATGGAGTTGGTTAATCGTGTAAGTATCCCTTTTCATGCATCTACAAACAATTATTTATGACTGTGCTAGAAGAAAACGTTTTCTTTATTTTATCATAGGAAACTGTTATTTTTCAAGAATAATAAGCCAGGCGAGCCTATTGCAATGAACCGGGCACAGATTCAGACTTCGAATTCATACAGAGATCCAAGTTCCAGGTTCATGCTGAGGAATTCTTGAAGGAAAATCAAATAACACTCTGCATGTCCTGGAAATCCAGTCCAGAACCTCAAGATCGGCAGCTGAGTTTAGAACAGTGAGGCAGTTATTTTTATATTTTCTAGTATTATTCATCAGCGGCTACTATGTATTTTGTGCTAACCACAATCAACTCAAAAGCGTGATGTTGCATATACTTATGAATAAAAAGGAACATTGCACAGTTGCACATCTGTAATTTATATGTTAATCTCGTTGATAGCAATATGCAATATGTTGTTGAGATCTCTTGCGATGAGAGTTTAAAACCTTTTCACTATTAGGGTTAGAAATCTTGCCGGGTGCTGCGGGTTGTTCGAAAGAGATACCGCGGCCCCGGAACACAAAGGGCGATGAAGGGACATGGGTGGGTTTTAGTCAGTAAAAGTCTGACACTCCCTCCCGCTCAGCCCAGAGCGGGAGAAGTCATTTGATGATTTCCCATCCGGAGGGTTAGAAATCTAGTGCCATCAAAGTTTTCACAAGCATATGATTGGTTTGTCACAACCATCATCATTCTCATGCCCTTATCCCAATTTATTTGGGGCCCACCACGTCTTCTTCTTCCATACTTCTTTATTGCTCGTCATCTGAGCAGACACCTCTTTTCTTGCCATATTATCCTTCACACAGTCCATCAGTGTCAGTTTTTTGGTCTTCCTCTGGTTTGTTTGGTTTGTCACAGCCAATTTTTCTAAATAACAGTGCAGTGTTAATAATATTGATTCCTACCTCCCAGTAATTACCTCTCTGATCATTCATTGGTCACATTTTAATATCGCCCGAAAATATTCCTTTTTTGGAGACGAAAGCCTTAACTTTTGAAGCCATAACTGTTTATTTGTGTCAAAAGTATTGGGATACTTATTCATTGGTTTTCTCTATAGGCATCGAAATATTAAATCCAATATACGTTTCTTAAAAATGGCCGACTGACAGCTGTCAAAATATAAAAGAGACGTTGACCCCAAACCTACGAACGATTTAAAAAGAATGTAAGTACAAGCACTTTACTATAACAATACGAACACCTAAGAAAAGGCAGGAAACACAGCTAGCATTGTTTGAAGCCAAATGAATTTAAAGTAGGCTCGGTGGCTATAGTAACGAATCCGCGGAACTTGACGTGTTTCCGCTTCAAAGACTGTTACTTTACTATTACCATAGTTTTTGGGTCAGCGGTTTAAAATCTTTGAGAGCTAAGACCACCCTGAGGTAGGTGGGACTCGTCATCATCGCCTAGCCTTTTCCCAATTATCTCGTGGTCGGCTTCCAGTCTAACTCGATGCAGCATTTCACACGCTCGGACTGCCAAGATAGGCATCCCTGGGTAGGATTGATTGTCAGGCTTATGGACTTCTGAATACCCTTAATGACTGCCAAAGTTCTACAAATGACAACAAAAATAACAGTTAAAAGCGCTTTCCAAAACACGTGGGGTTTCGGTGTCTTAAGGATGGTCACCCATCCGCGAACCGATATCGGCAAACGTAGCTTAACCTTTAACCGTGCGACTCTTAGATTTAGCCACGCGCCTCCCTTGCCCGTGAATTACATTCAAAAGCAATCAGTAAAAAAGCTCAGTCTACAAAGTTCCGAAGTAATTTGTAAGTGCCTAGTGCTTGCCTCATGAACAGACTTTTCCAATTATGCACGCTACGTTAATGAAAGAAATTCCCATGTACGATAACTTGCAGTTATTTTACTTTCACCGCTGATGGCGACAATGGGAAAAGGTTTCTGTTAGGGCTGCCTCAAGTCGTTGATTAGTTAGACTATAAGACAAACTGACATTGTATGAGCGATGACGACAGATGACAATGATGAACGTCCCTTTGTGGCCTTGTTTTGTTCTGTCTCCTGCTGATATGGAGGGAAGTGGAAATTATATTCTTCTCTGATTAATTTCGATGCGGGATCCAAGACAGTTAAATTGTTTCTTTGGGACTTTGTCAAACTTCATCGTCTCGGCGCTTTTCTGGTGGTCGCCACTGTAGATTCTGGCTTTCAGGATTTGATTTGGGCATAGGGTGGTGGCCTGGTCCCAAAAAAAAGATGTCAATGATGAATAAGTCAATATGTTTTGAATTGACATAAGCTGTCAAAAATAAATTCTGTCAATCCTGTTGAACGTCGCTGTAGAAACAGGAAGCGACTACTATTGTCTACGGCCCTCAGTAGCACAACACATTGTCTAACGAATCCAATCGATCATTATTTAGAGATAAATGTATAAGCAAGAAAAGGAGAGTTGAAAAATGCTTGAGCTTGTCTTGGATAACACCCTCCTTACACAAGAGCAAAACTAAGGCAAACATCTTCTTCTTCTTGGTTTTATTAATTTTTTTATCCAACCAACAGATTAAAATTATAACAGACAGACCAGGGAAACATAGTCCAAAAGGGCGGAGGCCAATTTTCATCCTGGTCGACGCGGAAATTATCAAACTTTATCGACAAAAAATATACGCGTCGAATTAAGAAGTTCCTCCATTTTTTTTCGTCGCCGCCATCTTTGAACCGCCAACCATCTTTAAATCTAACACCGTAAGACCCACACCACTTCCTCCGTTGATAGTAAAAGTAATTTACAGTCAGTACTTCAGCAGATCCTCAGTGACAATAGGCGGAAGCGTTGCGTTGTCGCTCCACATGGCAACCCGCGTGACGGCGCGCGACAAACTTGTGAAATGCGCGCTGACACACTGGCGGAACGAATGGATAGCGCTGGCAGGATATTGCGTGTGGCCCATTGTGTATACACATACCATCACAAACAAAGTGGTAATGATGATGGAGAAGTCGAAAATTTTGAAAGTTTTTGAAGAACTACGAAATTGTCAAGGCCCTTCTGGTAGCAAAGTATACTATGCATTCTTCAAATATGTTTAAGTAGGTACCCAGTAGTAAGCCATCCTTAGAGCCAATAACCGGACAGAAATTCAGTTTTAGGGCTGATGAAATGACTGTTTTACACACAAACAAAATAACAATTTTCTCCACCTTGGGAGCAGGACCCTACATTTTTTCAAGACTATGCCGACGAGGCAGTAAAAGTTGTGAAAGCCGCGCTGACACAATGGCGGAACGAATGGATAGCTCTGGGATGTTGTGTGTTGCGTATGGATATTGTGTGCCAAATCATTGTAGGTACGAGTATGATCGCCTATGCCTAATTTGCGCAATCAGCGGAGGAGTACAATACTTACATTTTGCCCCATGGCAAAAGCCCAGTCTACGAATCATATTTTGTTCAACACACAGCCTGACACTGACCGTCAAATTGCAAAAAACGTAAGAAAATTTGAATTTCGCGGGCTACCCTGGCGGTTCCATCTTAACTATACTTTGTCAGACCTTGCAATAAACCGAAGATGTTGCGTCTACTTTATGCGAAGTTTAATAAAAAAAGATTAAGAGCAAAATTTATGTGCCAATATAGTCTTGCTAACTTAATATACCTAGATTTTACGAATGTTTTGGTAAACATTGAAAACTCCTTAAGTCTTAAACACATACATACATACATTAACTCACGCCTTATTCCCGTGGGGTAGACAGAAACCGCAGAACGCCACCGGTTACGATCCTTACATATACATATAATAAATAATAATAATACCAGCCTCTACTATCCCACTGCTGGGCAAAGGCCTCTTCTCAGACAGAGAAGGCACGAGCATTGATCACCACGCTTGTTCCACGGTTGGTGATTTCAGACTTATATTAATTATAAGTCCAGGTTTCCTCACTATGTTTTCCTTCACCGATGATGTCCAAGATAAACTTAGAAAGTACCTATGAATTGAAAAAGTCACATTGGTACTTGCCCGTATTTGAACTCACAACCTCATGCATGAGAGGCGAGGCCTTAGCCTCTGGGCCATCACGACATCCTAGGTGGCTTGAGTCTTAAACACAATTTGAGCAAAACGGGAGATAGTTTGAATAACATGATATTTCAAATTGTATGCAGCAGCTGACATTACAATATTAGTATTATTACAAAGAAAAACGGCCATTCAAAAACCGCCACCCATCAGCATGCATCATGCAATCACCACATATACAATACACATACAAATTCAAACTCTGTACAAATAATGAAAACAGTTACAAAATAGCGAAATTGAAATACAATTTCTATGCAACATTTTGTATACCTACTACCCGACAACCCGACCGTAACGATTGTGTGTACATAATATATTATAGTTGCGAAAAACGGAGATGCGGTCCCGAGATGAGCGTACGCATCGGCGCGTGCGCAGATTGCTGTGTTTTGCGAAATAAGACCTTATTCTCGCAGAGACAGTGGTGAGTTTGCAAGGGGAAGACGTATTGATGATGATTTGATCGATAGTTGATAGACAGTCAATTTATAAGCTTGTATTGTTTGACGAATTTAACTATGTTGAAAGGTATTTTCGTAATGAAAATATAATATAGTAAGAGTTTTCTTGATTTTATATGAATTTTATTGTCATATTGGCAATATTGTCCCACTCCAAGGCAAAGGCCTCCGTTGATTTATTGTTTCATATTAATTCTTAGTGTGTACTGCTGTCGGAGCACCTAATAAATAAATAAATCCATCCATCCAGTACTTATACAGTATGCACCTGTTATTTTACATGTGCGAGTGCATAAAGAAAGGATGGAACTACATATTTGACCCGCACCGGTACCGATCCGTTCCGACTTGTTCTTACTCAGAAAATGTAAGTTTATGCAAGCACCCTTTTCTTAGAGGAAATCCAACCACAAACCTCATTAAACACATGGTAGATACACGTCCTTCACTCAGTAAAGTTAAGCAACACCGTAACTAGGTTAGTCATTAGATGGGTGACCGATATACCGGATGGCAGCTATATTTTAAAGACTCGTGCAGTTATCTCAACCAATATCGTTAGTTTAATCTGTCAGATAATGTTGGAGGCTTATAAACGACCATAAAATTTATTGCCGGTAGCTTTTAGTGATTTCTCAGTTATAGTTGACGATATTTACCCACGAATTTGCCAGTGTATATTATAGAATAACTGTGTGGATATGTCCCCGGCTTCTCTTGCGGGGTCAAATTCATACGACGTTAAAAATACTAATATTGTAAATGCGAAAGTAACTTCGCCCGACTGTAACGGATCAATAGATTTGGATGAAACTTTGCAAATGGATAGACCAAGAACTGGGCATATCATACTTTTACCCCAATGTGTTTGAAAAAGTCGTCTTCAGGTAGCTATACGTTAACATACCGACACACTCATCTTTAAATACCAGAGTCGGAAGAAATATATTCGTTGATTTTCCGAACAATACATAAAATAAGCATAGCAAAGGAATATATCGTTTTCCTCATACTTTCACAAACTAAAAACGCGTGAGGAAATCCTCACACGTAAAAACCTATCATTGCTACCAGCCCGTTCACACGACGACGATCCGTGTTTTTTGACGTATCGTCTTTTTTCACGATCAGTCTTTTTTTTTTGACGGCGGCAATGCTGTTTATATGCCCGTGTTCACACGCAATCACGAATCGTGAAAAACGACGAACACATCTTATATCACGTATCGTCTTTTAAAAATCAGGTGCGTCAAACGGATCGTGATGTATTGTGACGGATTCGCTGATGCGCTCGCTCCCGAAAAATCACAGAACTGATGTGAACATCAATTCTTTTTTTTGGCTGGATAGTGATAAAACACGATTCCGTATGCAATGTGAACGTCCATCCGTCATGACGTATCGTGTTTTATGACGGATCATCAATGACGGAAGTTGTGTGAACGGGCTGTACCGCTAACAATAAAACATAACATGAACACCTACATTACCCGATTTTACTATCTTGTGAATATTGCACTTACTTCAATGACAGCGAACGCAATGTATCGTAAAACGGAAATTACTTGAAAATGTTGCTTTGTTGAGTGGTATTTTTCAGTTATGTATTGCTGACATTGTGGTAATGATTGGTTTCTGGTTTCTTAGTAAAATGGTGTAAGTCTGAATTGGTGATTTTTTGGGAAAATTTGATAGGACTCTCGAATAATGGTTCTCATTTATTTTAAAACTATTTTTAACCGACTTCAAAAAAAGGAGGAGGTTCTCAATTCGGTTGTATGTTTTTTTTTGTGTTTGTTACCTCATATCTCCGTCATTTCTGAACGGATTTGAAAAAATCTTCTTTTATCTCAATGGATCTACTTCTCGATTGGTCCCATAGAAATTTCATCAAAATCGGTTCAGCAGTTTGGTTTTGAAATCAAAATAACTGGAAAAAATGTCATCCAAGTAAAAGAAATTGCGAAATTGATACTTGACAAGGATTTGTGTGTGATACGATAACTAAAAAGGGTAAAATAAAAAAAAAAAAATTGCAAAAAAAAACCGACTTCCAAAAAAACACTAAAAAAAAAGTGGAAAATAACTTTACTTTCGGAAGTCGGTGGCAAAAAAGTCATTGAAACAAACAATAGTCACCGACTTCCGAAAGTAAAGTTATTTTCCACTTTTTTAGTGTTTTTTTGGAAGTCGGTTTTTTTTTGCAAAAAAGTTTTTTTACTTTTTCTGACTACCTTGTTGGTCTAGTGGTCGCAAGGGCAACTGCTGAGCATGTGTGCCTGGGTACGATTCCCAGGTCGGCCGTTATTGGGGTTTTCCATCAGGAATTTCTCAGTAGCAGCCATGGAGTCTGGATTTGAGCCCGGTTGATAGCAATATGGCCGCCCCTATTACATGGGACAACATATGTAACTGGCGAAATGTGGGTGTACTATTAGGTACACCTCTGCCTACTCCTTTGGGAATTACAGGCGTGATTTTATGTTATGTTTTACTTTTTGCAAGTCTATACAAATATGATAGTTTTGGGAATACTGCCAAAATCGATTAATGCGGACTATTTATTAAAGTTAAATAAATAAATATCGCTGGGCATTACACACAGCGCCATCTGGTGCAACACTAAGCAACGAGGCTTGTGTCGTGGACACCAGATAGTTGATATACTACATAGATACTTTTTGTTTGTAAATACATACTTATTATACATATAAACATCCATGACTCGGAAACAAATGTCCATGCTCATCACACAAACACTTGCTCCTACCGGGATTCGAACCCGGAACCCTATGAACGTAAGGCAGCCTCACTACCGCTGCGCTATTCGGGTCGTCAAGTCGTAAAGTTCCCACGTTGTTTCGTTGACTATTCTAAAATATCGCAGTATGAAGTGTTGTTGAAGTTCTACCTACGTGAAAAACTGTTTGCCTTTTTCTGAATTGATTACGAAAGCAATTGTCAAACCTGACGAAGATGCGTGCAAAGAATAGTTCAAGAGAAAAGGGGGTATCGCCTCCAACCAGGATTTCAAATTAATGTAATCTGAACCTTATAATTCCTGGCAGAATCTAAGCTATTTGATTGAATCTCTCGATTCAGTTGAATTTTGTAATAAAGCCCATAATGTATGTTTGCAATGAACTCATTATACTTGCATTGGGTACGTGTATAGGCTTGTAGCTTGACATAAGCGGGACACTGTTCCCAGCAGTTAGTTTAAAGATTTATGCGACAACATATCTTTTATCTGGCTGTCACTGATCGTGCGTGAATTACGGAAGAGTCCTTATTCAAGCAGTTGTGACATTAGATAACAAGGTGTAAACGGACCCTTCACGAAGCCGTCACAACCAAGCATTCTGTACATCAAACTAAGTAACCCTGTGAAAAAATTATTGCTGTGAAACGACTTTTTTTCTAGTCTTGCTTATGGATAAGCCTCAATGGATGGTGATCTGTCCACGGACCGTCACGGCAAAAGTAGCTTAACCTGTAATAAACCCAAGAGGCTATTTTAACCATGAGCTCCTCCACTTTCTAGCTAGTAGTCACTCCCGACTTAAGTGTGTGTGATATTTTTATAACTCCCACTGGTGGGCAACTGCCTCCATATCCTTCCAGGTACTCTTCTCCTGCCACCTCGAACCGGCCTTCGTGATGCGCGTCCAGATAATCTCCGCTCCTCTTTCTAGGCCGGCCTCGGCGGTGCTGTTCATCCTCAGGCACCAATCGCGTTGAAACCTTTGCCCATCATGCCCATCGATCGTTATGCACGCGGCTCACGTGACCTACCCAATCCCATTTGAGCAGTGTACTATTATACAATAATTATGTCGTTTTAAAAAACAACGCAGTTCGTAAAAATGATGCTCAACCATTATGTCCCGTCGTCCATTAACAGTATCGATCGGATGTAACACTTTGGGTAAACACTGATTAATATTACACGGACATTATTACTACTAGATTGGTTCTGTACATTATTTAGCGATTATAGTTATTTCTATTCAGAAGGTATTGGCTTTATGGGTATTTGATATACATATGTACATATAACGTGATAGTTTTTTGTTTTGGAAACTCTTTGATACTTGACCTAAAGGCTGTAATAAGGGTGGTATTTGTGAGTGCTAATACATGATCGGGTGCCACATGATTCAGCAGTATTTGTTGAACTACAAAACCGACGTAAAGCAATTTTTACGGCGTTCCCTCACCGAGAGCATTCGCCTGTATTGTAACAGTTCAGATTCACTTGTTTCTGTACAAAATCAAATCTTGGATTGTTACGTTACAGGCGAAGAATTCGTTGCGGGATCGAAGACAGTTAAATCGTTTGTCTGGGACTTCGTTGAGCTTCATTGTTTCGGTGCTTTTCTGGTGGTTTCCACTGTTGATTCTGGCTTACAGGAGTTGCAGTGGCTTGGGGATAGTGTGGCGGGCTTGTCCCAGTTACAGGCGAATGCTCAATAGGGTCGAACCCTATTACATTGGACTTAAACATACCTGGCGAAATGTGGGTGAACCATTAGGTCCACCTCTGCCTATCCCTTCGGGGATAACAGGCGTGATGTTATGTTATGGAATTACTTATAAGTCATCGGGCATTTTAAGAACGCTATCGATTTCATGGTTGACCTTTTTCGAAATAGAACGTTTGGAATTCATTGACCAACTTAGTTAATTTGCTTGTGGAAAATTTTCTTCCGATCAATATCTACATAACGATGGCGAAGTGCCAATAACACCTAACTGGCAAAGTCAAAATTTTACACAAACTGAAAAAAACGCTTAATATCTTGAGTTCCGCTGAATGTGAGTGTTTTTACAAACATTCGACAGGCATAAGGCTTATTATTTTAATAATATAATAATACTTAGTAAATTCTATGTCCCAATAATCTTAATTCAATATTTTCGACATCCAGTCCTCCTCCGTCTCTGCCTACACCAATTCTCGTAACAGTATGAATATTTAAATGAGCCGACGTTCCCATGCCTCTGATCAATGGTATTCCTTCTCAGCCGACCTTCTCGGAAAAGGTGGCCTTGAGATTTTTGAAGATCGGTCTCGGAATATAAATGGGTACTTAGTGCCTTTAGTTTATCGCTTTGTAATTTGAGTGTTTTTGGAGTATATTAAGCGTAATGCTTATTTTTGGAATGTATTTTTTTTCAATGCTTTTTAAGGTTAAAATTAAAATGGAACTGGGCTGGCCACATATGCCGCATGTCGCATCAAAATTGGGCCTAAGTGGCAACAGATTGGGTTGCAAACAACAGAACCCGCCGACGCGGTAGACACAGAAGGAGATGGCGTGACGAGCTGGACTCTTGGACGCTGGATTGGGCCCAAATAGCCCAAGATAGAGAAAAATGGAAAGAGGGAAGGGAGGCTTTTGCCCTGCAGCGGGACACATGAGGCTCATAATAATAAATAATTAGGGTTACTCAGTTACTGGGTTGTGGAATTCAGATATTGAGCTGCCTTGGGTTTGGCTGGAATCCACCCAACATAATTAGAAAAAAAACTAATCACTGAATAAATTAACCTGCTAATTTGTGGCCCGAAAGTCTGACAACCAGTCTTACCAAAGGATATCGTATTACTCCGCACTAACTGGGTTGTGGAGGTCAGATAGCCAGTCGCTCCATGAAAAATACTGGTATTCAGCTGCATCCGGTTAGACTGGAAGCCGACCCCAACATGGTTGGGAAAAGGCTAGGTGGATGATGATATAATCATTCTCCATTTTTTTTTAAATTACGTTAAAAAATTATGCACACCATAAAGTTATTATCACTTAGTACCAACACCTACTCCTTTTACTGAGGTGACAAACCACAGTTAACTATCTTTATCAAGTATCGACCAGATCAGTTTATCTCAATAAAAGTCGCCCGTCGGAAATAATTAACGTCGATTGCTTGACAACCTGTTACTAGAGTGGTGACTGTGTTGTTGCCGTCAACTACCTTTCATTCAAGTACGTCTAGGTTTTAAATACGTTTTCCCGAACCCCATGTAGAGAGATTTTAATTTATTTTACGCTAATGTCACGCTTTCGTGCTACCTAGCACTACCTAGCCCTAGTTCCACTTAATATTATACCTCTTGTTCTTCATTCATTAGATTACATCAAAACGAGTATCTGTTACTAGCTGACTCGCGCAACTTCGCCTGCGTAACATTTTTGATTGATGCTCCGCTCCTATTGGTCGCACCGTGGTGTTATGTACCTAATAGCCTTCCTCGATAAATGGGCTATCCAACACTAAAATATTTTTTCAATTCGAACCAGCAGTTCCTGAGATTAGCGCGTTCAACCAAACAAACAAACTCTTCAGCTTTATAATATTAGTATAGATTAAAATCTACTTCATCATTCTCCTGCAATTATTCCAATTGATTAGGGCAGCATGTCTTCTTCTTCCATACTTCTCTATTACTCGTCATCTCATCAGACACCTCCTTTCTTGCCATTTCAGCTTTCACACAAACACGTTATTCTAATCATGTTATTAAAATCGACTTAAATCTCTAAAAAGCGTTATCAGAGTAATTAATTCTTCCGATGACCATAATGTTAATGTAAATTCCGTCATCATTATCGCTTTCATGCTCAAAGCGTGACTCCTGCGCAGCCGTCACCGATGCGTAATCCTAACGCTTCGTCGCACAAGCAAGCGCGTGCGCATCGCCCATCTATCACTGAGAACTATGTGCGAACTGTGTATGTGTAAATGTGCGCGTTTTGATTGTAATGGTTACAAAGTCATTCAAATATTTAAGCCGCTGGGCGTAAAAATATACGTTATTTTATGCTTATACCACCGAATCAGACCAACCTGATGTGTATGTATAGTGCTAACAATTGAGAGAGCGTGTATTCGAAATTTAAAACAACAGTAAATTATGCCTCCATTTTGTTTCAAGTTTCAAAAACAACATCAGGTCGGCTTCCAGTGTAACCGGACGCAGCTGAATACCTATATTTTACATGGAGCGACTGCCTATCTGACCTCCACAACCCAGTTAGTAGTGGGTAGTACGATACCCCTGGTAAGACTGGCTGTCAGACTTTCCAGCCACTGACTACCTGTAACGACTGTCAAAGACCTACAAATGACAGCCGGGACCAAGGGCTTAACATGCCTTTCGTGGCACGGAGGACACTCGGTATATAATGGGCGGTCACCCATCCACAGACCAACCTAGGCAAGTGCGGCTTAACCTTAAATCAACCCGAGCGGCTGTTATTATTTAGCCGCGAGCTCCTCAAGTTTTAAAGTCATTAATGCTGGTAAAATGGGTGTCATCCTCTCCAGCACGACCATGGATGATTACCTTAATTTTAATGCGGTACATATTCATGAAAAAATGTGTACTTTATTGTACTAACGACTTTAAAAAATGTACTCACATATTTTCGCTGTTATAACATATCGACCGTGGCCGTGCTAGGTATATCCTTTCTGCCACGACCACTGTAGATTTTAGATACTTTTTTCAACTTTAACATGAAAAGTTACGTAAATATATTGTACTGAAATGTACTCCATTTTATATATAATTTTAAGCAGTTTAGCGTGATCATCATATCGACATCGCAAAATCTTTATTGATATATGCCGCTATTTAATAATTATTATAAACGTAAAATGGTGATCTTATTTGAATACCTACTATAAAAACAAACTTTATTAAATATAGACAAATAATAGTACGTAACTATTAGCAAAATGACTACCTACCTTATTACTTTATTAGCTACTCGCAGATTGTGAGAATGGCAAATAGACAATTAAAATTTTACGATCACTCTTTGCTTATAACGTCACCATATATTCTCCCGTATTATGTACTAACAGAAAATTGCGTAAATATATAATGACCGTCTTTCTAAGCCACAAATCATTTGAATATTAGCGTCATGTTGCGCAGACGCAGCGGACTTCGCACTGAATATTGTAATTGCATGAGCATACTGTATTGTGAACTATGAAATGTTAGGCTGTCGCTCACACCGAGGTGAATGCGATGTGTACATGAAAATTGTGTATTATTGTAACCAGAGGGCCTAATCCGTTGCGTGGTTTCCCCACTGCTTTAGATAGAGGGTACGAAATGGTTTCAAGACCTTCTTTTTATGTTGCTCCATCTGATCCTACTTTCAGCAGCATGCACGGTTTCCGAGACCACAAACATAAATGCATCATCAGCTTACAACGTTTCGCCAGTGCGAGCCTATTGCCCTCAACCGGACACAAATCCGGACTCCGAGGATGCTTCTGAGAAATTCCTGATAGAAAAACCCTATAACACTTTGCCCGACCCAGGAATTGAACCCAGAATCCACTCGACCAACGAGGCAGTCCACTACACACACAGTCAACGATATAAAACCACAAGCAAAAAAGAAAGTTGCTCATACAAACAAGCGCCATTGTTTTACGACGTGTCTAAATGTGTGTGTAAAACTCTAAATTGCTAATAAATATTTAACACGAATAAAATAACAAACAAATCACTGAATAAGTATTCAGCTATGAGCGAAAGAGTGCACCTTTTGAATATTAATTGAAAACGAAAAATTTTTCGGCGTACGTTGCAAGCATATCCGAAACATTGTATCACGTTGTACATGTGTGTTTCAGAGGATACTATTTATTTTTAGATATCTGATCTTGTGAGGGCCTGGTTCTTTAACCTTAATTGTTTCGAAGTTATTTTATTGCTGATTTTATTGAGCAATTTTCAATCAAATAACTTTTCTGGCTTCTTTTCACCCTGACTTGGATTTTGCACTGCAGCACAAAGGCCTCCCCACTCTCGTTCCTCTTATCTAATTTTACGAGATTTTTTGAGACTTGTAACCAAAGTCTAGTGCTCAGTTTTTAGCAACTCTGGGACTGTATCTATAAATATGTAGTTGTGTTTATTATTACAACTCTCAATCACAAACATATTTACATACACTCCGGTGTAACAAAATCCAGTTAATTGCGAGTCATGTCAGCACGCCACGCCATGATACTAAATGAAGTAACCAGATTCGTGATAGAGTAAAATGTGTTCGTTCATCGGGAAACGTACTAAGGAATCGACCAGGGTGAGAAGATTGCACGGAAGCTGAAGCGGGCACGTAACCAGGCATAAAACTGCCCCGTTTTTCTATACCCCATAGTGGCGGTGGTGGACGCATACCGCACGACTGAGCGATTTACAGTCCTGTCACAGTTATGTTACCTTTGACAACAGCAACCTTATTTCAAGAAGAATAAAGACCACGTGATGCAAAATCAGTAGCAACATATTTGTGAAAAGACTGGAGTTAGCGAGCCATCGTCTATTGTTTCACCCTGCGGAAGAACATCTATGGCCGCAACTTACGTCGCGTTCATTTTGTTCAGCATACGAACGCGTGCTTGGGCCGACTTCGGATTTTTGAATTTGTTCGCCTACTTTTCGGAACAGATGAATGCGACGATCGGAATTGTCGGATGACGGATCGAATTCGGGATACACTGTGGTCAAGCCACGTACTTCTGATTTTTCGGAATCATGTGCGTATCGTATAATTATCACTTGCTTCGGTGAAGGCAAACGTCTTGAGGAAACCAGCATGCCTGAGAGAAATTTCTCGACGGCTTGTAAAGCTAAGTCAGAAGCCCATGGGTGGCATAAAAACTCTCACACCAGGTTAGGCACTAACCACACGAGGTGTGTCTGCCAAATATGAACTGAAACTGTGGTCAGCCAAATACCCTGCCCGCCCCAACGTTCGCTATCGCGAACAATACCACTATAGTCACCAATCATGCACCCTGGACGAAGCCTAACTTTTGCGTTTGATCGTGCTCTTGTTATAATTATGAGTGATTTAGTGAATGTTCGCGTTATAATTGTGTTTTCATGACGATGAAAGAGAAAGATACGGTATTGAAATGTGTGAGTTAGTGTATTTTGTGTGCAATTGGTTGGAAAATTATAAAATTAAGCTTGCGTTTATATGGTGTACCGCAGGGAGGTATTTTGGGTCCAATTTGAAAAAATATGATATGAATATCGAATATTCAACACAATTGCTCTCAAAACATCGTGAGGGAATCGACATGTCCTAGAACCAAAAATCTGAAGAATATGTGGCATCCACCAACCCGTGCTAAGCCCGCGTGGTGGATAATGGCCGCCCTCTGACAAAGCAGAGGTCTTTATTCCGTCGGTGGGAACGTAGTAGACTGATAAAAACTTGAGCTTTTATTTAAAACTTTTTGTTTTCTCTCTGAATTAAATTCAATGTACAACAAAAGTACAATAAAACAAACAGTTGCTTATTGAGATGCAAAGATATCTGAGTCACATCTCCTGAGTCACACAAACTCAAACTACAAAATTTCGTACACCGATATACAGCATGTATCAGAAAAGAGTGGTCATATTAAAAGGGTATGCTACAAACCATCAAACTCAACATCTTTTTTCGTGGAACCAAAATCGTAATCATGATAAAATAATCTTCTGCCTCATATGATAGTAAATTTCAATACCTACTCTACTTAAATGTATAGGACAATTATTTCTTCGCAATTACGATGAAGAAAGTTGTTCAGTTTGATGGTCTGTACATACCATCACCATCTGGATAGCTTTTTCCCAACTATGTTGGGGCTGGCTTTCAGTCTAACCGGATGCAGCTGAACACCAGTATTTTACATGGAGTGACTGCCTATCTGACCTCCACAACCCAGTTAGTACTGGGTAATACGATACCCTTTGGTAAGTCATACAGACTTTCGGGCCACTGACTTCCTGTAACGACTGTCAAAGATTTACAAATGACAGCCGGGACCAACGGCTTACCGTAATTTTCGAGGCAAGAAAGAAACTCAGTATGTAATGGGCGGCTTAACCTTATGATTGATCCGAACGGCTGTTTATATTTAGCCACGAACTCCATTGATGGTCTGTACCCTTAAATATGACCACACCTCTCCAGTATACGATGTATTAATACCCAATATACATAATACGTATGTAAAACAAAAGATTGTTCTCACGAACCTTTCACATAAAGGTGCGAACACATATGTAGATGGTATCGGAATAATTAGTAACACCATACGAAGAATTATTTGAAACAACAATGTTTTTAACAATGAATACGGGTCTTACTTGTCTAGTTGATTTAATTATGTTTGTAGTGGGAATTGTGTAATTGGGGCTAGAAGATGAATGAGTAAGTGGATAAAAATAGTGTGGACACAATGGCACAATGTTTTGAGTGCGTCACATGGAGTTTTACCGTAAAAGGTATTTTTCACCCCAAAATAAAAGTCGTTCCCATTTTTGTGTTGGGCTACTTAGTTTCATCTACAGAATGCTTGAGTGACGGCTTCGTGAAGGGTGCATTTACACCTTGTATTTCTTCTTCCATTTTCCCCTGTTAACCGTCATCGTTCACTCCTTTTTCTTTCCCACCACCACAACCTCACCTAACCCATACATCTTTTATTCCCCCTCCCTCTTTATCCATAGATTTTTTATATGTTATGGTATTATTTATATTCAATACTTTTTTAATCACATGACCATAATCTGCCCAGTGATTTTTTATCATATTCCCAGCAGTAACTGTGTACTGTGTTGATTACATCAAAATTATGAAATTACACCAGACATATTGGATTTGTTGGCATAGTCACCAATTGTCGCAGTGTTCCTGCTACTCATAAACCTCAACTAGTATTTAACTTAGTAACGGTGAACAAAAATGAAATTAATGATAATGACAGTAGTTTAGTTGAAACGACTCCTTGAGTTAGAAGTAAATATGGCATGGTCTAGCTAAGTAAATAAATAATAAATAAATTAGAAGGTATTTCTGAGTTAGAATATTATATGCGGAAGGCAAAAGCGAGATGAATCGAGGATTACATCATAACTAGGATAAAATTTTATAGTCTAGACCCTGCAGGGGTCTGCAATTTATAGACCTGAGGGTCTAGACTAGACAAAGTGAGATCCTAACAGCGAAAACGATGTTGGAAAACTTAGAAATCTCTTGGATTGACATGAACATTGAACAAAACAACCATAAATGTTATGTTAGTTCTGTTGGAGAAATACGAAACGATTTGAAGGCGGTAAGCCAATCTGATTTTTTTGAAAAACGATTTTCTCCAAACATCGCACAAGCAAATATCGCGTCCTGTTTTCAATTTTAGGCTTTTGTACCACAATAGAAAGAAAAAACGGCCAAGAGCAACTCGGGCTCATAGAAATTAAAGTTCCGAACCTTCACAGGGAAGTCTGTGGAAAGGTCGTTTGCCTGACCTTATTTTTGTATTATGCATAATTATTAAACATCAGATACTCGTCCGCTGATGCTTAAACGATCACACCGCAAAAGCCCTCAAGCAAGCCTTGCCTCAAGAAAGCAATAAGTCAAACCAACCAAAAACTCAACACACAAATTAAACACCATCTTTAAAACAAAACAAAGGCTAAAGAACACAGCATTCTCAGTTTCTCCTGTCTCTTAGCCACCATTGAAGTGTCTACCAACTTAACGCTCGCTAATTAATAGTACTACGGAATCAAAAGTGAAACTACGTGTGACTTATAGCTCCCATTTAACAGACAATAGCCATAGGGTGTTGTGGTTTCGGAATTCCGGGTGTTAAAGAATTTGAGGGTACCTATTGAAATATCATTGGTTGAAGGATGACCATAGATTTTGAAGAATCATCATAGGAGAGGAGCTCGTGGCTTAATAATAACAGCTGCTCGGATCAATCTTCAGGTTAAGCCACGCTTGCCTAGGTTGGTCTGTGGATGGGCGACCACCCACTACATACCGAGTTTACTCCGTGCCTCGAAAAACACGTTATGCCGTTGGTCCCGGCAGTCATTTGTAGATCTTTGACAGTCGTAACAGGGAGAGTCAGTGGCCCGAAAATCTGACAACCAGTCTTACCAAGGGGTATCGTATTACCCAGTACTAGCTGAGTTGTGGAGGTCAGACAGGCAGTCGCTCCATGTAAAATAATGGTATTGAGCTGCATCCAGTTAGACTGGAAGCCGACCCCAACATAGTTGGTAAAATGCTAGGCAGATGGTGATAATTGGATCATCATCACTCTCCTCCCCTTACCCCAATTTATTTGGGGTCGGCGCAGCATGTCTTCTTCTTCCATACTTCTCTATTACTCGTCATCTCATCAGACACCTCAGAATCATAAAAGGATAATAATATGAATTACGTTACAGATTTTATTAAATCATCAAAATATTTACCTTATTTACAAATTAATATTAGATCTAAAATAAGAATAAAAATATGTACAATTACGGGGCGTCAAGAAATTCGTCCACATCGCTGTCAACAGTAACAACAAGTGCCCAGAAGGCTGGCAGTATTGCCACGTTGGATGGCAATGCTGATTCTTGGGCCAAAAAAGTTACATCACAAAGTGACAATTCAAAACTATTAACTGCGTCTGTGAACACTTTAAAAATCTGCTACTGCGGCCATTTTTGGCACCAACAACCTATATTTTACAATATGTAGTGTTTAGAGAACCAATATGTTTAGGGAATTAAAAAAATAAATTCAATACAAACATGTTATTTCTTTAGGATGGGGAACTAGTTTCAGTTGTACGTGTGTATGATTCAAAAGTGTCTGTAATTGAAATAAATGCTTTGTGCTTGAGAAATGCGTTTATATGATACTTTTAGGTTGACCGTAAATTTTTTGACTATAAATGTGACCATGGTGGTGGAAAATATAAGTGCTGACTGTGAGGTCCTTTCAGCTTCATTGTACAGTTACGCAAGTTTGATTTTCCAGCATAAAAATGTTTCCAAATATCATAATTATAGGCAAAGGAATCTTTTAACAATATTTATTATTACAATATATTTTATTAATATGATAACGGTATCGGAAGATATATTTGGGCAAAACCTGCCGAGATTTGTTCAAAGGGCACAAATCATAATTGAAAGAGATGTGCAACTGTAAACATTGTCATGATTAATTATTTTAATTAATATTTTAAATTTATTTGCTGGGCGTAATTTTAATTGTTTTATATAATATGTTGTTGTATTTTGTGACTTATAGCATCGTATTGGACGAGTCTGTAATATATAAATATAATATAAATATCGCTGGACATTACATACAGCGTCATCTAGTGCCACACTAAGCAACGAGGCTTGTGTCGTGGACACCAGATAGTTGATATACTACATAGATACTTTTTTTTTTTTTTGTTTGTAAATACATACTTATTATACATATAAACATCAATCAATGTTCCTATAATTGGTGTTAAATAAATAACATCCGCTTTTGTCGTTCATCCTACCCATCGTATCATTGGCTTCATCTGTGCGATGTTATCTACAACTCTGCCTATCTATTTAAAACACAAACGTGACGTTTTATACTAAAACAATGGAGTAATAGTTATACCTATTTTACGATCCATGAATTCAAATCTTGAGATACTATAGTTAGTTTAGAAAATCGGTCCATTCAAATTGATAGTATAGTGTTTATGTCAAAATAAATGGCATCACTAGTAAGTTATAACACTTACATATAACTGATATATGTATATGGTCGGTTAAATTGTTCCTACATAACTGGGATAGTTAGATATTTTATAATCCTGTTCTAATTATAAATTATTTAATTTATACAAGGTGTAGTTTTACAACCTGGTCATTTAGTTGTTTTAATTTGACACTATTTCAGAATGAAGCTCTTTTGAAAAGAGGAGAATCACCCGTTTATCGAATAAACGTCTGCGTTTGTTTGTGTGTGTGAAAGGGCGGTTATAAGGCTAGTATTAGACGGGCCGCGTTTTAATACGGGTGGTGTACACTTATCGATTTCCGATATTAAGATAAAAATATAAAAAATACCTACCCATTTTATTATTGATTCGAGTCGAGAATCATTAGCATAGTTACCTCCTTGAATTTGACGAGGATGCAAAGCAACAACTTATATAGTCTGTGGTGAGTGTTTCTGTTGGTGCTAATTAAAATTTTCACGTAAAGAACCCACAGACGATAAGTTACCGCCGAATAAGAACAACTACTATTTAAGCTTTGAGCTACATTAAATTAGTGTGTTAATTTATGACGTGCATCTTGTTTGTGCAGAATTATCAAATAATACCAAAAGCATCGCAATTATATTCCCGTTCCAAAGACGTTGAAGAGATGTGTTCGGTGATCATATTTTTCTAGAGAACTTTTTTTGCAAAGACCTTAGACTACTACCTATATATTTAGAAATAGATAGATCCCTAACATATCCACGTCTAATCCATTTGGAATTCTGCCCGCCACCAACCACAAACGAGCGTGAAGTTACGCCGGTGTGTCCCTCTGAATATTCATGTTGCAACTGGCTTACGTCCGATGGCGTATTGTGTTTGACGGGGCCATATTCCCATAGTGTGTCCGGTCAATTGTGTGTTTGAATGAAACTGGCAAGGTCGATGGTGTATGGGCTTAATTAGGTTTTAAGTGATTTTGTATGACTGTGTGGTAGGCGGAATTTAGAGGGTTTTTGGTGTTGATGGATTACGGTCATATATTAGCAAAAAGAGCGGTCAATGAACCTACAGCCTGCTTCATCCCACTGATGGCCAGGCTGGCCCCATAACTTTAAGTTCTTCCAATCCTGAGCCAATGTGGACCACTGATCATTGAGTTTGTCTAGCTCGACTCGCTGTGACGCCTTCTGGCTGAGTCAGGGCTCCACACAGTGATTCAAGTATGTGTCAGAGAACGCATCAGTGGGTAGACTCACAAGATGGACAATGTCAAGTGTGACGAACTTGTGAAGGTCGCAGAAATCCACCAGGCACTGCAGGTGCTGGGCACTGGCAGTGCAGAACAAGTCGTGACGCTTAGGGGTAGCCCTATCTCCATCAGCGAATGAATTTCTGGCTTAGCTCATGATAACAGTGCACATGTTTAGTCATAATGTGATTCTATTATTATTTACGGTCTAGGAATTGTAGCATAAAGAATAGGAAAATGAGGTAGTGAAATAGTCGAGGCACTTTAACGAGTTTAAAATTCCAAATCTCCATAAAAAAAAAAAAAAAAAATTGCCTGTAACAGTTTCTGAGATTGCAAATATCAAAATCAATATCACCGGCCACGACCTGGTAACAAGATCATCAAAACGCACAAGGCTAAGAAGGAATGACATACTCTAAGGTACATTATTAACCATGGAGTTCCTTGCTAGTTCTCCTCAATAGGGAACGACTACTCCGAACCGTGCACCTTTTCTCGACACTTCATACATATGTATGTAGGTCCCATGAAGGCATAAGTGAAATGAAATATTTAGATTTTGAGATTTTCCGTCACTCTTTCAACTAGAAGAATAATCCTTTCCCAGGTTAATAATAATAAAAAATAAATACCAGCCTATACTATCCCACTGATGGGCAAAGGCCTCTTCTCAGACAGAGAAGCCACGAGCATTGATCACCACGCTTGCACAAGACGGGTTGGTGATTTCAGACTTATATTAACTATAAGTCCAGGTTTCCTCACGATGTTTTCCTTCACCGATGTCTGTGATGTCCAAGATAAACTTAGAAAGTACATATGAATTGAAAAAGTCACATTGGTACTTGCGGCTTTGAACTCACAGCCTCATGCATGAGAGGCGAGGCCTTAGCCTCTGGGCCATCACGATAATGGGTTAAACTAATAAATAACTCCGACTTTTCTTACATAAATATTTTCCTTTAAGGTAAGATTTACTGTGGTCTAGATTTTTTTGGCAGGCTCTCCTACTAAATAGGGTTTTATTCAGCATTGCCGACGAACCACTGCCCGTACCAGTTACCGACTGATTACCTAAAAAGTGTTACTAGTTTTATTTCATCGTATATTTTCAATTGGTGTTTGGGACTGCTTATGTAGAGCCTTGTTTCCGTTATTTATCTATACAAATAAATAACATTGATGTGTCTGTTTGTTATTTCAAAATAACAGCTTTGTACTGAATGCATGTGATAGTTTATATGGGTGCAAAAACAAAAACAAAAAAAAAATGTCGTATGTCTGTTTGTTCCGGCTAATCTCCGAAACGGCTGGACCGATTTTGAAGGGACTTTTTTGGCAGATAGCTGATATTATAAGTAGTAACTTAGGCTTACTTACTTTATTTTAGAAAAAGGATTAGGGTCCATGAAAAAAAAAAACCTTGAAATTGTTAACAAAATCTGATTCAAATAGGGAAGTAATATTTTTATAATAATTTCACGCGGACGAAAGTCGCGGGGCACAGCTAGTATAAAATAAAATCGTAATTATCTACTTTAATAAATTCAATCTAAAAGAATTCTATGTTACGTTTTACGATTTTCTTTAGTGGAACGAAATATTTGGAACATTCCAACTTTCACTAGGAATATTAGAATTCCATTTAAAACTTGCGTAACTTGAATTGTTTCTGGCCATTTATGTAACATTCGTACATATTGTAATCATAAAAATAATGTATAAAATAATAAAAAGAGTTTGCATTTGAAGTTTTTCTTTTTCCATAGATTAATTTAAAAAAAAAGCACATTTCTCTGTTTTATTGATTGATGTATTTTTAAATATTTGTAGAAGTCGAGTTGTGTTATATTAATTATATGTTTTTTTCTCCTATTTTACTTATATGTTCATCGATCGAATATTAACATGATACAAAAAGAAAATACCCATTTCAATCTTCAACACACTGAACTGCAACATAAACTCAAACAAACTCAATTTTCTTAACCTCGATTTAACTAAGTATAAAGAATTAAAATCGTCTAAATATTCAGCTTAGCTATTCACATAAAGTCATTTATATTCTAAATACGGACACTGTTTCTTTTGACAACCATTGACTCCGTACAAAAACGTATTTGAAGTCCGTACAAATTCTATTTGGCGACGACGAAAACAGTTTTTTTTTCTACCAAAACTAATTCACACGCTTACGGTAGCCAAGACATAGTGGAATGGAGATAGTAGGCTAAGTTTGTGTAGCTCTTGAAATTAGCTCGATTTTTCTTTCACCAATTTAATTGTAGGTATTTTTGATTGTTTTTTTTTCTTATTCGGTTCGGCTGGAGGCCAATCCCAACATATTTGGGGAAAGGCTAGGCAGATAATGTTTTTGGTTTTTTTTTGACTTGCGAATGGTTCACAAACTAAACAAAAGGTAAATGTGTCATTAAAATTTCTTGATGTAAAATCAAGGCTAACTCGACAATTTCTATATTTAAATAACATGAATTGGATGAGCTTTCGACAACTACAGGAAAAATACTTGTTTCTAATGCTCACATAGTAGCAACAAAATGACACTAAATTAACGGGCTTGTGATGAAGAAGGCTGCTTGTATCTTTCAAATCCAACATATTTCATGTTAGTTTTCTATGTTACAATCATAATGGTGTACAATAAAATATATTCTACTAGCGGATACCCGGCGTGTACTACGCTGTAGTGCCTAATGCAATTGTTTTAGTAGTCTAAAACCATCTTCGCATTATTGCCTTCCTAATTAGACCGGTTACGGGCACATCGGTTGGATGAATTCAGAGTCTATAACGGACATGCATGGGTAGAAACAATTTTTGTATTTTTTATATTCTATGTGTATATTTTACGTTCTTGTTATTTGCACCAAGCGCACTTTAATTCCACAATTGACTTACTGTACTCCCTCCACTACGCCTCGCCTACAATCACGTCCTTGCATGTACATAGCGGCACGTTGCTAGGCAACTAGTGTTGGGAAATGATAATATCGATGTCACCTCCCAGTGACAAACGCCTAATGTCACCTTACGTATTAGAACGTGGAGTTTATACTGGACTCGTCATCTATGTAGATTAGATTTCGTTTGTTTGGATTATGACTTGGCTAAAGTACTTATGCATATTAGAGTCTCATAACTCTAATTTACATACTTAAGTACTAAGCCAAGTCATAATACAAACTAGCGCGAAATTTGTGTTATTTATGCCAGTCAGGTGCAGTTTAAAAGCCAGACAGCATTTTCGTCCTAGAAAGATTCGATACACTTAAATTCAGGGAAGAATTATATAAATTAGAAATAACCGCCAGTCTGTGGAATTCACTGCCTCTCTCTGTTCTCTGATCATTATAATCTGGATCTATTCAAAGTTCAAGTGAGTCGGTTTCTTCTTTGCAAGCGTGCTCCACCCAAGCCGTATCATCGCTTCACATCAAGCGCGTTGTGAACTTAGTATTTAAAAAAAATAGATAAAAGAATTCCATTTTCCACTTGAAAAAAACTACTTTAGGGCATAGACAAACTGATGAGTGATGTATTATTAAAATTGGCATAAGCTACAGTGAAGTTTATGTCAATCATGTTGAATGACATTATAGAAATACGAATCACTTTGAAAGCGATTGCTGCACTTAACCGTAAACACACAGTAACGAAAACGTGTATAAAACATTAGGCACACTATACCTAATTCATTTAATTCTACACAGTTGAACATTTGGTAGTATAAGAACTCAAAATAAAATAATAACAAATACCTGCCGTTAGTTTCTACCGCTTGCAGGTCGCCTTACCTGAAAAAAGAAAACGTTGAAAGTTAGCTATTAAACTTTTTAAAGTATTTTATACTTTGTACTAGGGTTGTTGATGCTGATGCCGATGCTGATATTAACAAATTACTTAAATAAAACATAAATTACTATAAAATTGTTAGTAAATGTGTTATAAGATTTTGAATAAAAGACGTCACACAACAACTCACTAGCGTCCAACCAATTTACGTTGACGTGACAGCTTTTTTTGTATAACTGATTGGTTAAAACTCCACGTGGCTCGCGCTAAGGGGAGCCTTCAACGAACACGTCACGACTTGAATGTCAGCATTAAAAATCAGCATCGATTGTTGCTGATGCTGATATAAAAAACAATGCTGATAATCCGCGGACGCTGATGCTGATATTCGATATTAGGCTTGATACTTTCAACCAGCATTTTCCACGGATAGAGATTTTTCGAACTATTAACATTATTGATATTTCGTATTACATCCCGGCAACATCGCGATATGACTAAGGTAGAACGAATTGTTGCCAAAAATATATATATAGCTCCACTTCGTTTGACGCGAACAACTGTAAAACTAGCTTTAGTTATTGAATTTGATCCTATCAACCTATTTTATTCTATTTTTTAAAACTATGCCAACCTATATGCGTCCGCCAACAAGAAAGACCTAAAATATGTGAAAAAACTGTTCTATTAGAACCCACAGCATTCAAAACAGCACACATTAACCTCTTCGGGCCAGAAATAATTATGTTAGTAAAGTATTTGTTTTCTTGACCAAACTCTATGACAAGCAGTTTCACTACCGCCAAACTAGACTACACACTGATTTGTTTCCCCCAGACTAACTTACGTAAATATACAAGCTACAATAATCCAAGCCAGACAGCCAGCTTCACACAATGGATGATGGGTGACAGATAGACGACTCGAGCCGACGGCAAGCGGCGCGTGCGTCGATTACTAATACAGTAGTGAATGAACCGACGGACATCGGGAATTTGTTAGTGGGTATGTAGGTAAGTCCGTGGATTAATATGACAGGAGGGAATAAAGTTATTGGTACATTGTATTGATTTGTATTTTGTTAAACTATGTGTTTCTTGCAATGTCATCTGTGTTGATTTAGGATTGCTAGACTTGAGATTTTAGACGCTATTTCCTCAAAACATACCTATAATGTTTTTTTTTCTCTATGCATTTTAAAGTTGAATGCACTATCTCGCTCAGAGCTGAACTCATACCTACATATTTTACGTCAGAAGTTCAATCAGGAACAAAGCAGTCTCATATGAATAGATGGAATACATAAGAACTCGTTGCCATAATTATAACAGTTCTAATTAATTAAAATTTATTTGTTTATTTATTTTTATTTATTTTGTTTTATTTATTTGTTTTCTGACCATTCACGTCATGAGTTTTTTTATCGCACTCATCCTTACACACAACATTGATGAAATTGAGGCAGTTTTCTGAACAATGCAATATATTTTGTAATCGTCTTCTTCTTCTTTATCGTGTGGTTAGTGCCTTACCAGTTGTCAGAGTTGTTATGCCGCCCATGGGCCTCTGTCTGGCTTTAAATGGCATCGAAAAATAACTCTCAGACATGATGCCTCACGATGTTTTCCTTCACCGACGCAAGTGATAATTAGACAATCCCCACATGAATCCCAAAAATCAGAGATGCGTATCTTGGGTTCGAACTTGAGACCTCTGACACACCACTAGGCTATCACTGTTTAATTTTGTAATCAAAGAAGTTGTTCACAATGATTTAACAACATCATCATCTCCTGGCCTTATCCCAAATTATTTAGGGTCGGCGCAGCATGTCCATACTTCTCTATTACTCGTCATCTAATCATATTATTATTATTTTAATTACGTTCTATTTCAGTTCGAGTCAATATCAACTCATTCAGTATATCATATCGATTTTTGATCCGTTTTACTATACACACTAGGCCTAAATTCGATGCCCACTAAAATCAATCATACCTAATTAAACCTAACCTAAATTTCGTTCAAAGCATTCTCGGTACTCCAAATGAAAGTAGCCCCATTACGCACGAACATATCTCTATATATAGGCAACATTAGGCTTTACTGTGTGCCCTAAATACATTACATAAATACCTATTAAGGTCGCATGTGCTCATGGAGATTGATTTATAACTTAATTCAATAAACTACATTGTATATCGGTCTTGTTTCTCTTGGGAATGTAAAAAAGTGTAACGATAATGAATCTGTCACTTTAAAAAATATACAGAATCATTCTATTTCTAGTGGTCGCAATCGTGACTGCTGAGCATGAAGTCCTGGGTTTGATTCCCGGGTCGGACAAATTGATATTGGGTTTTTCCATCAGGAAATTCTCAGTAGCAGCCACGGATTAAAGATTTGTGCCCGGTTGATCGCAATAAGCTCGCCCCCTATTACAATGGACTTAAACATAACTCGCGAAATGTGGGTGTACTATAATTAGGTACACCTGTCGCCTTACCCTATGGGCGTGACGCGATTGCAGGCGTGATGTTATGTCGTTGATTTTGATAAACCGCAATGTTTTAGCTTATCATGTTCTACATATATGTAGACCAATATCAGAACTATAGTAAGCGCCAGATAAACGTGGAATAAAGTTCATTGCCCTTTCCTTAATTTCTCTGCGTAGGCACGCGGATAATAAATTATGAATTGTTTTTCATTACTAAAAACAGGAAAAGATCACGATAGATGTCGATTCAGGACAGCATTATTTCGTTATTATTGTTTTCGCAATTAAGTATGTCAATAAATGTATGTGGGTCAATGACCGTAATTCCACGTTTATGTGGCGCTTACTATAGAGCATGCGAAACCCGGTTTCGTTCCCATAGTAAAACCCGGGTTTTCCGGGATTTTTGTTAAATATTTCCAACATAGGAATCACTTGCAGATAAATGACATCCCTCGGGGTGGATTATGCCCACTCCCTCTCACGGAGCCTGTGTGTTGTTGTGTGAGGCTGCCGTTATGGGCGCAGTGGCGGAGCGATTGACTGCTGCGCTGCGTGTCGCGGGTTCGTTTCCTGTATGGAGCAAATATTTGTATAGCCTACAAGTAGTTGTTCCGGGTCTCGATGTTTGTGTATGTTAGTCTAAATGTTTGTAAACGCACCCAACGATATGGAAGATATTCACAAAACACTTACAATAACTACTATAGTAAGCGCCAGATAAACGTGAAATAGCGGTCATTGACCCACATACATTTATTGACATACTTAATTCCGAAAACAATAATAATGACATAAAGCTGTCCTGAATCCACATCTATCGTGTTCCTTTCCTTTTTTAACCGACTTCAAATAAAGGAGGAGGTTCTCAATTCGGTTATTTTTTTTTGTGTTTATTACCTCATATCTTCGTCATTTATGAACCGATTTGAAAAATTCTTCTTTTATCTGAATGGATCTACTTTCCGATTGGTCCCATAGAAATTTCATCGAAATCGGTTCAGCAGTTTGGTTTTGAAATCAAAATAGCTGGAAAAAATATGTCATCCATGTAAAAGAAATTGCGAAATTGATACTTGACAAGGATTTGTGTGTGATGCGATAACTAAAAAGGGTAAAATAAAAACTTTTTTTGCAAAAAAAAAACCGATTTCCAAAAAAAACACAAAAAAGTGGAAAATAACTTTACTTTCGGAAGTCGGTGGCAAAAAAGGCAATGAAACAAACAATAGTCACCGACTTCCGAAAGTAAAGTTATTTTCCACTTTTTTTGTTGTTGTTTTTGGAAGTCGGTTTTTTTTTAGTAATGAAAAACGATTCATAATTTATTGTCCGCGTACCTACGCAGAGAAATTAAGGAAAGGGCAATGAACTTTATTACACGTTTATCTGGCGCTTACTATAGTAGCATTCTGTTTCGTAACTCCTTTTTTAATCTTGAGATACAAGCGATTAACAGCCCAAGAGCAAGCTGTTCCTGATTCTCAATTTTTATTTGCTCCCAAAATCAACTCACTCTCATCATAAAAGGCCCTATAAACAAGCCATCCATCATACGCAACGCATATAGACAAGACCCGTTAAGTATATTTTTTATTTAGATCGTAGACAAGTATCGATCATTATCCGGTAGACACCCGTTTGATGGGAACTGCGCAGGAGTCGATTCCGTTGTGTGTTTTTGTTTGAACGGAACGGGTTGTGCAAAATTGGCATTAGTAAAAAGTGTTCTATTTTTAGGTTCTTGTTTCTATGTTTAGGTGCGGTTTGACGGGGTCTTTAAGAGGGGTATTATGTGTTTATTTTATTTAATTTCAAAGAGAACAAAACAAATATAACGCCTGATCGTTTCTGGAGTAAAATCGCCAAAAATTTTAACTCCAGCCAAAATTCTGGCTAATTTACTTATTTTTTTCCGGAATGTGGGTAGCCCAAGAGGTTAAGTCAAAGTCAAATTATTTATATCAATTAGTAAGATCATCAAAAGGTATTTTTGTAAACGAAAATTTACAAGGAAAATAATTGATTCAAGTTATAAACTTGCAAAGATAGGGTCCATCCAAAAATTGTCTCTCCCTCTCAAAGTCGATTGGGCTGTAAATTCACCAAATTCATAAATAAATTTCACCTACTTGTACAATGCTTTAACTAAAGCCAATGCTGAAAAAAAATCTCATGAAAATAACCTCATCTGAATGTCTAAAACCTACTTGTAACGACATTAATTTCCTGTTTTACAAGCTAATCAATGCACATCTAATTCTAAAGCCAACTCATTAAAACCTATGAACTAAAACATAAAAACTTTTTTGCAAAAAAAAAAACCGACTTCCAAAAAAAAACACAAAAAAGTGGAAAATAACTTTACTTTCGTAAGTCGATGACTATTGTTTGTTTCATTGACTTTTTTGCCACCGACTTCCGAAAGTAAAGTTATTTTCCACTTTTTTTAGTGTTTTTTTTGGAAGTCGGTTTTTTTTTGCAAAAAAGTTTTTATTTTACCCTTTTTAGTTATCGTATCACACACAAATCCTTGTCAAGTATCAATTTCGCAATTTCTTTTACTTGGATGACATTTTTTCCAGTTATTTTGATTTCAAAACCAAACTGCTGAACCGATTTTGATGAAATTTCTATGGGACCAATCGAGAAGTAGATCCATTCAGATAAAAGAAGAATTTTTCAAATCTGTTCAGAAATGACGGAGATATGAGGTAACAAACACAAAAAAAAAGAACATACAACCGAATTGAGAACCTCCTCCTTTTTTTGAAGTCGGTTAAAAAGAGCCCTTAAAATAGCAATGTTTACTTTGATCCAGAACTTCTCTAACTGGAATGACTTGACTTGTCCTAACCAGAAAAACCTCCTACACCGTTAGCCAGACGAGTCTTATACACTATCGTATTGTGAGGCCGATATTTTTCATAATCATTGGAGATAAAACAATTGAAAGCGTCGTACGCTATTGTTTTATTTGTTTCGGTGTATGAAGGCCACTGACGGCATAGACAGATGACAATCGGTTCGACCCCCTAAGAGCTCATTCACACTCCTTCCGTTATAAAACACGATACGTCATGACGGGTCGACGTCCACATTGCATACGGAATCGTGTTTTATCACGATCCGGCAAAAAAAAAACGAATTGGTGTTCACATTAGATCCATTATTTTTCGGGGGCGAGCGCATCAGCGAATTCATCACAAAAAAAAATTCACGATTCGTATTTTTTGTGATTGGTGATTTAAGACGTGTCCGTAATTTTTCACGATTCGTGATGTGTGTGAACACGGGCGTTTAAAAAGCATTGCCGCCGTCAAAACGAATGACGGATAGTGAAAAAAGACCGGATGCAGCTGAACACCAGTATTTTACATGGAGAGACTGCCTATCTGACCTCCACAACCCAGTTAGTACTGGGTTCCACGATAATCCCTTGGTAAGGCTGATTGTCAGACTATCAGGCCACTACCTGTAACGACTGTCAAAGATCTAGAAATGACTGAATGAAATAGGCAAACAGGGCTTAACTTAAAGATCGACTCGAGTGGCTGATATTTTTAAGCCACGAGCTCCTCACAATACTAGAATCCTATGCCTGGCAAATCTTATTCCATCTTATATCAACTGGTCCATACTGACTTTGCATTCATTAGTAAATACGTTTGCTTTCCAAACACAAATAGTCTAGAAACTGCTCTAGAAATATTATAAGAGGGCAGGATGAGTTTACTTATCAATATTATGGCCCTGTTCGACTGCAGACCACACAAGAACTCGAGTGGCCCATTTTGTGCGGTCTAATTTGTACATAAAGAGCAGTTTGACAGCCACGTGTTGCAATATTATATTTGCAAAAGATCTTCATAGAGAACTGAGAGCAATATGAACGTCACAAGGTGTAAACGGACCCTTCACGAAGCCGTCAACCAAGCATTCTATAGTAGGTCTCAATGTAACGCACTCAAAACACTGTGCTGATGGATGCATTGAATAGAACGGGGATTGTGGAGGTATTTAAAGTCAAGTTAGAACATGACAACTTGTAAAAAAGTTGGAACTTTGACCGCCAATATCTCCATAACTAGAATGTTCAATAACTAGAGTGTCTCAAGCATTCTGTACGACAAACTAAGTAACTCTACACAAAAATCATTTCAGGGAAACGACTTTTTTTAGGGGTTAAAAATCACGTTTTACGGTAGGACTCCATGTAACGCACTCAAAACAGATAGACGCATTAAATAGTGCAGAGGTCATGGAGGAATTTTAATTAAAGTTATAACATTGAAGATTGGAACTTGTGGAATGTTGGAACTTTGACCGCCAATATCTCCTTGGTATTTTATTTTATTATTTTATTTATTAAGGGACAGTAAACAGCTACGATATAATATGTTCACAAATGTCTAATATAGTTATAATATAGTTTCTTGAGTTGGTATGGTCCAGAACAAAAAAAAAATCGCAAGTACCCCGAGAACCTTTCGACTTCGTTACAGATATTTTTACACCCATTAAACTAAGAACAGTTAACTATGAGACACCCATTCAAGATTACATGCTCATCAGTAATGTTTTGCAATCACTAGATAAACCAGATAGTTCAAAGTGAAGGTAAATCTGGTCAAATCATGTCATAATCAGAACACTGAGAAGACATAAAATCATTAATTAACTAGCTGTTGCCCGCGACTTCGTTCGCGTGGACGAAGTTTTATATAATTTTGAACCTCTATTTTAACCCCTTCTTAGAGCATACATACGTCATTTAAGGAACGTTTGTGCAAAGTTTCATGTTTCTAGGCCCAGCAGTTTCAGCTGTGCGTTGATCGATCAGTCAGTGAATCAGCCAGTCAGTCCGATCAGTTCAGTTATATATAGAATAGAAGATGGCAGTTTAATTGCTAACACTTCAAAAGAGTTCAATTGGAATCAATTAACAATATCTTTTAACAACTGTTTTATTCCGGAAATCCCGCTAAATGAAGACATAACATTTAATATAACATTATAAAGTTATGACGAACGGATATTAGCAATTAATTGCCGCGAAATTACAAACTGCGGATATACCTTTTTCTTTCATTCGAAATAAAATAAACAGAGTTTCTAGGGTTACTCAACCAAAGGCTGGCAACGAGAAAAGCTCTGCTGACTGTCGGTCTGTCACAGAGCTGTATCTTATGAATCGTTGTGCCAGTGGGGGCCAGAAGACGGGCGTCGTCGCCGAGGGAGGCCTAGAAAACGGCGTGGCGACTTAGAGGCATTTGCGAGAGATTGGCCGGAGAAAACCGCACGGACAGGAGACTGGAAGGCTATGATGGGGGAGGCATTTGCCCAGCGGTGGGACAATATAGGATAAGGAAAGAAAAATGAACATGGACTTTCTTTCGCCGTTTTCTGCCCGATCTAAATAATGACAATCCACACAATAAATATTAAGTGTTAAATACACACATCAAAAGTGTCTAGGGATCAAGCATTTTTATGCGGATTTCTTGAGATTGAGATGTGGCTTTGTAATAAATTTATGATTTTATAAATTTATATGGATCCTTTTTGGTGCATTTCATAATTTGAATCAGGAACCAAATTCGAGTAAAAGATGAAAATAAGCTGTCAATATTTTCCCTATAAAAACATACAACGCATTGAAGACATTATTAGTGCTACTGTTTCCCTACTACTGATTAAAACCAACGTTATTATGGAGCGGCGACGTCATTTAAGCAGGGAAGAAATGCTCAGAGCCGTGGGAATGATAGAAGCTGGTTCCCGGCAACGTACTGTGGCTTTAGCTCTGAATACAAGTCAGAGTGTTATCAGTCGACTTTGGACACGTTACCGAAGCACTGGTACCGTGGCTGAGCGCCATGGAGGACGGTATCGCTGCACCACACGGAGACAAGACCGATACATTCAAATCTTAACTCGAAGAGCTCCAACAATAACCGCCATGATGTTAGCCGTGAGGCTTCATCACTCTTCAGGGAACTTAATTAGCGACCAAACAGTCAGAAACCGCTTGCATGAAGTGAACCTTCATTCCCGAAGACCGCTACGGGTACCACCTATAGCAATGCACAATCGTAGGATTCGATATCAATGGGCTCTTGAACACAGAAATTGGGCAGAAGAACAATGGCGTTTCGTGTGCTTTTCTGATGAGTCTCGTTTTGGTATGAGACCGGATACAAGACGTATACGACACTGGAGAACCCCTGGACGCCAACAGCGATTAAAATCCTGCCAGGAAGTCCATCCTTATAGTGGTGGAACCATCATGGTATGGGCGGGTATTTGGATCGGCGGAAGAACTGAGTTGATTTGGATCAGAGGCAACCTCAACGCTCAAATTTATGCTGAGACGATTGTATCAGACGTCATCGTTCCTCTACAAGTGCAAATCGGTCCCTTATTTCAGTTAATGCATGATAATGCACGACCGCACACCGCAAGAGTTGTAAGACAGACTCTCGCCGCAGCTAACATCAATGTCCTGCCCTGGCCTGCTCAGTCGCCAGACTTGAACCCGATTGAGCATGCATGGGATATGCTACAGAGAAGAGCTCTGCCGAATATGGAGGGTATCCAGTCGCAAGAAGACCTTTTTTTGTTGTTGCAACGAACATGGGCGGCCATTCCACAGCGTGATTTGGATGAACTCATTTTGAGTATGCCAAACCGATGTTCTTGTGTTGTTAGTGTTCGCGGTAGAAACACGGATTATTAATTGTTTAAGTTACCCAATAAAATTTTAAAGAAAACTGTTATTTCAGTCTTTTTTTCGAACTTTAATGTTAGTGGTTCAAATGTCAAAAATCCCTTTATTAGGAAAATGGCAAATTTCTTTATTAATGCAAAGGTGACTTGGTTTATCGTTACTGTGACAAACGAAAACACTTTATTTGATGAATCCTTAAAGAAAATTTTAATTAATATCAATCAGGAGAAAAGTTATTGCAAAAATATATGTTGATCCCTAGATACTTTTGATGTGTGTATTAGACGATGGTACGGAACCCTTCATGTGCATTGAACTTGCAACACTGCTGCACTGCCGAAAACCGTTGCGAAACAGAATACCGTATAACGCCACAACTTCAAAACGGGCACTCGTCTTTAAGATTCAATGAGAAACGGGTCACTCGTTTTGTGGTCGCTTGGCTTAAGCGTAAGCGCTTTTCCAACAAATGTGAAGAACTTTAGAAGTGAAATAGGCTAATAGGTGTCGGCGTAGCTGAAAGATTTGTGTATGGTGTGACTGCAGTTATGTTCACACAACAATACGCGAAACGCAAACTTTGAGGAAAGGGTCGAAAATACTTTTCCCACGGGTTAGAAACTATTGAAGTATTGAGAAGCTGCAAGTTTCTAGTTTAACCACCACAATGGTTGTTCATAGGTCTCGAGTTCGAAACCAAGACATGCACCTCTGATTTTTCGGAATCATGTGCGCATTGTATTTATCATTTGCTTCGGCGAAGGAAAACTTTGTGAGGAAACCAGCGTGCCTGAGAGATATTTCTCGACGGCATGTAAAGCCAAGTCAGAGGCCCATGTGCGGCATACAAACTCTGACACCTTGTCAGGCACTAACCACAGGATAAAGAAGATAAGACCACAATGGTTTAAAATATAAACAGAATTGGTTAGTTGACGCTTCTCGCGATCCCTAGGTCTTTTACATAGTCTAGATTGCCATAATTCGTAGCAATGCCGCCATTTTTTTGGGCATATATTAGTTGACAATGACGTGGGCGAATTTTTCGATACTTACCTTATTTTGGTTTTTGCTAGGACAGATACTTCGTGTTTTTCTATTTATTTTTTTCGTTTTTGAAATGTTTTTGTTATAGGTAGGTATATTATAAAATCAAAATCAAACTCAAACGCAAAGCATTTATTTCAATTAGACTATTACAGGCACTTTTGAATGTCAAAACACAATAACTAGCGAAGCTACAGTTCCAGTATAGTTTGAAATGCCTGTGTTTATCACTAAAACACAGTTCATATTACGGCTGAACAATTTACAGAGGATAAAATTAATACAATGGAACACTATTGTGTTTCATTGTATTCATTTTTAGGGTTCCGTACCTTGAAAGGAAAAAACGGAACCCTTATAGGATCACTTTGTTGTCCGTCCGTCCGTCTGTCTGTCTGTCAAGACCCTTTTTCTCAGAAACGCGTAGATGTATTAAGCTGGAATTTATATCAAATACTCAGGTCTACTGTCCCTTGGAGCTATGAAAAATCAAACTTCTAAGCCAACGCAATCAAAAGATACAGCCGTTTATGCCGCAAATTTTTGACACTCGCAAGGGAATCAAAACCTACAGGGTACTTCTCGTGAACTCAGAATCTTGAAATTTGGTATGAAGCAACGTCTTAAAGCACAGTCAAAGGAAAAATTACGAAAACCGTAAATTTTTTGTTACATCATATAATAAAAATATTTTTAATAATTTTAAACTTACTACGTTTGTACCCTCGGTACGCGAATCCAACTCGAACTTGGCCGGTTTTTTAGTTTTTAGTTTTCATCCTGAAACATTAATGACATTTCGACATGTACGCCTACACTCAAGCCAGATGGTGTCATCAAATTGACCTAAAACCATCAACAGTTTTACTATCCGAACAAAATACAAAAATCACCGAACAAAATTACCCAACCAAATCATTAAAACAATAGCCAATTATTTAAAATTAAACAATGTCACGAAAACCTTTTAATTAAATTGCCTCATTAACATTTTAGTCGCAAATAATCAATTTGAAGCTGCTCAGTTACAGCAAAAAAAAACCGGCCAAGTGTGAGTCGGACACGAAGATTTCCGTAGCTCCGTAAAACAAATACTCCGAAAAAATCGCATTTCTATACTATGCAAGGTGTACGTACTCAGTACATCATTCTGAACCCCCAAACATAGAAATTTGTCGGTTATAAAAAAAAAAAACAGCTGTTTCCTACAAAACTGCAATACCTACACGTACACGGTCAAAATGTGTGAGGAAGCAGCTTTTTTTTTTTTCGGTGTAAAATTTCTACGTGGTTCAGAATGATTTACTAAAAGCGTGGTAACCGTTTTAGCGTCGGTCTACCTTCCACCTTGTTTATTTATTAAGTTTATTTTGTAGTTATAGCGGCCATGGTAATACAAACTCTGTGAAAATGCCAAGTATCTACTTATTACCGTTCCAAGCCGTCATAGGTCTCGAGTTCGAACCCAAGACAACGCACCACTGATTTTTCGGAATTATGTGCGTATTGTACCTATAATTATCACTTGCTTCGTTGAAGGAAAACATCGTGAGGAAACCAGCATACCTGAGAGATATTTCTCGACGGTATGTCAAAGCCAAGTCAGAGGCCCTTGGGCGGCATAAAACTCTGACACCAGGTTAGGCACTAACCACACGATGAGAAGAAGGCCGTTCCAAAGATACAGCTCTGTGACTGACGGACATACAGTGGTGCCGTAATAACAGGGTCCCACTTGCAAGATTTGGGCACAGAACCCTAAAAATAATTTAAAGAAGGAAAATTGTTCATTGAGGCGCGGACACATAAATAACCATGAAATGACTTTGTTTACAACGAAAAAAAAAGCAAAAAGTTGGTAAAAGCGAGTTTTTAGACATGATGGAGGCAAGTGAGCAGCGGTTTAAAAATGTAGGTTAACATTTGACGCTGCATTTAAACCAAGATTCTGGCGGTGCAAGATACGCGCGGCAACCAATCAAGCTATACAAAACTAGTTTATGCCGATCTCTCATTGTATTGGAAATCTATACAAAGCGAGGCCATGTTATACTGGACAGTCTAGAAAAAAAAGAGTTGGAGTCTTATGCAGACTTTATTCTTACTACTGAGTGAAAACGTGCCCTTTATCTTCACTAGTGTTAGCATGAACATTTAACCGGATATCATATCAAGATGGAATCCAGTAAATAACGTGTTGGCGGCAAAAAAGAACTAAAATTCTTTTACCATTACTCATTAAGTCAACACCACACTGCGCTCCAAAACACAAATTACTGACGTTGCTCAAAAAGCCGCTAAGCTGAAGGGGGACTGGGCTGGCCATGTTTGCCATATGCCCGACGAGCTGTGGGCCAAAATAACCACGATGTGGAGCCCTGACACAGCCAGAAGGCGACGCGGTAGACCTCGCAGGAGATGGCGGGACGACCTGGACAGAACCAACGATCAGTGGTCCACCTTAGCCCTGGATCGAAGAATTTGGAAGTCATGGGGAGAGGCCTTTGCCCAGCATTGGGATGATACAGGCTAACAGTAACAGTAACATTAAGCCAATACCGAATTAGACGCAGCAAAAGCTACAAAAAATGAAACAATTTACAAACAAAAGAAAATCAATTACCCACTCATTAGCCATAATTGGCAACAGATAATTATGAATCTAATATACAACACAATTATTAAAGGAACAAAAATAGATTATTTAGCAGCCGCAAGTGCACACTATGTTTAGTCGGCCACAGAATTGCTTCACCACCATTGCATAGCCGCATTGCTTAGACATAACATCAAAATATCACGCCTGTAATCCCCAAAGGGTTAGGCCGAGGTGTACCTAGTAATAGTGCATACATTTCGCCAGTTAAGTTAAAGTCCCATGTAAACGGGGGCGAGCCTATTGCCATCAAACGGGCACAGATCCGAACTCCGTGGCAGCTACTGAGAAATTCCTGATGGAAAAACCCAATAACAATTTGCCCGACCCGGGTATCGAACCCTCATGCTCAGCAGTCGCGCTTGCGATACTAGACCAACGAAGCATTCAATTATCTGGTAGTTGGTGTCAAAAGTGATAAAGCAGTTGTGAGGTCGACTGTACCTCATGAGTATTACTCATAGCGTTATTCACTGTCTGAGCATTCGAGTTCCCACTGTACACAATGACAATATTATCTTACTAAATATACAAATGTATGCAGAATCAATGGACACATCATAATGTTGGATGTATTTTTAACAAAGAGGTAGCAAAGGTCTTTGGAGTAAGTATATACTAGTAGTTATGTTCACAGCCTTCGGTCGCGTTTACAGGGTAAAATTAAATTAACTAGGGAAACTCATGCGGTGGGTATCTACGAGGTGTGAATGGACCCTACATAAAGCCTTGAATCAAACATTCTGTACAACAAATCAAGTAACTCTACGCAAAAAATATTTCAGGGAAACGACTTTTCTGGGGGTTAAAAATCAAGTTTTACGGTAGGACAATGGCAATGACAAGGCACAATACCAACGGCCGTTTAACTCTTTAATCACAAGCTAAGTTAATTTTAACCATTACAAAGGCCTACAATTTTCGCAACCCCTTATCACGCGTTCTTTTGTGCAGCTCTAGGATCGTACATTTCCGACAGTTTTGTATAAAAATCGTTTGAATAGTAATTTTGCGACGGTAACGGCAGGAGTGCGTAATATGCATATGCCTTTTGAACGGAGTTGCAGCTGAAAATAAAGATGAAAAATTCCCTAATATATCGCTACTTCTTTTATGGAACGAGTAGTTTTTGTCATAAAATCGGTGACTTTAACTTATTTTGACCAAAGATTGTGACTGGCGCAGACACAGGTGCACTCTCTGTTCCCTCACTCCCATATCCTGATGGGACGGCAATCCAACACGACCAGAGAGAGATCAGGCGCAGGACCAACTGCTTAACATGCTTTCCGAGGCACGGGGGTATCATACTACCAACTTCCAAACTCCAGGCTGCTATTGACTTTCTAATGGATAAAGACAATACCGTTTTTTTAACCGACTTCAAAAAAAGGAGGAGGTTCTCAATGCGGTTGTATGTTTTTTTTTTTGTGTTTGTTACCTCATATCTCCGTCATTTATGAAACGATTTGAAAAAATCTTCTTTTATCTGAATGGATCTACTTCCCGATTGGTCCCATAGAAATTTCATCAAAATCGGTTCCGCAGTTTGGTTTCGAAATCAAAATAGCTGGAAAAAATGTCATCCAAGTAAAAGAAATTGCGAAATTGATACTTGACAAGGATTTGTGTGTGATACGATAACTAAAAAGGGTAAAATAAAAACGTTTTTGCAAAAAAAAACCGACTTCCAAAAAAAACACTACACACTTTTTTTTGCAAAAAAGTTTTTTTTACAACTCAGTAGTTAAAGTGTCTTCTTGTCACTTGGTTTTTATTATTATAGCAACGAACCACCATTTTAGTAAGCCACGATTTTGACATAACTCCGCCCCCCAAACCTGTCAAACTATGGTCATAAAACGAAAATGAGTCACACAAACCAGAGGCCAAATAAAAAGAAAAAAAAAACGCATCTAAAATACATAGTACCCCATTCATAAGTCGTTAGCCATATTAGTAGGGGTCAGTGACCTGGTGAATTGTGATCGACTCACGCGCAGCTATGAGTTGTATTGTTGTTTTTAAGGTTCGTTGGATTATAGTTGAGCTTGGGAACTTTAGCAGTGTTTGTGAAGTTGTGATTATTATACCGTATTTTCATGCTCTGGACGAACTTGGGGAGACCGTTGCCAAACAGTGGGATAGTATTTATAGGGTATTAAAAAAAAATGTGGGAAATTTATTTAAAGATTGGAATAGTGTTAGTAGAATCTTTTGGCGTTCGAATAACGTTGAAGTTAAGTTTTAGTGAATTGTATTTATAAGACAAAATTGCGGTGTCTGCCCTGATTTAATCGAATAACGCTTTGTAGTCCCCGTGGGAATAGGCAGAGGTGTACCTAACAATTACACTCACATTTCACCGGTTACGTTTAAGTCCCATGTTTGTTGTTGTTCCTATCGCCATCAACCGAGCACAAATCCAGACACCGTGGCTGCTACTCAGAAATCCTCGATGGAAAAACCCAATAACATTTTTCCCGACTCGAAAATCGAACACAGGATGCCATACTCAGCAGTCGCGTTTGCGACCACTAGATCAGAAGTAGTCTAAAAAATCTTTGTACTGCAGTTATGTGCACGAGAATAGTGATTGAACAACTCTCCAAAAAACCTTAGACCTTCCATTTAAAGATGATATTAAAAAAAAAAACAAATAAGAGAGACTTACGTACAGTTTTACCTTGCTTCTCCTTTTTTTATTGTGACGTTTAGATAATAATCTATAGGTACTCCTTTATTTGTTGAGGTTTATTTTTGGAAATTACCAAGTGAACATGCCAAACCGTATGTAAAATTTGAATATATTCATTAAACCATTGCCACCATATTCCTGGTGAGAACCTACGCAAGCCGGCTGTACTATTTTGGACTGGAAGGTTCCATTCGCTTAACGCCTACCAAAAACCCGGCGCCGTTTTAATAGTAGATAGGTTAGGTTAGCTAAGTAATCTGGGGATATTTGTGTTCACCTTATATTAAAATATGTTTCGTAGCTAGCGGTTTCTTTAATAAACCACCGACATTAGACCTGTAACATGGCGAACAGCTGTTTCCTACAAAAGTGCAATACCTACTTTTTAATAACCTACGAAAAATTTCTATGTGGGGGGGTTCAAAATGAGGTACTGAGTATGTGGTTTCCGTTTTCGCGTCGGTGTCCCGTCCACCCCGTATATTTTTTAGCATTTTTTAATTGTTATGTTATCTTAAATCGGTCATATTTTTGGTGCAATTAAATTTAAGTATTTTCTTAGATATTTTCTTTCTTTCTTCTTTAGCATGTTTGAATATACATAACTTCCAAAACTACATTAAAACAACTATCCTCTGGTACTTGATGTAATTGTACATGATCTTCATCATCATGGCCACTGCACCAGATGATTGGTACATTATGGCCACACCGCAGTATGGCCATTAAAACGGCGGTTGCCATCTGTCACTTCCGTTGTACAATTTTTTTTAATCCACTAGTTTAGAAAAAATAAAAGTCCCTTGCCTTCAAAAGTTATTGAACCAAGTGAAGTTCATTAGATAACAGGTTTTATGCTAGTTTTATCTGGGTAATCCAGTTTTAGATTAAAGAATACTAAGATCTCCATAAAAATACGCGGGTTACTCATAAGCTGGTCCAATCGGTCGCGTTCAATTATTATTATTTGACGCGTGTATATTAAGACACTGCTTTGAACTGAACGCATTCCTATTTCACAGTCGTACCTACGGACCAACAATACGGCCTCTAGGTCAAGCAGACTGTTCAGAAACTCTAACATCATGAAGAATAGAAGGTTGAAGGTTATAAGGGTAAGCCAAGCTTGTATGAAATTATTGCCTCTAATCTCGATCATATTAATATTAATTGAAGGGGAAAAGAGCAATAGGTACTAATCATTATGCACCCTACACGAAAAAATAGAAAAAATGTGAGTTAGGAAATTCATATAATACACAATCAAAATTCTATCACAATAGTACATTTTGATATAAGTGGGGAAAGTTTGTTATTGCGGCCGAGGCGAAATACACACACGAGCCGCAGGCGAGGGTGTTATGGAGCCGAGAACTGCAGTAACAAAGGCCCACGTGTATCAAACGACGTTTTTCAATACACTTTCAGTTTTTTGGTTTTAGTTTTTAGTCCAAATTTGTTCAAAGTCCAAATTGATTCAACGGAATAGAAAAAAAAATTTAAAAAATGCGTGTGGGGGCGAGCCGCCTGGCTGAGGAATTTATATTTCTGCACTATAGTGCGGGAATATAAGAAGAAAACCACGAGGGTGAAATCCATAGCATGTTGAACTTAATCGTAGTGCGATAAGAGCCAGTTTTCGACGAATGGTATTGAAAAAATCTTTTTATTCATATGAATAATATAAGTAGTTGAAATAATCATGGATGCAGTGATAGGTCTATTACGCTCACTGCACAGGAAAATTGTGGTACATTATGGCCCTACCACGGTGTGCCCATAGAAACAGCGGTTACAACCTGTGTAACTACGACAGCGAGCGAGTTAGGGTTAAGAGTTTGTGATTGTAAAATTTACAAAAGAGGATAGATATAATTTGTGCACAAAAAGTTCAATAAAATTATAAAACTTGAATCCTGTTATGAAATAATATTATGAATGCGAAAGTTTAAAAAGGGATTTTAATGAAACTTTACAATAGTTTTCAGTAATAGTAGTTGAGCTTAAACATCAGAATCGCACCTAAGCAATAATCTATAAAAGTATTGTGTAAAAGGCTAGATTGAAAATGACCCAGGCGAAGCTGCGGGTGGAAGTTGTATTTAAACTAAACTAATGTGCGCTTACCATATGCTACATCCGTGATTTAATTCTTAAGGATTCCAAGCGCCAATTTTAGGTTTCTTTATATGCACAACATTTTCCTTTTTTTAGTTTTTACAATGGACATGTTAAACAGCTGTTTTAAAAGCAGGAAGTTGGATGTGTAAAAGGATGTACAATTTTTGTTTTAAGCTCACACTTTTTGCTTCGAACGGATCTGACGAAGATCTACCGTTATGTGGATAGTGGGAAACCTTAAAAGGATTTAAATTGTATTCATACTCAATTGGTAATGTAAAGAATACGAAAGTATGTTTTATTACTATTAACTAGCTGATCCGCGCAACTTTGTCTGCGTAACATTTTTGATTGATGCTCCGCTCTTATTGGTCGCAGCGTGATTTTATATAGGTTAGAGCCTTCTTCGATAAATGGGCTATCCAACACTAAAAGAATTTTTCATTTCGAACCAGTAGTTAATGAGATTAGCGCGTTCAACCAAACAAACAAACAAACTCTTCAGCTTTATTATAAAGTGTAGATGTACCCTCAAAATGTTTTTTTTTATGAACTTTGGTAGGTATGAAAGAATGAAAGTATTTTCATATAATTTTTGATTTTTTTCTTTATATATATTTTTTAAGAAATATTTAAAAATGTAAACCATAAGATGAAGAAATGAATAATGGAATACAAATATGAAGCTTTTAAAAATACAAACAGCACATTTAAGGTAGAATGAGGAGCTAGACTCTGCCAGTTTTATTCAGATTTTAAAATAACCTTAAAATTTTTATACTGTCAAGAAAAAGGGATTGGCAAAACAGAACGGTTTTATAGGCTCGTATTTTACCACCAGATAACTAAATGAATAGAAAAAAAACCAAAACCGTATAATAATTTACGTAATATCAAAAAGTACTTTTCTGCATCTATCAGATACGCTCTCATCGCCACGCTCGATGCTCGCAATGATTGCCAGACGAGCATTATGGCCTTACCGCAACGTGGCTACGAGAAACGCGACAATTACGCACTTCCGCCACGTTTCGTGGCCCCATCCTGTACTTATGGATGTTTTTGTAAATTTCGATGATGGTTTTTAACCTCTTTGGTTGTTGTTTGAGAATATTTGTCGTCATGTTTTAAGAAGATTATGTCTGGACTTTAAAAGAGACAAAAACCTCTGAGTTTGTTTCGGCTGTTTCTTCTCAGTGTAGTTAGGTACGAAACACCAACCTCATCTACTTAAAAAAAGACGATTTGCAAAAGTGTTTGTAAAAATCAATTTGCAAAAAAAAACATTATTTATCAATGTACCTGTATGGATATGGTTTCAAGATATTACGAGACTATGATAAGTATCAAAATAAAGAGAAGTTATGAAACTTTCGGGAGACATGTTCGACTACTTTTGAAATCAAACAAAATCCTTCATCGTGGACTCAACAAAGAAAACCCAGAAACTAACAAGCGTCTTTCCATATTTCGTCGTCCAACCCTGTTTTTTTTTTCTTTATTTCGAGCTCCTTCCATTTCTGTCAACGATTCTTTAAACTATTGTTTTCCTATGGCGTTTTCAATTTCGCCAAATCACCCGCCTAGCCTTTGTCCCAACTGTGTTCGGGTCGGCTTCCAGTCTTGCCAGATTCAGCTGAATACCAGCATTTTACATGGAGCGACTGCCTATCTGACCTCCACAACCCAGTTAGTACTGGGTAATACGATACCCCTTGGTAAAACTGGTTGTCAGACTTTCTGGCCCCTACCTACCTGTAACGACTGTCGAAGGTCTATAAATGACAACCGGGATCAACGGCTTAAAGCGCTTTACGAGGTACGGAGGAAACTCGGTATGTAATGGTGGTCACCAACCACGAACCTACCTAGGCAAGTGCGGGTTAACCTGAGGATCGATCCGAGCGGTTGCTATTATTTATCAACGAACTCCTCGAGTGTCAATTTACACAAAAAAGGTTGATTAATTCAAACAGTACTTCAGTATTTTTCCAAACTTCAAAACTGTCAGGACATTCGCAGTCCCGGCCCTCTATTCGACTACAAGTGAAATGAGGCGCAAACAACCTACATTTTATATAGTCCATGACCCAATTTAGGGCGAGCCCTAAAGCCCCGTGTCGCAATAATATTACGTCATACATGCACCGACCTTTGTGTGTTTAGGGTACGCCTATTTTTAGGTAGATGCAAGAAGATAATCCCTAATTAATGCTCCAGAGGGCATAGACCTTTCTATCAGCAATAATGAGGTGGAAAAATTTACAAGTATTGGATTGAAATAAGTAGAGATATGATCCGGTCATAAGCATCATAAATGCTCAAAATATGCAACAAAAACACAAAATGTGCCAAAATATGCAATATCAGATCAAAATCAAAAGTCATTTATTCAAATTAGGCTGATAAACAGCACTTTTCGAACGTCGAGTTTACAAGAGACAGTCCCCCAAAACGCCCGCCCTTCGCCACTTCCTAGTGTTTTAGCTGGGAAGAAGAAGTGGCGGAACAAACTCCCCAGCAACACATCTGACTGTTAGGTTAGAAGAACCAGGTTCTATACAATAGCGTGTAAAATAAATAAACAAAGTATTAAAATATATAAGAAAGAATAAAATTTATATATGTAAGTTTTGCAATAAATTGTATTTTTGACTACCAACAATAAGCAAGCATTAAAACGAAATAAACACGAATACAAATTACTCGAATAACTATACCGTATTTTCAATAATACCTGGCGAAAATATGGATGTACTATGAGGTACACCTCTGCCTAACCCGTCAGGGATAGCAGGCGTGATGTTATTATAATAGCACTATGTCAGCATGTCAGCATGGAAAGTTGTGCATACATTACGAGAATGTTAGTGGTATCGGTACCAGATATTGATCGCGAAGTTGACATTTTGCATAACATTAACAATCTAAGTTTGATAAACGCTGTCATTATAATAAACAGACGAATTCACAATAGATTACGTGGTACGTTTTTATTATTCACTAGCAACCCGCCCCGGCTTCGCACGGGTGCAATGTCGATACTAATGTTTTCTCTACTATAATATTCATGTTTTATACATATAAAACTTCCTCTTGTAGCACTCTATCTATTAAAAAAAAACCGAATCAAAATCCGTTGTGTAGTTTTAAAGAAAGCATACATAGGGACAGACAGACAGACAGCGGGAAGCGACTTTGTTTTATACTATGTAGTGAAGGTAAGGATAAGACTGAAGATGCCGTTGGCCAGGCAGTTACCTGAGACAGTTAATGCATATAATGTATTTTACAACTAAGTAAAAGAAACTTGCAAGGTATGATTTTTTTGGTTTAAGGCAATTGTGCTTTCGAACTACAAAGCTTTTTCGATTAATTAGGGTTAGATCGCGTTATCTGTCAACCTGTGGACTATAAACCGTCAATATGTACAAACTACCGTGGTGACCCATCCAGAGGCTGACCGTAGCAAGCGAAACTTAACCTCATTTGCCAGTGCTTTTGATAGATAAGTTACAGGCTAAAGTCATTTCGGCCTACAACAAAAAATAACTCGAATATTTAACAAAGCATAGGTAGTTACTGATCTGATAATAACATGAGCAAATAAAAACGTAAGGAACTGCCTGCCACGTCGCGCCAAGTCATCGATCGTGTGTTATCAAGGGATATATCCTGAGAATGGGCAGGTGACAGCCGCTGTCAACTCATCATGCTGATTACTGGAAGCCCGGATCATGAATAATTTAACTCTGCGATAACCAAGCAAGAACTAAAAAAAAAATGCAACGTTTCAATCTCTCAATGCAGGGTACCTATATAGCTTTTTTCATGCCTTCCAATATGTGATGGCCTAGTTGGTTGCAGTCCCAGTATGGGAAAATGCTTCTTCTCATAAACAGAAGACACCAGATTTGATAAAGTCTAACAACTAATACAACCAGGATTCATTAGGACTTCAACATCATTTTCCTGGTCTTGTCCCAGTCTGCTTGGGGTCGGCGCAACACGTTTTCTTCTTCCATACTCCCCTGTCAGACGTCACGGCATCATTTACTCCTTTCTCTTTCATATCACTCCTCACACAATCCATCCATCTCTTCTTTTAGGGTTCATTAGGACCCGACGATATTTATTTTATTGAAAAAACAAATGATATTTTAAATAAGAAGTTCTCGTTCAATTTTCATCGCTGTAAGATGGTATGACAACATGGAGTGTCAATGGCTGCTAACTGCATACTTAATGACCTTATGACTGCATCAGTGAGCGAAGATCACATAGCCGGACAAACATTTTGAACTTTTTTTAGGCTAAAAATAAGAACGGCAAGAGAAAGATAAGCAAATCAAGTACCAGGCCACTCAGAAAGTATTGCGATAAATAGTTTTTATATATGGGAGACTGGCCAGTTAGAATCTTTTTCAAAAATATGATTACTTGTAAGTAAAAATATGTGTGTTCCATTTCCAAAATTTCCCTCCACATTTTTTGCGAGCCAATTCAAAATATCGTGTCTTACTGAAAAATGGATCTGCGCCGGGAACATTTTAAAGCTATGATTTTTTACGATTTCAAGTGTCTCCTGAAACCGGATGAATCGTTCGATAGACTTCAAATGGCATTTATGGATGAAGGCCCCTCCAAGGCAACCGTGTATCGTTGGTATAACGAATTTAGGCGCGGTCGACCAACCTTGGGGGATGAAGAAAGAAGCGGTCGCCCTTTGACGGCTATTACGGAAGAAAACGTGCTAGCAGTGAAAAATTTAATCCAAGATAATTTTAATTTGACTGGCCACTTGGCCTCAATTCCCTTACGAGATCAAAGAAGCATCAATGCCGAATGGTATACTACCAAATGTTTACCAGAAGTTTTTTCTGTTGTGAGCAACAAGCGACCAAACACAGGGCTCCGCGGACTACTGCTCCACCACGACAATACGCCTGCACACACCGCGCACAAAACGAAGGACTTCCTGGACAGTACACCAGTCAAACTCCTGGGTCACCCTCCTTACAGCCCTGATCTAGCACCGTGTGACTTCTTTTTATTTCCAAAAATAAAAAATCAGCTCAAAGGGACACAATTTTCGTCGCCGGAAGATGCGCTGCCTGCGTTCGAGCAGGCTGTAAACGAGGTGTCTGCGGCGGACTGGAAAAATTGTTTTGAAAACTGGTTCAGACGCATGAATCTTTGTATAGAGGCTGGTGGAGAGTACTTTGAAAAGATTTAATAAAAATATATGTACCTGTAGAACAATTTTTTTTAGTGTCGCAAAACTTTCTGAGTGTCCCACGTATCTTGACTTGGCTCGCGAGGTTGTCGATATCAAAAATCACTGTGCCGATAGTCGTTTCAGCCAATGGCTTAGTTGCCAAGGGCCCGACCAATACCTAAGGAGGCTCTCTTTAAGCAGCTGGATCAAAGGCTTGATTCAGAAAGCGGTACTCCTGGACACGGCTCATATTGTTTGGAGGTTCCTTTCTGTGGAGCCCTGTCCGCCGGTAGCTTGGACCCTGTTCCCGATACCGGTGGGCTACTATTTTTATATTTTAAAATGTTTATTTTTTTAGAATGTTATATTTAAAAATATAATGAATGTGTATAGAAATAAATAAAGTACCAAGAATGGCAAAACAATAAAACCGTAGGTGGCTAAAGTAAGTAAGAGGAGACAGTCATACGTAACAGCCTAGATACGAATTCCAGTTTTTTCTTTAACTCTTATAACGAAACCAAAGAGCTTTTATTACTGTATGGTCTAAACGATTTCCCCACAAGACCATGGTATATTCACTCACCGTAACCACCATCGCTGACTCGCTCAAGTGAAAACCTATTTGAATGTTTGCTACATCTTCTATTGCCGGTGGTCGTACTCTGTAAAAGTTGCTACATGTGATTTTCTGATGTCGGAATTGTTTTATCCGACTGCGAAATAAAGGGGTAATGGTTCGTGCAATTCGCTTTTTTTAATGCATGTAAAGTTTAGTGCATGTAACTTGGTAGATAGGTCTTCTTTCTATTTCGTGTAGTTAGTGCCTAAACTTGCGTCAAAGTTTGTATGCCACCTTTTATGGGCCTCTGACTTGGCTTGACATGCCGTCGAGAAATATCTCTCAGGCATGTTTGGTTTCCTCACGAAGTCTTCCTTCACCGAAGCTAGTGATAATTATCCGCACATGAATCCGAAAAATCTGAGGTGCTTGCCTAGGGTTCGAACTCGTGACCTATGACTTGGCAGTCCGACGGTGACACCACTAAGCTATCATTGCGGTTTTCATAGGTACTTAACTGTCTAACGCAGTGAAGAAAATCTTTTTTTTTGCCATGGGTGTAAGCAGAATTTACAGAAAGCCACAGGTACTTACGATCCTTACCCCATCCTCGTGGTTTATCTATCATTAATTTCCGTACATCATTTCCGTTTTGAGAAATTTCATTTTCCTCATCGTCATCAATCTCCTCCCCATATCCCAATTTATTTGGGGTCAGCGCAGCATGTCTTCTTCTTCCATATTTATCTATTACTCTTCGAGAATTTTCCTGCTATTCGTAATTATTTAGTTTCTAGTTAGGTACCCACTTTAAAATAGTACATTCATAATCTTGTGTTTTTCCCATGGCGGAAGCCAAGAACCTTTAATAATCCTTCCACCTTTTGAAGTAGGTAATCCAAGTTATCAAACAAAGTTGACAAAGGAAACTAAACGAAAATTGCTTTTCAAAAGTTAAACACAATATAATCCTAACCATTTCCATATACCAAGTTTTATTCAAGAACATCATACAAAGGAAAAATCCAACAATCGTAAGATTTTCACACCACCATGAGTTATTACAAAATATTGCCATCATGACTACATTACGTCATACGTAATTTCATTGTGTTTGCTAGTATTGTGTTAGTACATATCGTACTAGCTTATGCCCGCTTCTTCGCCCGCGTGGAGTTCGATAATTGTCCCAAAGGATCGTACTGCCGGGATAAAAAGTAAGTATTCTATAATTATGATAATCCAGGTTAAAAACTATTTGTGTGCCAAATTTCACCTAAATCCGTTCAGTAGTTTTTGCGTGAACGAGTAACAAACATACATCTTAACTAATTTTCGCATGTATGCACGGAGTTTATGCTCGTTTGAGGGCAATAGGCTCGCCCCCTATTACATGGGACTTAAAAAACATAACTGGCGAAATGTGGGTGCACTATTAGGTACACTTCTACCTAACCCTTCGCGGATTACAGGCGTCTAGTTATGTATGAAGGAAGAGGTAAAGTTTGTCAGCCGAAAAGCCTACTTTACTCCTGAGGTCGTTAAAGAAATACGAATCGCTTTCACAGCGATTGTCTTTTGTTTCCTTCTTGCCACTTTCAACAGTATTGACATAAGATTGTCAGCATAGCAGCTTATGTAAATTTGTTCTTGAATGACAGTACCTACAATGTCTTCGAATGACCAGTTATTTTTCCCTTAGCTTTTACTGTCCCACAGCTGGGCAAAAGCCCCCCCATATCCCCCTTTGCCTTCCACTCTCCGTGCGGTTTTCTTATGCGAATCTCTTACAATCGCCTCTAAGTCATCACGTCAGCGTTTTCTAGGCCTCCCTCAGCGACGACGCCCGTCTTCTGGCACCCACTGCGTGACGACTTTGGCCCATCGGTCCTGATGCATTCTACAGACAGCCACAAGTGCGGCGGGACATGGTCCAAACTCCTCGTTCAAGGAAAGCACAACGATTGACCAATAATTAATTCTTTTTTGTCCGTCTACGTTATAGCCGATGCCACTTTGTCTAGTCCGTCAGTTCAATAAACTTCGTTATTGACCTGAATTTCAAATACCTTAGATTCTCATTGTACCTCTTTACAAGTTCCAGAATGTAAGATCCCGGAGGCATTTACGGGACCTCAACCGGCCACAGTTAGACCCCTCAAGGCTTTTAGGTCGAGAGAAAGCTTTCTGAGGTATATTCTGATGAAAGCGATAACACGATTTATAATAGCATTGTTTTAATTGGTTGACTGGTCCATAAATTCAAGGTCGCTCAGCGAGCTTATGAACGGGCTATGCTTGCAGTCTCTCTGAGGTATCGTATCCGAAATGAGGTGATCCGATAGAGAGCCAGTTTTTTCGACATAGCTCACAGAATAGGTAATCTGAAGAGGCAATGGGCCGGCCATAGCCGTAGAACAGCCCTCAGGCTCGGTGGAGTGACGATCTTCGCAGGGTAGGTAACTGGATGAGAGTTGCCGAAAATTGGGTTGTGTGGCGTGTGATTGAGTAGGTGTAGGTGTAGGTCCAGCAATGTCCAACAGTGGACTGCTATAGGCTGATGATGAATTGGTCAGAATAGTAAGGTGAAATAGCGGACTGCGTATTTATTGGCATTAAAAAAACAGAAACACCTTAAAATTAAACAAAATAAATTAATAAACCTATTAATGCCGAAGGGAGCTGAGGAGCTCAGCATAATGCCAGATGGCAACACAAAGTGTACCACCTGACGCTAATTTTCAGCTGCAGCCCACGAGTGCCATACGCTCGAAAACGTAAATAAACACTTATAAAAGTCTAAAATATTTTGTACAAACACCAACTTATAATAAAATGTTGCGACTCATAATTAATATAAAACAAAAGGTGTATAATTATGTCCCTTAATAAAAAAGAATACATATAATAAATACTGGCAGGGTACGTTGTTACAAGTCGTAGATTCGGAACCAAGCAGATCCGCTACTTTGTGCAACTTATCTCTTGCCCCCTAATTAATGGGACTATAACATAAATAGCGAAATGTGGGTGTAGGTACTATTATAAGTACACCAGTGCCTAACCCGTCGGAATTTCAGGCGTGATGTCATGTTATTTTATGACCACTGCTAACAAAACGGTGAAGGAAACCATCGTGTTCTAGAATAAAAAAAAAACTAAGAATTCTACCAAACCGCATTGGTCCGCCAAGACCGTAACAATTAGAGCAGGCCCATATAACTCTCCTTGTTAAAACCTTTACACGTTGCAATCACCTACTCCTAATAAGTTACATGCACAATTATTCTAGTTGAGTACAAATTGGATGCAAAACGTTCAAACAGAAAAAACAACTTGAATGAAACATTCACACACTACGCTGACATAACAAAAATCGAAATAAAACAGAACCAGTTATTAAAAAAAACGTCCTAAAAACCGTTACAAAGTGATAAATTGATAAAAATAATCATGGCGGCAGGTTGCGCGTGCGCGGGGCTGCGCGGTTGAGCGCACGCGCACGCTACGTCACTTCCGGTCGCCCCCCTCCCGACTTCCGGCCGCCATTATGAGCCGTCATCGAGAGGTAGGGTCGCCATATTCCATACTGACTACAGTTTTTGTGCGATTAGCCGATTACTGACCTAAGTTAGTGCTTGGTTCAGTATCAAAACGATTTCATTTCATTTACATTTATAAGTTTACTAGTTGCTACCCACCTTCGTCCACGTGAAATTATTATAAAAATATTACTTCACTATTTGTTAACAATTTCATGGGGTTTCATTTTTTTTGCACCAAATCCTAATCCTTTTTTTTTTAATAAAAATAGCCTAAGTTACTCCTTACAACATCAACTATCTGCCCGTAAAAGTCCCGTCAGACAGACTTTTGTTTTAAGAACCGTAAATACTTTCATATGCATTCAGTAAAAAAGCTATTATTTTGAAATTACAAACAGACACTTCACTTTTATTCATTTGTATGGATTGGTGATGGTTCACTTGTTTAAGCTTTCGCTTCTCATGCACAAGGTGTTGAGTTCAAGGTACAAAAACATCGCAAGGAATTTTGGACTTATTAGAAACTAGCTGACCCGCGCAACTTCGTTTGCGTAACATTTTTGATTGATGCTCTGCTCCTATTGGTCGCAGCGTGATGTTACATAGCCTATAGCCTTTCTCCATAAATGGGCTATCCAATACTTACAGAATTTTTCAATTCAAACCAGTAGTTCCTGAGATTAGCGCGTTCAACCAAACAAACTTTTCAGCTTTATAATATTAAATATAGGTGGATATCGGAAAACAAATAGCCATAATATCACCTTGAGAGTACCTGATGATCAATGCTCGTGCCTACCTCTTCTTATATAAGAAGAAGTAGGAGTGTGCTTTGCAATACAGCAATAAAGGTCTGGTATAATTATTATATTACCAAAAGCATATCAGAAATCACTTCTAGAAACATGCGAGGGCCTTGAAAACTATCTTTTGGCTTTGACAAAGATAGAAACAAGAATTCTAGTTGGAACAAAAAAAAGGTATTCCTTCCATACCTTACCACTAAGATACGACATACTTTTAACCACTAAAAAATAACGATACGACACATTCATAACCTGTATCCATAAGTTTTTTTTCTCACGAAGAAACACGGTGTGACGTTTCAATTAAATTAAATTAACAGCCACCTTGACTACATCCTTCTTTAGAAGAAGTCAATGGAATATTGAATTTTGGCCATTGGCCTTCGAACTTCATTTTCCAAACGATACAATCTTACAAACGCCAGGAGGATGCCTTAGAAGGACATACACTGAAATTATTCACCAATAAGATCAGTGTATGTCCTTCAACATCGCCATGTTCTTCAAAAAGATCAGGGCGTGTGTTGGTTGAATGGTCAGATGTATGAACGTGGACGATACAAAACGAGTATCTATGAAAGCATCATCGCAGATGTCATTCTGTAATTTCTGCTTACCCCATGGGAAAAGGCATGAATATGTATCATCATCTGCCTAGCCTTTTCCTAAACTACTTATTGGGGTCGGCTTCCAGTCTTAGAGTCTTTACATAGAGCGACTGCCTACCTGACCTCACCAACACAGTTAGTACCTGCTGGGTAATACGGTAACCCTTGGTAAGACTGGTCGTCAGACTTTCGGGTCCACATGTATGTACTGCATTAAATACAGCCTCATTGTAAGCTAGCGCTAGCTACCAGTCGTGTTTTAGTTTATTATACTTTATTAACCTGATTCCTGGCACACTTCCAGGGTTTGCTTTGGTTAGACGGAGTCATTACCAACTGCACGACTAGTTCCTGGTACAAGTAATAATGGACGATTGGAACAGAATGTACGAGTACAGTAGATGAATGTCGCACGAACGTCAAAGTAAATTTATAATGTTTTACTAACTTATCCTCCACCTGAAGTATTTGTGAGAATCAAACATGAAACTGTCATTTTGACCGTGCAGGTATTGCACTTTTGTAAAAAAAAAAACTTTGTGGGGTAGTTTAGAATGATGTTCTCAATATTGTGGTTCCCGTTTTCGCGTCGCTGTCCCTTCCACTCCGTATGGTCCAGAAAATAACCGCCGCTAAAAGCGGCATACGACTATTTATTCATATAACACTAAAATAAGTTACATTTAAGCGTCTCAACCATCAAGTTTAATATCTGCTGCACTTACTTAGGTTATTATGAGAACATGTAGGTGTACATTAGCGTTGATTAACTGCCAGCTAGCTATTCTGTGGCGTCAGCTACTGTTGTGTACACCGGGAGTTGTGCTACGGGAAATTTATTTGCTTGAATTCGTGCTTGTATATTGCTCTATTGGTTATTTATTCTATTTTAGAAATTTTCGTACTCGTGTCCGTTTAGTATTGAATCGTGGCTTCATCTTCCGGATGTCTGATCATCAAATCCCAGAATATTAACTTTTGTTTTTTTACGAGATCCATCTTTATTTTATTTCTTTTTATTTTTACAATTTACGTAATTATCAATAACGAAACATAAAATATTATCATGCTCTTAGATTACTCTTAAACAAAAACAAAGTATAAGTACCATAGCTTCTCATTCAATGTCGACTTCACCAGAATCGAACCTGACAACCCTACGCAAAACTGAATTAGCATGACAATTAATTCTATCGACATAAACTCTAACACATTGTCAGACAACTCAATCTAAAACTGATTTTGATGCCAAACACATAACTTCCAAAATCCCTTGGCGATTACAGGCTATGTTCGCTAATAAGTTACGGAGAAGAAATTCTAAGGGCTTTATTCTGGCAAGGAATAGATCTTTGTGAACTTTCTATGAGGTCTGTAGATTGATGGATTCTAAACTCATTATATTGTTAGGTCAGTTGCTTTACGAGAACATTCAAGATTACGCTCAAGGCTAGAATGTTCCACCTTGGAATTATCTAGAAGATTCGAGAATAATCCTACAATGGTCCACTATGGAACTTTCTGGAAACCTCCAGAAAGTTGTGGGACTTTCCGGAAGGTACCAGAAAACTGGAAGTTTCTCGAAGAATGGGTCCCGGCATATGAACGTTCCAGAAAGTTGTAGAACTTTCTGGAAGGATGGATCGGCCATATGAAGGTAGATACCAGAAAGTTGTGAACTTTCTCGAAGGATTTGCCGGCATATAAATACCCGTCGGGTTCGCGGGAGGAGTCAGAGTGAACTACAAGTGCGATATCTTAGTGAATAATGATCAGTAGTGACTTTGTAATTGAGTTATTAGTATTTTGTGTTAATTAAAGTTATTTAGTGTTTTAATTTGTAGTGTTTTCATTTATCGAATACCCAGCTCGTAATAATAAGTACGTTCCATTTTACAAAATAAAGAAAGAAAAGTTTTAGTTATGGGGAGGATTAATATCATCATATCAGCCTAGCTCAGCCTTTGTGCAGGGAGTCCAGATTGCTGCACAGGCTCTCTCAAATGGGCATTAAAAATAGAATATCTTAAGTAAATCAATTGTATTAATGTATTATGAAACTAGCTTTTGCCCGCAACTTCGTACCTACGTGTGGTACTTAGAATTAAAAAAAAGATCATTTGTGTAATAAAATGTAGCCTATATTTTAAGTTAGACATCTAGCAGTAGAGCGGTGAAAACTGCGTTCAAATCCATGCAGTAGTTTTTGCGTGATGCGCGTACAAACATACAGACAGAAAGACAGACAGACAAACATTCTTAAAACTGTTGTTTTGGCTTCTTTTGCTCTAATAAAGATAATATAATATTTTTATCAATATCTTCATTGTACAGACATCGGCCAGTTACAATTTTATTAAATGTATGTATAGATATGTGTGTTGGATTTTGTAATTTGTACTAAAGAGACGACATCATGAGATGTCAGCACAAACTGACGGGGTCCATTAGTACCGATGCCTGCCAGGGTTGCGGATTTATTCGAAAGAGTTACCGTGGCCCTTGGCACCTTGGCACAGGCAACTGAAGGAACACGGGTGGGTTTTAGTCAGTAAGAGTCTGACACGCCCTCCCGCTCCACCCAGAAGCTGGAGAGGTCATTTGATGATTTCCCTCCCAAAAAAAGGGACGACATCATCAAATCGAACAAACCCCTTCAAATATAGAGAAAAGACAAACAGTTCCTGCCAACATTCCTCCACACAGATTTCACGGGACGATTTCGACGGTGGATTCACCCAATCAACTTCATAAATCTCCCATGAGAAACAAATTCATAAATCCCACCAAAAACCAGGAACCATACATTTTAAAATACCAAAATACATGTATGCAGTATTTCTTACTATTGAACCCATTGCGTGTCTGCCTAATAGCATACAGTTCCGTTGAAACTACCCGGCGTTTCTAAATGGAACGAATCGTTAAATATTTCACTATTATTTTGGATATGTTGGCGTGACATATCGATTTTATATTAGACTAGTTTCTGATCACGGTTTCATCCGCGTGGAGTTCCTGGACAAAAGTAAGTAAGTATCGTAAGTCGCAGATCCTAGTACAGCAGTGACGACTTACAACTTGTAGGTCCTGGTTTTCGAAGTAGTTCAGACCGTGGTGACGACTTGCAACTTGTAGGTCCTGGGTTTGGACCCAGGCAGGTATATTACTTTGTGATATGTCACCACTGCTCTCAAAACGGTGAACGAAAACATCGTGAGGAAACCGGCATATCCTAGCATCAAAAATTCAAAGACATGTGTCATCTACCAAACCCGACCTAGGCCCGCATGCTGGATTACAGCCCATTGAGAGGAGGCCTAGGCCTCAGCTGTGGGAACAATATAGGCTGATTACGTTACGTTATGTTATCTTATGTCCTAACCCATTGTCAAATTTCATCGTGATCCGACCAGCCGTTAAGGCGTAAAAGCTCGACCATGACAAACTGACAGATGAACCAACTCACTTTTATATTAATAATATTAGATAAGACGGTGCATTACATGGTGTAGCATTTGATTAGCGAAATGATCCGGTTTATTCGGGTTTCGTAATGGCGCCAATGGGGTGTGGAGGATTGGTTACTCTTGGGGGGTCAGCATGGGAAATTGCATCATTATGACGTTACAAGCTGTCGTCACGTCTTCCAAAGCTAGATCTTAAATGACTACTGCAATTAGTGGTAACAGGAATTTCTGCTATAAAAAAAGTTTTTCGAAATGGGATTTGTTGATAATCTTATGTATTCCTACTTACATTTCTTTTACTGTTTATTTATGATTTGCCATTAAAATGGCCAATTTGACATTTTAATGATTCCCCTGTAGAACATACAAAACATCACGACTGTCATCTCCGAAGGGTTAGGCAGAGATCTACTTTATAGTACACCCACATTTCGCTCGTTATGTTTTAAGTCCCATGTAATAAGGAGCGAGCCTACTGCCATCAAACGGGCACAAATCCAGACTCCGTGGCTGCTACTGAGAAATTACTGATGGAAAAACCCAATAACATTTTGCCCGACCTGGAAAAAAACCCAGGACCTCATGACCACTGAGACTAGCTAGATCCACAAGACCAATGAGGCAGTGTGACCCCTGTAGAAACATTTTAGATAATATTAATTTACACAAAGTTCAGGTTACAACTTAATAGCTAGCTATAAACTGCGAAATCTCTTCCCGCAAGAGAATAAAGTAAGCTTTTAAATTGAAAAAAATCCACAAAAAGTACGGATAAGCATATGCATTTCTTCGTAGCAGGCAATTAAATGACCCCCACTGATTTCCAAGTCTCCGAACCTTTACCGAATTCTATTCTGAAAAACCTTCGTTTAAACTTAGAATCATGACAAGACATAATTCAAACTTTGAAGTTATTTTAGTGACGGTGATCGAAACCTTTCAAAAATTTAGTACCTAACGCGTGTCTATAAATCCAAGAACCGATTTTCTCATCATTAATTCCGTCTATAAACCTTATTTCTTGCAATTCCTGACTTCCCACATTACGTCATGACCAGTGGTAGGTACAGTCAACAAACAATTTTAACACAGCAAGAAATACATGTCGAATGGTCAGGATTTATTCCGTTACACTCGTACATCACATGGGCAGAAGATGGTGAAAAAAACACACTGGGTGCGATACACTGCTTTTATGAAACTAAAAAAAATTGAACCACAATTTAACACGATAACACTGGACACAATGAATTGGGTACAGTTCCGGGACGTCTCACCTCCGCTGCGATCAGACACTCAATGTCTTCCTCGCCACGAGCTTAAAACATCACGACTCTGTAGAAGCACGTTGTGATGTGGGTAGACTGATAAGTAGGTCACGTGATGTTACTACTGGCGCGCTTGCGATTCGTTTCATGTCCGTACTAATGACAGGATCCGACGTATGCATCTTTGTGTGCCCTGAAAATCCTCATAGAAGCTTACAAAGGTCCTATCCAAAGAGTGTAGGAAACACATCTACTATTCCTCTGATCGGATGTGGACCATTTAACATCGGGTTGTGCGCTGTTTTTATTACTCTACCCATGGCAAAAAACTATGCATTACCTGGGTAGCCACTGCTCGATGTAGAATATACGGGGTGTAAGGGACACCGACGCGAAAACGGAAACCACATACTCTGTACATCATTCTGAACCCCCATATAGATTTTTTTGTCGGTTATAAAAAAAACATGTATCTGTATGTATGTGTGTGTACATGTAGTATGTGGTTTTCATTTTCGCGTCGATGTCCCTTCCACCCCGTATTTATCCCTTCTGACCGTTTTCGGTCAAGGCGGTCAATCTTACCGGCCATCGGCGCGGGAGATATTATAGTGCATACGTGTGTGCGCAGACACAGGTGCACTCTCTTGTCCCTCACTGTCATAGTCGGAGAGAGATCAGGCGCAGGCGCAACGGCTTAACGTGTTTTCCGAGGCACGGGGGTATCATACCGCCAACTTCCAAACTCCGGGCAACTACTGAGAAATTTCTAACGGAATAACCCAGTAACTCGAAGTAGAAATTTAGCTACAGTTTCTGAGTAGAAAGACTAGCATTTAAGCAGCTGGTTTGCTATTTCGGAGACCTTGCTGAAACACTGGCGTCCACACTGAATCCTACAAACGCTGCCTGACGAGAGACGAGCTCCTCGACAAATAGAGCCCAAAGAAAAAACTTATTTCTTTTGTCGACCGTACATATTAAGGTTCTACAACCACTTATCAGTTTAACCGCTCGGAGTAGCAAACCATAGACTTCGTGTCTAGATCGTAATATAACAGTGAGTCGTGAGTACCTAGGTCACCTAGGTATCTCGTGAGCGGCTGTGGTATAAGTTTCTGTTGTTTACTTTCAGTATTAAACGTATAGAGATTATTGATGATATATGGGAGTTATGCCTGGAAGAGTTACTGGTCCATGAAGGAGTATTTTAAGGGCACCCTGCCCATATCTCTGAAGCGAAAGCTAATGGACATGTGTATTCTTCCCATCTTAACCTACGGTGCACAAACTTGGTCTTTGACTAACATCCAAAAGTCCAAACTCAAGGTTTGCCAACGTGCTATGGAGCGCAGTATTTTAGGTGTAAAATTAACAGATCATGTTCGAAACACTACACTGCGCTCCAAAACGCAAATCACTGACGTGGCTCAAAAGGCTGCCCAACTTAAATGGGACTGGGCAGGACTTGTCTGTCGCATGCCGAACGAGCTGTGGGCCCGTAAAGCTCAGGATTGGTGCCCTGAAACAGTGACACGGGGTCACGGCAGACCACGAAGGAGATGGCGGGACGAACTGGATGTCTTCCTTGAGAATTGGAAAAAAGTAGCACAGAATCGTGACCGTTGGAAGGAATGGAGGGAGGCCTTTGCCCAGCAGTGGGACAGTATGGGCTAGCTATAATAATAATATGGGAGTAATCACATGTTTTTTGAAAAAAATGTGTACAATTTATTAATGTATTTATGAGAGTACCTGCTGTCATATCACATCATCATACTCCTGCCCCCATCCCAACTGATATGGGGTCACCGCAGCATGTTTTCTTGTTGCCTACTTGTCTATTACTCGTCATCTCATCAGACACCTCCTTCTTTGCCATATCATCCTTCACACAGTCCATCCATCGTTTCTTTGGTCTACCTCTACTCTTATAGCCACCCATCCACATTTATACTCAAAACTTTTCTCACATCACATACAACATAGAAATGATTAGGATAAGTTTTAGGAATAGGTTCTGCCAAATAAACGTTTTCATTCTATAAGTACACTACAAGCAACCACAATGTTTAAGAGTGACTTTAAATTTTATTACTGAAAAAGAGTGTGCTATTTACAGCATTGAGTGAATCACGGAACGTCCTTGACGTAAAAGTGCGTGCGTGAATCGCAAAAAAAAAAACGCAAACGTCTAAGGGCTCATACACACGGTTTCCGTCATAATACACAATACCTCATGTCGGATGAACGTTCACATTGCATACGAAATCATCTTTTATCACGATCCGGAAAAAAAAAACGAATTGATGTTTACATTATTTTCGTAATTTTTCGGAAGCGAAGGCATCAGCGAACCCGTTATATAAAAATCACGATTCGTGTTTTGTGACGTATGTGATTTTTAAAAGACGATACGTGGTTTAAGACCTTTCCGTCATTTTTCACGATTCGTGGTGTGTATGAACACGGGCATTAAAAATGAATTGCCGTCGTCAAAAAAATTTACGGATCGTGAAAAAAGACGATACGTCAAAAAAACTAATCGTCCTCGTGTGAACGGGCTGTAACTTTAAACTATTGTTAACCGGATTGAAACGTATGGCGTTTAAAGGTAGGCTCTCAGGGGTAATTAAAAAATTGTTTTGATGTACTGAAACTAATACAGTTACTAATCAATTGGAACTAATAGGGAGAGCCAGGCGTGAATTTGTGGTTGATGATTAAAAAAACAAAAAAGCATCACACTATATTTTGGTTTTTGAAAACGAAATCTCAAATACATAAAAGAATTGAGCCTCTGTCAGCCTACAGAAAAACTTGAATTAGATTTGAGGGTTTTTCTAGTAATCAGACGTAAGAGTTATTAACTGTGAAAACTTGACATAATGTTCATAGTAACCCAGAGTATTTGTATTGCGAAATTTAAATAGCACCAAGCACAATATAAAGTGTAGGCCTTGTTATACAAGGTGTTGCTTTGCATCCTCGTCAAATTCAAGGAGGTAACTATGCTAATGATTCTCGACCCGAATCAATAATAAAATGGGTAGATATTTTTATCTTAATATCGGAAATCGATAAGTGTACACCACCCGTATTAAAACGCGGCCCGTCTTATACTAGCCCGATAACCGCGCTTTCACAGACACAAACAAACGCTGACGTTTATTCGATAAACGGGTGATTCTCCTCTTTTGAAAAGGGCTTCATTCGGAAATAGTGTCAAATTAAAACAACTAAAAAAAGCAGCGTTTATTATTATTATTGACCAGGAACCGTAATTTATGTTGATTATTTACGTCTTCTATGACAACCTCCTGAATTTTGACGAGGATGCAAAACTACACCTTGTAGATACTGAAAGATAAAAAACTGTTTCCATTTCATTATTATGAAAGCCACCTAATTATTTGACATAAACATACATAGTATATTTTCTTCATTGAATAGAAGTAATCCCACGTCATTGCATATTCTTCGCGAGTCTATTTAAAATCATTTACTTACAAGTATACAGTTAACACGAATTCTGCATACTACTGTTACTTGCGTAAATCGTGTAGTAAAATACTATGTTGTAGTTTACACTATCGTCGCTGCGTAGTTACATTCTAAGATATGTGTTTCGGTACCACAGTAAAACACGCTTTAACCTGTTTTACTATGGGACCAAAACCGGGTTTCAATGCCCTAGTGTAATTTGATGAAGCCGATGTGTGATTGGCCTTTTTTACCTGTTAGGCCGAAGCTATACAGGCTGGAGCTTCGCCTAACTGCTTTGATTTATCCTTGACGTTTCTTAGGTCGTGGCAAAGTGTTATTGGGTTTTTAAATCAAGAATTTCTCTGTAGGAGCCTGGAGTTTGGAAGTCAGCGGTATTATGCTCAAAACGATCCTGGGTTCCTAATTATAAAATACTAGCGACCCGCCCCGGCTTCGCACGGGTAGTTGAGCATATTAGGCGGCTTAACTTTTTCCGATACTTCCAATAATTATCGTTATATTTCAACCAATTTACACAAAAGCTTGACAAATTATATACCTAAACTTTCCTCATGAATCACTCTATATACGTATATTGGTGAAAACTGCATAAAAATACGTTGTTTTTCAGTTTATCACGAACAGGCAGACAGACACGGCGGGGGACTTTGTTTTATAATAATTTATTTAGTAGTGATGTCTTCGTACCCGGTCTTGTGATTTATGGTTGTCACAGATCCCGCAATGCAGAAAAATTACTCGAGCATTCCATGACTGTACAAACATACATAAATTCGAGCCGTATTCCCATAGACATAAACGACAGAACATCAACTGCTACGATCCTTCCATACTCCTTCAATTCATACATCTGGTCATACAACATTAGCCCATCATTACCGGAGGTTGAGTGGTGTTCCGTCGCTCCTACGGGCAAGTGCCACATGAACGCACAGTGACACAGTGCACAAGTGAAGTGTTACTAACATACATATGCAGTTTTAAGGATCTATTTACTAACACAAATTGTATTTTATCATAATATGTATGTTAGTCTGTAAGGTATCTAGAACTCAAAGTTACCTGAAAATTAATTAATGTTATGTTATTACCAGAAAAGTCAGTGTATAATCCTTCTATAGCGTTTCCTCCCGGCGTTGTCCGCGCACAGGATAAACGAAAAGCAGCGGACAAACTTATTGTTCAGCTCCATTGGTATAATTGCTATGTGGCGTTCCAGTAAGAGCATAAACGAACGATTGTTTCGTTGAAAACGGAGGTTCGAAGGTCATTCGAAATGCTGGACATAGGCCAAATTCAAATACATTATTCCATTGGCCTCTTCCAAAGAAGGATGTAGTCAAGGTGTCTGTTAATTGAATATAATTGAACAGTCATACCGTGCTGTACCTTCGTGGGAAGAAACGTATGGACACCAGTTATTAATATGTCGTATCGTTATTGCTTATTACTGTTGTTCGTGTTCACACCTTTATGTTCTCATGAGCTTATGACGAGCTTCAACGGTGTGTTGCATTTCTTGTTGAGCTTAATTATGCATATATATTGATCGAGGCTATTAAGTGTAAGTATGCGTGATCAGCCTGTGGTGGTTCCACAGCGGGGCGGGAGTGGGTCCTGATTCTCCACGTTGACCCACTGCGTGTTTGTGGATGCCACTTGTCTACAGTGTCCGACTGAAGGTCGATTTCTGGCCGAAGCCAGAATCGGTTATCGTCACAACCTTCGGCCGAAGCCAAAGCCGAAGACGAATATTTGATGGCCGTAAGAAATTCTGTTTAAGATTGGCTAAAAGTGAATGATGACATGTTTTTTTTAGCTTTTAAATTAACAGTTAGTGTTGACTTAATAATTATACAACTTAACGAGATGGTTAAAATTATCGTAAAACTTGTCAAAATTAATAAAATAACATTTCGAAATGTGTGACCATCGCGCATTCTTAATAGTTCGTTTAAATTTTGTGCTTTAAAACCTTCGGTTTCGACCAAAACTTCGGCTCATTTTGGTCGAAGGTGGTCCGAAGCCGAAGCTTTGGCCGAAGTAGAAACTTCGGTCGGACTCTACATGTTTACGAATTTTTGGTACAACCTTGACCAACTACTAATCAAGATGATTTCTTTCATAGTTTAGAGAGATTGGTGATGAAATAATTTACACAAAATACCTGCCTAGGTCTAGTAGCCTAGGTAGATACCACAGGGCTACAAGAACTCAAAGTTATAATACGTTCACATAATCTACTCATGTAGAGCAAGCATACATAAACAAATCTGTTGATAATTTCCCTACGCCACAGCTAACGGGGTCCATCCTCAATTAGCAGCCTTTCCAGGGGCAAATTAACTGGAACTAGAGTTTATTCCTTGAATTACTGTAATAACGCTGTAGATTCTTACCTTAGTTCCGCCTTGTGGGATAGCGGATCAGATTCCGGTGTGGGAACCAGATTATTCATCGCTAAATGGTTAAATTATGACCTGGACGACACGGTTGGCGCAGTGGCTGATCGATTGACTGCTGCGCTGCGTGTCGCGGGTTCGACTCCCGCACGTAACAAATATTTGTAAGGCCTACAGATAGTTGTTTCGGTTCTGGATGTTTGTGTGTGAGTTAAATGTTTGTAAACGCACCCACCATTCAGAAGAAATCCCTAGTGTGGGCCAAGGTGTTTTTTAAATAAAAAAAATGTCGAAGGGAACATGTCGTGAAGAAATTTTTTTACGAATGTGGATGGCTAAAAGCTGTGGAAGATAAATAATATGAATGGACTGTGTGAAAGATAATACGGGTAAGAAGGAATTTAAGTTTTTGAAAACTGACATTTATAAGGGCACAATAGCTTGTCTTATTAATTGTTCGTTTGTCTCGTATGCAGCTGCATCGGGTTAGCCTGGATGACGACCCCAACATATCTGAGTAAAGGTTAAGGAGATAAGATTACTGATTTGCATTACTTTTTTGAAAGATGAATTTCATATGCGTCGTTGGCGTAGTGGTCGCTAGCGATACTGCTGAGCATGAAGTCCTGGTTTCGATTCCCGGGTCGGGCAAAGTGTATTGGGTTTCTCCATCCGGAATTTCTCAGTAGTAGCTACAGAATCCGGATTTGTGCCCGATTGATGGCAATAGGGCGAAATGTGGGTGTAGGTACTACTAGGTACACTTCTGCCTATTACAGGCGTGATGTGATGTTATGTGTGAAAGAATCAAAACTATTGCACAAAGGGGGCTCTAGAACTTTCCATGAGTGGCCTCGTTGCTCATAAAGTCTGAGACCGGCTACTGAATGGGCAATTCCAAATCTGACACACCCCTTCCTTATACCACAACAGGATATAATTAATAATTTATAAATCACAGCCTCAACAGTTTCCCCAACAAATTATACCTTAATGTAATTTTAAAGACAGCCATTGACCAACTGTCGCTTAGAAAGCGCCTCGCAGAGAAAAGCCGCGGTTTTGCACAAAAACAACTCATTGAAATGAAATCTGTACTATAAGAATAGAATAGAATAGAATAGAATAGAATATACTTTATTGTACACCAAAATTGTTACAGAACGGTTTACAAAATTGTTAATTTTATGGTTACAATGGCGGTCTTATCGCTGATAGCGATCTCTTCCAGACAACCTTTGGATGGACTGTACGAACAAGAAATAGAAAAAGGGGGGGTAGTCAGTGGTGTACTGCAATTAATATACAAAATTTAATATAATACAAGTTATTTACTACTTATCATGTAATATAAATACAATGCATATAAATACATATATATAATAAATACAATATAATGATAATAAATATTTTGTTTTATAAAATAAAAATAAAAATAAAAAAAAAAATTACAGAGAAAGAAAATGATTTTCAACTAAGCTTTTAAAAGCAACGAGTGACTGAGCTTGTCTTACTGACACCGGCAATTCATTCCATAAACGGACAGCCTGGACCGTGAATGACTGGTCATAAAATTTGGTGGAATGTGCAGGCATCAAAAGTCTCAAATTCTCCGATGATCTCAAATTTCTAACATGAGTGTCATGAATAAAATTAAAACGTTGTTTGAGATAAGCGGGCGTTCCGGGATTAAACAGAATATTGTAGAGTAATGATAAAATATGCGCATTCCGGCGAAGGCGGATAGGCAACCACTTGAGCCTAACGCGAAACTCTGAAACATGATCATATTTGCGTAAACCAAATATGAATCTGATACAAAAATTTTGGAGTCGCTCAAGCTTATCTAGCTGCACTACATTGAGATCTGGATAACAGGCATCAGCATAGTCGAGGATTGGGAGTAGAAGGGATTGAGCGAGCGCAGTTTTAGTGGCAGTTGGGAGGAAATTGCGCAATCTGCGCAAAGACCCAGCAGATCTGAATAGTTTGCAGCTCACTTCTTGCAACTGGGGACCCCAGGACATGTCTTTGTCAATGTAAATTCCCAGGTCTTTTACTGAGTCGCTATAAGGAATTGTGGCACCATCAAAAACAATTTGGGGAAGCTTCGACCAGTCAATTCTTGAACGCATCCTAGGGCTGCCGACAACAATGACTTGAGTCTTCGCAGGGTTAACCTTCAAACCATGAGCCAAACTCCATTCCGAAATACGTGCTAAATCCTTATTCACCAAATTCACCGCCTCAGACAATTCATCTACGGGAGCCTGGGAATAAATTTGTAGGTCGTCAGCATAAAGGTGGTAGGATGAGAGAAGTTCGTTAGAAATTGAATTTATAAATATAGCGAAAAGAAGAGGAGATAGAACGCCCCCCTGTGGAACGCCGGCAGAGGTACTGCACCATGAAGACGACGAACCTTCAATGCTAATACGTTGTCGACGGCCACATAGGTAACTACGAAACCAATCAATTGCCGTTGGAGATATGTTAAGAGAGCTAAGTATACCGAGTAAAATATCAAAATCGACGGTGTTAAAAGCATTACTGAAGTCTAATAAGGAAAGGACTGTCAGATTTCCATTTTCCATACCTAACCTTATATCGTCCGTAATGTTAACAAGAGCTGTGGTAGTGCTATGACCTGGACGAAACCCGGATTGGTAAAAATTAAGGAGACTGTTTTTACAAAGGAAGACACTAAGCTGGTTATGGATAAGGCGTTCTAGGACTTTGGATAGGAATGGTAATATGGAGATCGGGCGGAATTCAGAAAAGGAAACAGGATTAGACTTTTTTGGGAGAGGGGTAATTTGGGCTTCTTTCCAAGAAGATGGAAAAACACCACAGAATACGGAATAATTAAGGATATGGCAAATGACAGGAAGGATTTCGTCCAGGATAGGAAGTATCATCTTGCGACTGACACTGTCACTACCAACCGCATTTGATGTAATGGATAGTATGCTCTTCTTAACATCACAAGCAGAAAATTGATTAAAGACAAAAGGAGAGTAATTGGGAGTGGGAAGAGATGAAAGACTATCAAGAGTTTTGGCTTTAATAGCCCCATTGAAATTACAAGTGGTGGAAAAATGCCTATTAAGTGATTCAAGATCTATATCTTTAGGAATAGACTCTTGACGCGACTTACCGACTCCCATTGATCTGAGAAATTTCCAGACTTTAGCTGGGTCACCGCTTTCCACAGACTTATGAATGTGACGGCGTTGGGCATCCCTACAAACCAAGTTGCTGCGATTGCGAATAGCAACGTACCTACCACGACTTAAGGTGTTAGGTCTGTTCTTGTATCTAGATTTGGCTGCCGCTTTCTTTTTCAAAATGACTTTCAAATCGGCTGTTAGCCACGGTGCAGGTTGATGCTTTATTTTTACTAACCTAACAGGTGCATGGACGTCATAGAGCTGGTTAAGGCTAGAATTGAGAAGATCAACTTTGACATCAATCGACTCCGCATCAACGAGATCAGACCAATCAATGCTGTCGGCATCCTCACGAAGGCTTTCAAGGTTCATACCACCAAAACTGCGCTGTAGAAGAGTTTGAGTTGAGTTTGAGTTGAGTTGAGTGGAGTTTGAGTTGTTATAAGCCTCGAAGCAAAAGCATTATTGTAGCCACAGCATCTCTGTGGGTGAAATCTCGTAGTACTTTAGACTGGCACTAGGATAACACCTTTCCACGCCGCCTTTAGCCATTTTCTTTAACAATAATACGTATATACAAACTTATTTCAATACCGCGTAGTTTGGTATAACCACAGAGCTCGGAAATGCCTTCGCAGCCGGTAATAGAGGTGGCATTGTTAACAGTTTTCATACAAACCAAGCGTGTCACCGTATATTTGCACTTCGACATACATAACGTATAGAAACTGACGGACTTGAATGCTGGTCCATTACAATAGATGTGCGCTCAAAAAGCGCCACGAATTTTTTTAGTTCTCACTTTCAAGACACTACGTCGTCTGCAGGGGGGGCACACTTAGCACTGTCATCAATTTCCATAGACGACAGCGACATCTGGAGTTTGGTGTGATAACAAAACTTGGCAGCCATCTTGTCCTGAGTGTCAAATAAACATCAATGTCATTCATTGACGCAATTTCGGATTTTCGGCCGTTGTTTGTCAACTCGTAGCTTGTTTTCAGGAAATACAAGAAACAACTGTTGCATTTTTAAATAATGATTCACAAAAAGAACATCAAAGAAAGAATTAAAGCCTTCATTGAACTATTCACCGATTTTAGTTTTCTAGTTTGTGACATCCATAAAGAAAAAATGTACACAATGTTTTGTTGACACGTCCATAAATATAATTATTTATAGTTGGTGCAGGTCTATTCATAGAATACTAGATGGTAAAATCACCTACGAAGGTGACGATGTAACTAAAAAAGCAAAACCCCGATTGACCTTATTTCACAAACTCATTCGAGAGTTATATAGATAGGTAGGTACTATATGTAGGTAATTTATATAATTATATATAATACCTACTAATATTAGGCTCTTAGTTCACCCACCAAACGTAAGGGGGCAGCACTTTCCATACATGCAAATTTTACCACAGAGTTGTTACTCTTTCTCTCTATAGTTACTTTACTCTTTGGTCGTCTGTCTAGTGGTCGCAAGGGCGACTGCTGAACATGAGGTCCTGGGTTCGATTCCTAGGTCGGACAAAGTGTTATTGGGGTTTCCCATCAGGAATTTCTCAGTAGCAGCCACGGAGTCTGGATATTTTGCCCGGTTAGTGGCAATAAGCTCGCTCCATATTACATGGAACTTAAACATAACTGGCGAAATGTGGGTGTACTATAGGTACACCTCTGCCTAACCCTTCGGGTATTACAGGCGCGATGTAATGTTATGCCCTCTCTAGACACTGCATTTCCTTTTGGCACAGATTTTTCTTTCCGTAAATACTCCGTGCTCTGTGGAAGAGATAGCCAAAGCAAGAAGGCGGTAGCATATCACATGTGTTATCTGCAACGGTACACCGAAGTCCTTGAATAAAATGCAAAACAAATGCCAATCGACGAGTCGTGGGCAGATTCGCCCAATAATATAGCACTAAGCAATACTGTTGGTCTTTTTATACACCATGGAGTTTAAAATATACGATCCTAAACACAGATAGTGTAAACATTTACATTTTGCCAAGACTCCTACTTATACTCCGTGTCAGAGGTAGTTTTGAACTGAGTAAAATGTAAGAAGTTATGGCGAATTGAAGCTGACAGTTTACCAAATTGCTGACTGTAATATTACTGGTATCTTAGCATTAACAGTTAGTTTTAATCGTCTAGTTTGGTTTTCAACCTGTTTTAGCTAGGGTCAGGAAGAGTGATGAGGCTGTACCTCCTTGGACAGTTGTCCTGACCTCTTGAATAGTAATGCTATGATAGTTTATGGGTAACATAAAATATGATTGGGACATTCATAACAGAAGGAACTTCAGGGATGTAAGCCTTGGTGGTGATAACATATTTCTAGTTTCTTATGTCACTGATCAATCTAGCGCATCTTTAGAGCTTATGCCACTTGGTGAATATACAGAATTGACTGCTTTAGTTGATCTCTTAGCCCAAAAACGGCTGTCTCTACTAGTGAAAATAATGGTGGTGATATTTTGTTGTCAGACATAAAGGGTATTAAGTTTATTGACAGATTTTTCTGTCAATGGATACCGAGGTGACTCCATCGAATAGAGTTCTTCACTTGCACCGATAAAAGCTCCAGATTGGCTTATTTCGCCCGAATTTTGTACAATACAATGTGGTGGACAAGACAAAAGCCCAGCACCTCAGTATCTTAAAAGTTAATCAGAAGCCTCGGATTTTGGCAAAGGATATGGAAAGAGCCCGTCTGATGGATTATGGTACACTCCATCTTCCAAAAAAGGAGGCCTGTATATCATGATGATGTAATATTTGCAATAACAATACCCACAAGTATCTAATAATATAATAATCAATACTTATGTATTGATTTATATATTATTACTTATGTACGATAAAAGAGATTAATGACTTGAATGACTTTTTCATGAAATAGTTATTCAATGCGGCTGTATGAACTTTGAGGGTTGTGATTTTAATGATTATAATTCTGTAACTAAATACCTATTACAGCAGCGAATCATATTTTGTTCAATGTAGATACAGCCTGGCAATGACCGGCAAATTGTAAAAAACGTAAGAAAATTTGAAACATTGAAAATTTGAAACATTTGAATTTTGAAACGTAAGAAAAATTTTTTCGCGGGCTACCCTGGCGCTTCCACCTTAAGTTACACGAAAAATCTAAGAAGGAAGCTATCAAATATCATTTGATTTCTTCAAATTCCTTTAGCAACCACTCTTTACATACATAGATTCATTTAAATTTCAGAACATAACGCCTTATACAGGTTCCTAATTTAAGATTATGCCACTAATACACATTAATGCATAATTTAATAACGAGGGGACCATTGAGCCCTATTAAAATTTGCATAACGGTTGAAAGGAGAGACCTCCTGACTTAAAGTGTAGATGCCTTACCACCAAGTAGAAAGAGGCAGAAAGACTACTTGGGACAGCGCTCGGAAAGAACCCATTAAGGGAGAAGTGCCAAGGTAGCCCACGAAATTCAATTTTTCTTACTTTTTTTTTATAATCTGCAGGTAAGCGTCAGATTCATCATCACCTGCCTAATCTTTTCTCAACTATGTTGGGGTCAGCCAGTCGTACCGGATGCAGCTGAATACCAGTATTTTACATAGAGCGACTGCCTGTTTGACCTCCACAACCCAGTTTGTACTGGGTAATACGACACCCCTTGTCAGACTTTCGGGTCACTGACTACCTGTAACGACTGTAAAAGATCTACAAATGACAGCCGGGACCAACGGCATATCGTGCTTACCGAGGCACGGAAATAACTCTGCATGTTATGGGTGGTCACCCATCCACGGACCAACCTAAACGAGCGCAGCTTAACCTGAATATCGATCCGAGCGGCTGTTATTATTTAGCCACGAACTTCTCCTGACGTCCATGTGACGTCTACCAACCCGTACTGGACCTGCTTGGTGAATTACAGCCCACTCCCGCTCATAGTTAGGAGACCTAGGCCCCAGCTGTGGGAAGATTATCGGCAGATTATGCTGTAGCTTATATAGAAAGAAAGATGTTACGCTGCGCCGACCCTAGCTAAACTAGAGGCAGAAGAAGGGTGATACTCTGGTTGTGACGTACCTGAAACAAGCCAAAAAAAAAGGTTACAAAAGGTCACTGCACTTAATCAATGTGTGGGCTTACAACATTTATTGCAAAGAGAATAAAGTCCAGTTTCCCTTTGACATAATCTTATAGCCCGTTTCAACACTAGTAACTATGTACTGAGGACTTAGACAAAATATCGATCGTTTTAAAAGCACTTTTAACGACTTTCAAAAGGACCGGTAAAAGCTTTTCTGCTTTCGGTAGCGAAATCCAATACATTTTTGAGTTTTTCATCAACATAATCTTTGATAGAATGCATTTAATCCTAGACCCTTGGGTCTTTAATCTTAGGTCTCAACTAGCTAGTTGCCTAGCTTAATATCGCTACTATATTTTTTTCACCAAGAGCCACACGAAAGGCGTAATAAAATGGACCTTCTGTTCATATTTTGTCGTGTAAAGGATCTTACCAATAACAATTATCTGTATGTTAACATGCATATCGAATATGAATCTAGCATTTAGCGAGTTGTTCGGTCTGTCTAAAGTCGGAAACACACGGTTGTTGGCGTTCGAAAAAAAAGATTATCTTACGAAAATACTTTTCGCTGATTGACTTGAAAACAGTTGTAACATTAGCGTAGGTAGGTACTGTTAAGAAATAGCTTTAAATAAATCTTAAAATCATTTATGGCGATTAAATAAAAGTATTTTATATTTATCAAAATATTACGCCTGTAATCTGCGAAGGGGTAAGCATAAATGCGCAATTATAGTATACCCATATTTCGCCAGTTATACATACATATGTCTGTCCCTTGTGAAAGGGAGCGAGCCTGTTGCCATTAGCAGAGCACAAATTCAGACTCCTATTTTATAATTGCACACAAGTATTGCTTTTTTGTTAAGCCAGCGATCTAATATAATGTCTACCAGTAGCCTTCTTACAACTATTTAAACCAAACACAAGTACCACGTTAATAACCTCGAACAGTATAAACAATTTCCTTACTAAAAGTTACCCATAACTTAATACCATAAACACACAAACCTCAAAACCTGTGCCTTGTAACAAGTCATATTTAATGCCTCGTCAATCGTGAGTGTGCACCTGCCTTATAACGACACATTACACTGTACGCGACTTACCGCTACGCTCGTGTGTTTTGCCTTTATCTCGCAACATTTTGAATGTAAGAGAACGGGGAATTCTCATATTATACCGTTATTTTTAAACTGTGTATTTGTCACAAGACTAGAAGCTTTTTCTGATGTGGTATTGCGAGATTCTGTTTATTTTGAACTGCTCAGAATTCAATGACAGATCTTTTCTAAATAACATAACATCACGCCATCAATCCCCGAAGGGTAAGACAGATATGTACCTAATAGTACACCCACATTTCGCCAGTTATATTTAAGTTCCATTTAAAATGTACTTTGTTGCTGTAGTACTATTTGTAGTGCCGCTAAACATATGCCCTAAGCCTAGTTTTATGATATCTGTGTGAAATGGACACTTGGTATTTTTACAATCCAGCTTACTTGCTTGATGCCATTTACATCTTTTACTGACTCGAATTTGCCCTGGCGGTTGAGAGAATGTCATGCTCACTCAAATGTCTCGCTGATGGTGGCGCGTGTGTCGGGTCGTTTAGTTCCCTTCAAAATGGTTGAGTTGAATGATGGCTGATCCATGCGTCATGTTCGTGAACGGGCGCTGTCAGTAGGGACTGGTCATCTCGCAGCTGTCATAGATTATTGTATTTTTGAATTGTTAATTTTATCTTTTTACTCTGGACGCTCTTACTCGCACGTCTTTCTACATCGTTCTCACATATATGTATAATCTCGACATTAATGATATAACCAAGACGAAGATTTAAAAAAAGTGTCCATAGAGTTTCTTGCCCATTCTTCTCCATAGAGATCTACGCTTTCGAATGGGTAACTACAGTACTTTCAAAAGTTATTATGCCTTATGACTGGGACTGTAGATTAGTTTTTTTTTTTGAGTTTTGACATTCAAAAATGCCTGTAATGGTCTAATTGAAATAAACGCTTTGAGTTTGATGCTATGTTTTACTTTAAGCTCTTTGAATGATAACATAACATTGTTAATTACGTCCGTAATCCCCAGAGGGTGAAGCAGAGTCGTTCGTCTTGCTTCATAGTACGGCCACATTTCGCCAGTTACCAGCAACTGGGTACAAATGTAGACTCCAAGCTACCCACCAGCTAGCCAGCCACTACGCGCGGCGCTAGCTGCCTATTAACCCTCACGATTAGGGTGTTAAGGTATCATAGAGCAGATTTAACCAAGAAATATTTATCAAATGGCTTCTTCTTATGTATTAAGAATGTACTAATAACAAAATCTGTGGGTAGAAGCGATATGTTTAAATCACCAAAGAGTCACCTGCAGCGAAAGACGCTGCATGTGTTGGTAACGTCTTCATTCAAATTACGTATATAATAGTTGTGTAGTATGCAGAATTCTAAATTACATACCTACCTATTTCACATCTCTATTTATAACTTGAGAGAACTACCAACTGCTTTAATGCCTCAATAATAAGTAAGTTACAGGCAGACCTTAACCCAATAGATTCAATAAAAACTTACTACAGTTCAACATTTCTTACCAACATACAACAACATATTATATTACCTAGATTACATAAGTGCTAAGCCGTCTCGTGCATTGGTATCAAATGTGTTTGTCATGGCCAATGGAAAGGGCGTGGTTATGTGGGACAGTCATGATACAAGTGCCTTTGAGCTATTGAGGTCGTTGAGCACTGTGGCAGGCCCGGGAAATACGGGATTGGTATCGGGATGGACATGGTTTTTAAGGTCGTTAACAATTGGTTCGATATATAAACAAATGCAGACTAGTATCGTATTACCCAGTACTAACTGGGTTGTGGAGGTCAGATAGGCAGTCGATCCACGTAAAATACTGGTATTCAGCTGCATCCGGCTAGACTGGAAGCCGACCCCAACATATTTGGGAAAAGTCTAGGCAGATGATGATTATTGAAACGTAAACACGTATCACGCCTAATATCACTGAAAAATTTGCTATGTATATTATATGTTTAGTTCACTCATATTTTACGCGTGATGTTTAAATTCCATGTTATGAATCCTACGGAACAACAGGTAAATAAAACTATAAACATGCCTTCTGTTTAACTGCTTCAAATTTTTCCATGATTTAAACATTTATTATTTTGCATGTTTATATTACACATTAATTGGAATATCTAACTGATGTCTAATATAACCACATAGTATTTTTATTAAAATATTGATTCATAAAAATACATCTGAACCTCTCATAAAGATATCAGCAATGATACATAACTAGCATAATATCCTGTATCCTTTTACAAAAATATGTGCTACGAATACTTTTACACATCTTACAAAGTAAATAAAAGATAAAATAGTGTAGAAATCATAAATGTATCGCAGTTAGCGTTTACGGTTAGGTACCTACTTCTCTTTGTACTATCGATTAGGTGGGATTAACTTTATAGACTTGTATCATAGAAGTGTGATATAATTAAATTTTTAGCGTCTCGGGAATTTCTCAGCAGCAGCCACGAAGTTTAGATTTGTGATCTGCTATTTACTTACGGGGTATTTATTTACGGGACTTCAACATAACTGGCGAAATGTGTGTGCTATTAATTAGGTAAACCTCTGCCAAACCCTTTGGGGATTATAGGCGTTGTTATGTGACTTGACCCAATTTTCACCTAAAAATCGACCCCTAACAACGGTATCCCACAACACTTCACAAAATTACTTGACCAGTTTATATTAGACCAAATTTTGTGGAAAGCTCATGAAATATTCATGTTATTTTCCCTCACTGTATCGAGCGGCGGCCATCATTCTACAATTTATGGTAAAAATACATTTTAATGGCCAACGTACTTAGGCACGAAGATTTTTAGTGACGATAGCTGGTTTAATGAGTTTTTGTTGTAAAGGTTTGGTGATGAAGGTTTTTTTAGTGATGTTAGGTATATTGGTGTGGGGTGTGAAGCAAATCACTTCAAGTGATTTCTGTTTTAAATTGATATGACATAGAATATGATATGGATACGTAGATACTAGAGGTCAGAGTTCCAAAATTTTTACAAGTTTTTACAAAATGCAAGTTTTTAATATCATAACTTTACTATTATTGATTATAAAGATGTACAGTTTGTTAGTTTGGATGTGGGAGGTGATCTCTGAACATACTCATCCAATTTCAAAAATTATTTCACCTATGGAAACTTATAGAAAGTTACCATATTGCCGAGTGCCATAGAATGTATTTTTTATCCGGCGGAGTCACGAGTAAAAATTAAATACCTTCGGGAAAATGGCTTT